>JALGBA010001243.1:0-45065 GCA_023970755.1 Azemiops feae | reverse complement strand
TTCTGTGAACAGTTAACAAATGGAAAACATTCCAATTGGTGTATAAAATCCCATTCAACCAGAAATCTCGAATTTTGAGACAGGGATGAAATTTGAAAAGAAAACATATTGAGATTGCGCCGGGATGGCATAGCAGCCAAAATACTACTTGGTTTAAGGATGTGAGCTTTCTCTGAGAAATTAGCCCAACGTACATCTCGCAATTGATACTAATAATTCTACCTTTCTAGGTGAATGGGATTTCTCGCAAATTGGTAGTAAAATCCCATTCAGAAGGGTAGAATTTAGACTCAAAGTTCAAGTTAGATTTATTCTGGTTCCCTCAGGCTGCCAAAGAAGAAAAATCACTTCCTTTCCAGATCTAAGCTTTCTGTGAACAGTTAACAAATGGAAAATATTCCAATTGGTGTTTAAAATCCCATTCAACCAGAAATCTCGAATTTTGAGACAGGGATGAAATTTGAAAAGGAAACATATAGAGATTGCGCCGGGATGGCATAGCAGCCAAAATACCAATTCAGACAGCGTTTGTTGGATTTTGAGACAAATAATAGCTAAATAATAAAGATTATTCAGGTTCCCTCAGTTTTTCAAAGAGGAAAAAACACTTCCTTTCCAGATCTGAGATTTCTGTGAATAGTTAACAAGTGGAAAACATTCCAATTGGTGTATAAAATCCGATTCAACCAGAAATCTCGAATTTTGAGACAGGGATGAAATTTGAAAAGCAAACATATTCAGATTGCGCCGGGATGGCACAGCAGCCAAAATACTACTTGGTTTAGGGATGTGAGCTTTCTCTGAGAAATTAGCCCAACGTACTAATTGATACTAATAATTCTACCTTTCTAGCTGAATGGGATTTCTCGCATTTGGTAGTAAAATCCCATTCAGAAGGGTAGAATTTAGAGTTAAAGCTCAAGTTAGATTTATACTGGTTCCCTCAGGCTGCCAACGAGGAAAAACCACTTCCTTTCCAGATCTAAGCTTTCTGTGAACAGTTAACAAATGGAAAACATTCCAATTGGTGTATAAAATCCGAATCATCCAGAAATCTCGAGTTTTGAGACAGGGATGAAATTTGAAAAGCAAACATATTCAGATTGCTCCGGGATGGCATAGCAGCCAAAATACTACTTGGTTTAGGGATGTGAGCTTTCTCTGAGAAATTACCCCAACGTACATCTCGCAATTGATACTAATAATTCTACCTTTCTAGCTGAATGGGATTTCTCGCACTTGGTAGTAAAATCCCATTCAGAAGGGTAGAATATAGAGTCAAAGCTCAAGTTAGATTTATTCCGGTTCCCTCAGGCTACCAAAGAGGAAAAATCACTTCCTTTCCAGATCTAAGCTTTCTGTGAACAGTTAACAAATGGAAAACATTCCAATTGGTGTATAAAATCCGAATCAACCAGAAATCTCGAGTTTTGAGACAGGGATGAAATTTGAAAAGCAAACATATTCAGATTGCTCCGGGATGGCATAGCAGCCAAATTACTACTTGGTTTAGGGATGTGAGCTTTCTCTGAGAAATTACCCCAACGTACATCTCGCAATTGATACTAATAATTCTACCTTTCTAGCTGAATGGGATTTCTCGCACTTGGTAGTAAAATCCCATTCAGAAGGGTAGAATTTAGAGTCAAAGCTCAAGTTAGATTTATTCCGGTTCCCTCAGGCTGCCAAAGAGGAAAAATCACTTCCTTTCCAGATCTGAGATTTCTGTGAATAGTTAACAAGTGGAAAACATTCCAATTGATGTTTAAAATTCCATTCAACCAGAAATCTCTAATTTTGAGACAGGGATGAAATTTGAAAAGGAAACATATAGAGATTGCGCCGGGACGGCATAGCAGCCAAAATACTACTTGGTTTAAGGATGTGAGCTTTCTCTGAGAAATTAGCCCAACGTACATCTCGCAATTGATACTAATAATTCTACCTTTCTAGCTGAATGGGATTTCTCGCAATTGGTAGTAAAATCCCATTCAGAAGGGTAGAATTTAGAGTCAAAGCTCAAGTTAGATTTATTCCGGTTCCCTCAGGCTGCCAAAGAGGAAAAATCACTTCCTTTCCAGATCTAACCTTTCTGTGAACAGTTAACAAATGGAAAACATTCCAATTGGTGTTTAAAATCCCATTCAACCAGAAATCTCGAATTTTGAGACAGGGATGAAATTTGAAAAGCAAACATATTGAGATTGCGCCGGGATGGCATAGCAGCCAAAATACTACTTGGTTTAAGGATGTGAGCTTTCTCTGAGAAATTAGCCCAACGTACATCTCGCAATTGATACTAATAATTCTACCTTTCTAGCTGAATGGGATTTCTCGCAATTGGTAGTAAAATCCCATTCAGAAGGGTAGAATTTAGAGTCAAAGCTCAAGTTAGATTTATTCCGGTTCCCTCAGGCTGCCAAAGACGAAAAATCACTTCCTTTCCAGATCTAAGCTTTCTGTGAACAGTTAACAAATGGAAAACATTCCAATTGGTGTATAAAATCCGAATCAACCAGAAATCTCGAGTTTTAAGACAGGGATGAAATTTGAAAAGCAAACATATTCAGATTGCTCCGGGATGGCATAGCAGCCAAATTACTACTTGGTTTAGGGATGTGAGCTTTCTCTGAGAAATTACCCCAACGTACATCTCGCAATTGATACTAATAATTCTACCTTTCTAGCTGAATGGGATTTATCACAATTGGTAGTAAAATCCCATTCAGAAAGGTGGAATTTGGAGTCAAAGCTCAAGTTAGATTTATTCCGGTTCCCTCAGGCTGCCAAAGAGGAAAAATCACTTCCTTTCCAGATCTAAGCTTTCTGTGAACAGTTAACAAATGGAAAACATTCCAATTGGTGTTTCAAATCCGATTCAATCAGAAATCTCGAATTTTGAGACAGGGATGAAATTTGAAAAGCAAACATTCAGATTGCGCCGGGATGGCATAGCAGCCAAAATACTACTTGGTTTAGGGATGTGAGCTTTTTCTGAGAAATTAGCCCAACGTACATCTCGCAATTGATACTAATAATTCTACCGTTCTAGCTGAATGGGATTTCTCGCAATTGGTAGTAAAATCCCATTCAGAAAGGTAGAATATAGAGTCAAAGCTCGTTAGATTTATTCGGGTTCCCTTAGGCTGCCAAAGATGAAAAATCACTTCCTTTCCAGATCTAAGCTTTCTATGAACAAGTAACAAATGGAAAATATTCCAATTGGTGTTTAAAATCCCATTCAACCAGAAATGTCAAATTTTGAGACAGGGATGAAATTTGAAAAGCAAACATATTCAGATTGCTCCGGGATGGCATAGCAGCCAAAATACTACTTGGTTTATGGATCTGAGCATTCTGAGAAATTAGCCCAACGTACATCTCGCAATTGATACTAATAATTCTACCTTTCTAGCTGAATGGGATTTCTCGCAATTGGTAGTAAAATCCCATTCAGAAGGGTAGAATATAGAGTCAAAGCTCAAGTGAGATTTATTCGGGTTCCCACAGACTACCAAATAAGAAAAATCACTTCCTTTCTAGATTTAAGCTTTCTGTGAACAGTTAACAGATGGAAAAAATTCCAATTGGTGTTTAAAATCCCATTCAACCAGAAATCGTGAATTTTGATACAGGGATGAAATTTGAAAAGCAAACATATTCAGATTGCTCTGGGATGGCATAGCAGCCAAAATACTACTTGGTTTATGGATCTGAGCATTCTCTGAGAAATTAGCCACATACTAATTGGGATACTAATAATTCACCTTTCCTAGCTGAATGGGAATTATCACAATTGGGTATTAAAATCCCATTCCGAAATGGTAAATATAGAGTCCCAGCTCAAGTTAGAGTTATTCGGTTCCCTCAGCTGCCAAAAGAGGAAAAAATCACTTCCTTTCCAGATCTAAGCTTTCTGTGCACAGTTAACAAATGGAAAACATGCCCATTGGTGTTAAAATCCCATTCAACCGAAATCTCGAATTTTCAGACCGATACTGAAATTTGAACAGCAAACATATTCAGATTGCTCCGGGATGGCACAGCAGCCAAAATACTACTTGGTTTATGGATCTGAGCATTCTCTGAGAAATTAGCCCAACGTACATCTCACATTTAATACTAAAGGAATATCTCGAAATTGGTAGTAAAATACCATTCAGAAGGGTAGAATTTAGACTCAAAGCTCAAGTTAGATTTATTCCGGTTCCCTCAGGCTGCGAAAGAGGAAAAATCACTTCCTTTCCAGATCTAAGCTTTCTATGAACAAGTAACAAATGGAAAATATTCCAATTGGTGTTTAAAATCCGATTCAATCAGAAATCTCGAATTTTGAGACAGGGACGAAATTTGAAATGCAAGCATATTCAGATTGCGCCGGGATGGCATAGCAGCCAAAATACTACTTGGTTTGGGGATGTGAGCTTTCTCTGAGAAATTAGCCCAACATACTAATTGATACTAATAATTCTACCTTTCTAGCTGAATGGGATTTATCACAATTGGTAGTAAAATCCCATTCAGAAAGGTGGAATTTGGAGTCAAAGCTCAAGTTAGATTTATTCCGGTTCCCTCAGGCTGCCAAAGAGGAAAAATCACTTCCTTTCCAGATCTAAGCTTTCTGTGAACAGTTAACAAATGGAAAACATTCCAATTGGTGTTTCAAATCCGATTCAATCAGAAATCTCGAATTTTGAGACAGGGATGAAATTTGAAAAGCAAACATTCAGATTGCGCCGGTATGGCATAGCAGCCAAAATACTACTTGGTTTAGGGATGTGAGCTTTCTCTGAGAAATTAGCCCAACGTACATCTCGCAATTGATACTAATAATTCTACCGTTCTAGCTGAATGGGATTTCTCGCAATTTGTAGTAAAATCCCATTCAGAAAGGTAGAATATAGAGTCAAAGCTCGTTAGATTTATTCGGGTTCCCTTAGGCTGCCAAAGATGAAAAATCACTTCCTTTCCAGATCTAAGCTTTCTGTGAACAGTTAACAAATGGAAAACATTCCAATTGGTGTTTAAAATCCCATTCAACCAGAAATGTCAAATTTTGAGACAGGGATGAAATTTGAAAAGCAAACATATTCAGATTGCTCCGGGATGGCATAGCAGCCAAAATACTACTTGGTTTATGGATCTGAGCATTCTGAGAAATTAGCCCAACGTACATCTCGCAATTGATACTAATAATTCTACCTTTCTAGCTGAATGGGATTTCTCGCAATTGGTAGTAAAATCCCATTCAGAAGGGTAGAATATAGAGTCAAAGCTCAAGTGAGATTTATTCGGGTTCCCACAGACTACCAAATAAGAAAAATCACTTCCTTTCCAGATTTAAGCTTTCTGTGAACAGTTAACAGATGGAAAAAATTCCAATTGGTGTTTAAAATCCCATTCAACCAGAAATCGTGAATTTTGATACAGGGATGAAATTTGAAAAGCAAACATATTCAGATTGCTCTGGGATGGCATAGCAGCCAAAATACTACTTGGTTTATGGATCTGAGCATTCTCTGAGAAATTAGCTCAACGTACAACTCGCAATTAATACTAAAGGAATATCTCGAAATTGGTAGTAAAATCCCATTCAGAAGGGTAGAATTTAGAGTCAAAGCTCAAGTTAGATTTATTCCGGTTCCCTCAGGCTGCCAAAGAGGAAAAATCACTTCCTTTCCAGATCTAAGCTTTCTGTGAACAGTTAACAAATGGAAAATATTCCAATTGGTGTTTAAAATCCGATTCAACCAGAAATCTCGAATTTTGAGACGGATGAAATTTGAAAAGCAAACATATTCAGATTTCTCCGGGATGGCATAGCAGCCAAAATACTACTTGGTTTATGGATCTGAGCATTCTGAGAAATTAGCCCAACGTACATCTCGCAATTGATACTAATAATTCTACCTTTCTAGCTGAATGGGATTTCTCGCAATTGGTAGTAAAATCCCATTCAGAAGGGTAGAATATAGAGTCAAAGCTCAAGTGAGATTTATTCGGGTTCCCTCAGGCTACCAAATAAGAAAAATCACTTCCTTTCCAGATTTAAGCTTTCTTTGAACAGTTAACAGATGGAATTCATTCCAATTGGTGTTTAAAATCCCATTCAACCAGAAATCGTGAATTTTGAGACACGGATGACATTTGAAAAGCAAACATATTCAGATTGCTCTGGTCTGGCATAGCAGCCAAAATACTACTTGGTTTATGGATCTGAGCATTCTCTGAGAAATTAGCCCAACGTACAACTCGCAATTAATACTAAAGGAATATCTCGAAATTGGTAGTAAAATCCCATTCAGAACGGTAGAATTTTGAGTCAAAGCTCAAGTTAGATTTATTCCGGTTCCCTCAGGCTGCCAAAGAGGAAAAATCACTTCCTTTCCAGATCTAAGCTTTCTGTGAACAGTTAACAAATGGAAAACATTCCAATTGGTGTTTAAAATCCCATTCATCCAGAAATCTCGAATTTTGAGACAGGGATGAAATTTGAAATGCAAACATATTGAGATTGCGCCGGGATGGCATAGCAGCCAAAATACTACTTGATTTGGGGATGTGAGCTTTCTCTGAGAAATTAGCCCAACATACTAATTGATACTAATAATTCTATCTTTCTAGCTGAATGGGATTTATCACAATTGGTAGTAAAATCCCATTCAGAAAGGTAGAATTTAGAGTCAAAGCTCAAGTTAGATTTATTCCGGTTCCCTTAGGCTGCCAAAGATGAAAAATCACTTCCTTTCCAGATCTAAGCTTTCTGTGAACAGTTAACAAATGGAAAACATTCCAATTGGTGTTTAAAATCCCATTCAACCAGAAATGTCAAATTTTGAGACAGAGATGAAATTTGAAAAGCAAACATATTCAAATTGCTCCGGGATGGCATAGCAGCCAACGTACTACTTGGTTTAGGGATGTGAGCGTTCTCTGAGAAATTAGCCCAACGTACGTCAAACAATTAATACTAAAGGAATATCTCGAAAGTGGTAGTAAAATCCCATTCAGAAAGGTAGAATTTAGAGTCAAAGCTCAAGTTAGATTTATTCGGGTTCCCTCAGTCTGCCAAAGAGGAAAAATCACTTCCTTTCCAGATCTAAGCTTTCTGTGAACAGTTAACAAATGGAAAATATTCCAATTGGTGTTTAAAATCCGATTCAACCAGATATCTCGAATTTTGAGACAGGGATGAAATTTGAAACGCAAACATATTCAGATTGCTCTGGGATGGCATAGCAGCCAAAATACTACTTGGTTTATGGATCTGAGCATTCTGAGAAATTAGCCCAACGTACATCTCGCAATTGATACTAATAATTCTACCTTTCTAGCTGAATGGGATTTCTCGCAATTGGTAGTAAAATCCCATTCAGAAGGGTAGAATATAGAGTCAAAGCTCAAGTGAGATTTATTCGGGTTCCCTCAGGCTACCAAATAAGAAAAATCACTTCCTTTCCAGATTTAAGCTTTCTGTGAACAGTTAACAGATGGAAAACACTCCAATTGGTGTTTAAAATCCCATTCAACCAGAAATCGTGAATTTTGAGACAGGGATGAAATTTGAAAAGCAAACGTATTCAGATTGCTCTGGGATGGCATAGCAGCCAAAATACTACTTGGTTTATGGATCTGAGCATTCTCTGAGAAATTAGCCCAACGTACATCTCGCAATTAATACTAAAGGAATATCTCGCAATTGGTAGTAAAATCCCATTCAGAAGGGTAGAATTTAGAGTCAAAGCTCAAGTTAGATTTATTCCTGTTCCCTTAGGCTGCCAAAGAGGAAATATCACTTCCTTTCCAGATCTAAGCTTTCTGTGAACAGTTAACAAATGGAAAACATTCCAATTGGTGTTTAAAATCCGATTCAATCAGAAATCTCGAATTTTGAGACAGGGATGAAATTTGAAAAGCAAACATATTCAGATTGCTCCGGGATGGCACAGCAGCCAAAATACTACTTGTTTATGGATCTGAGCATTCTCTGAGAAATTAGCCCAACGTACTTTTGTGCCGGGATTGCATAGCAGCCAAAATCCCATTCAGCCAGATTTTGTTGGATTTTGAGACATAGCTGAAGAATAAAGATTATTCAGGTTCCCTCAGGTGGCGAAAGAGGAAAAACTACTTTTGATGAAATTTGAAAAGCAAACATATTCAGATTGCGGCGGGATGGCATAGCAGCCAAAATACTACTTGGTTTAGGGATGTGAGCTTTCTCTGAAAAATTAGCCCAATGTACTAATTGATACTAATAATTCTACCTTTCTAGCTGAATGGGATTTCTCGCAATTGGTAGTAAAATCCCATTCAGAAGGGTAGAATTTAGAGTCAAAGCTCAAGTAAGATTTATTCGGGGTCCCTCAGGCTGCCAAAGAACAAAAATCACTTCCTTTCCAGATCTAAGCTTTCTGTGAACAGTTAACAAATGGAAAACATTCCAATTGGTGTTTAAAATCCGATTCAACCAGAAATCTCGAATATTGAGACAGGGATGAAATTTGAAAAGCAAACATATTCAGATTGCGCCGGGATGGCACAGCAGCCAAAATACTACTTGGTTTAGGAATGTGAGCTTTCTCTGAGAAATTAGCCCAATGTACTAATTGATATTAATAATTCTACCTTTCTAGCTCAATGGGATTTCTCGCAATTGGTAGTAAAATTCCATTCAGAAAGGTAGAATATAGAGTCAAAGCTCAAGTTAGATTTATTCGGTTTCCCTCAGGCTAGCAAAGAAGAAAAATCACTTCCTTTCCAGATCTAACCCTTCTGTGAACTGTTAACAAATGGAAAATATTCCAATTGGTGTTTAAAATCCCATTCAACCCGAAATCTCGAATTTTGAGACAGGGATGGAATTTGAAAAGCAAACATATTCAGATTGCTCCGGGATGGCATAGCAGCCAAAATACTACTTGGTTTACGGATCTGAGCATTCTCTTAGAAATTAGCCCAACGTACATCTCGCAATTTATACTAATAATTCTACCTTTCTAGCTGAATGGGATTTCTCGCACTTGGTAGTAAAATCCCATTCAGAAGGGTAGAATTTAGAATCAAAGCTCAAGTTAGATTTATTCCGGTTCCCTCAGGCTGCCAAAGAGGAAAAATCACTTCCTTTCCAGATATAAGCTTTCTGTGAACAGTTAACAAATGGAAAACATTCCAATTGGTGTATAAAAGCCGATTCAACCAGAAATCTCGAGTTTTGAGACAGGGATGAAATTTGAAAAGCAAACATATTCAGATTGCGCCGGGATGGCACAGCAGCCAAAATACTACTTGGTTTAGGGATGTGAGCGTTCTCTGAGAAATTAGCCCAACGTACATCTCGCAATTGATACTAATAATTCTACCTTTCTAGCTGAATGGGATTTTTCGCAATTGGTAGTAAAATCCCATTCAGAAGGGTAGAATTTAGAGTTAAAGCTCAAGTTAGATTTATTCCGGTTCCCTCAGGCTGCCAAAGAAGAAAAATCACTTCCTTTCCAGATCTAACCCTTCTGTGAACAGTTAACAAATGGGAAATATTCCAATTGGTGTTTAAAATCCATTTCAACCCGAAATCTCGAATTTTGAGGCAGGGATGGAATTTGAAAAGCAAACATATTCAGATTGCTTCTGGATGGCATAGCAGCCAAAATACTACTTGGTTTACGGATCTGAGCATTCTCTTAGAAATTAGCACAACGTACATCTCGCAATTGATACTAAGAATCCCATTCAGCTAGAAAGGTAGAATTATGAGACATAGCTAAAATGTGAAAAAAGGACACTTCCATATCCCGTGATAGGGGCAGACGAGAAATTTCTTGTTTTCTCCATCTCAACCCAAGGCATCTCTGGCAATTAATGGTTAAAAATCGCACTCCGCCAGAAAAGTCAAATTTTGAGACAGAGCTCAAATAGAAAAAGAAGGAGATATATAGGATGCATAGGGCACTAAAAGTCGAATCACCATTTCCCTTCCAGATAGCTTTCTAGGAGTATTACTCAAAGAATATATCGCAATTGCTGATGAAAATCCCATTCAACCAGATTTTGTTGGATTTTGAGACAAATAATAGCTAAATAATATTCAGGTTCCCTCAGGTGGCCAAAGAGGAAAAACCACTTCCTTTCCAGATCTGAGATTTCTGTGAACAGTTAACAAGTGGAAAACATTCCAATTGGTGTTTAAAATCCGATTAAATCAGAAATCTCGAATTTTGAGACAGGGATGAAATTTGAAAAGCAAACATATTCAGATTGCGCCGGGATAGCACAGCAGCCAAAATACTACTTGGTTTAGGGATGTGAGCTTTCTCTGAGAAATTAGCCCCACGTACATCTCGCAATTGATACTAAGAATCCCGTTCAGCTAGAAAGGTAGAATAGCTAAAATGTGAAAAAAGTACTTCCATATCCCGTGATAGGGGCAGACGAGAGATTACTTGTTTTCTCCATCTCAACCCAAGGCATCTCTCGCAATTAAGGGTTAAAAATCGCACTCCTCCAGAAAAGTCAAATGTTGAGACAGAGCTCAAATAGAAAAAGAAGGAGATATATAGGTTGCATAGGGCACTAAAAGTCAAATCACCATTTCCTTTCCAGATAGCTTTCTAGGAGTATTACCCAAAGAATATATCGCAATTGCTGATGAAAATCCCATTCAGCCAGAATTTGTTGGATATTGAGACAAATAATAGCTAAATAATAAAGATTATTCAGGTTCCCTCAGGCTGCCAAAGAGGAAAAATCAATTCCTTTCCAGATCTAAGCTTTCTGTGAACAGTTATCAAGTGGAAAACATTCCAATTGGTGTTTAAAATCCCATTCAACCAGAAATCTCGAATTTTGAGACAGGGATTAAATTTGAAAAGCAAACATATTCAGATTGCGCCGGGATGGCATAGCAGCCAAAATCCCATTCAGCCAGCGTTTGTTGGATTTTGAGACAAATAATAGCTAAATAATAAAGATTATTCAGGTTCCCTCAGGCTGTCAAAGAGGAAAAACCACTTCCTTTCCAGATCTGAGATTTCTGTGAATAGTTAACAAGTGGAAAACATTCCAATTGGTGTTTAAAATCCCATTCAACCAGAAATCTCGAATTTTGAGACAGGGATGAAATTTGAAAAGCAAACATATTCAGATTGCTCCCGGATGGCACAGCAGCCAAAATACTACTTGTTTATGGATCTGAGCATTCTCTGAGAAATTAGCCCAACGTACATCTCGCAATTAATACTAAAGGAATATCTCGAAAGTGGTAGTAAAATCCCATTCAGAAGGGTAGAATTTAGAGTCAAAGCTCAAGTTAGATTTATTCCGGTTCCCTCAGGCTGCCAAAGAGGAAAAATCACTTCCTTTCCAGATCTGATCTTTCTGTGAACAATTGGAAAACATTCCAATTGGTGTTTAAAATCCCATTCAACCGGAAATCTCGAATTTTGAGACAGGGATGATATTTGAAAAGCAAAGATATTGAGATTGCGCCGGGATGGCATAGCAGCCAAAATACTACTTGGTTTAGGGATTTGAGCTTTCTCTGAGAAATTAGCCCAAAGTACTAATTGATACTAATAATTCTACCATTCTAGCTGAATGGGATTTCTCGCATTTGGTAGTAAAATCCCATTCAGAAAGGTAGAATATAGAGTTAAAGCTCAAGTTAGATTTATTCGGGGTCCCTCAGGCTGCCAAAGAGGAAAAATCACTTTCTTTCCAGATCTAAACTTTCTGTGAACAGTTAAGAAGTGGAAAAAATTCCAATTGGTATTTAAAATCCCATTCAACCAGAAATCTCGAATTTTGAGACAGGGATGAAATTTGAAAAGCAAACATATTCAGATTGCGCCGGGTTAACATAGCAGCCAAAATACTACATGGTTTAGAGATGTGAGCATTCTATGAGAAATTAGCCCAAAGTACATCTCGCAATGGATACTAAAGGGATATATCGCAATTGGTAGTAAAATCCCACTCAGAAGGGTAGAATTTAGAGGCAAAGATAGATTTATTCGGGGTCCCTCAGGCTGCCAAAGAGGAAAAATCACTTCCTTTCCAGATCTAAGCTTTCTGTGAACAGTTAACAAATGGAAAATATTCCAATTGGTGTTTAAAATCCGATTCAACCAGATATCTCGAATTTTGAGACAGGGATGAAATTTGAAAAGCAAACATATTCAGATTGCTCTGGGATGGCATAGCAGCCGAAATACTAGTTGGTTTATGGATCTGAGCATTCCGAGAAATTAGCCCAACGTACATCTCGCAATTGATACTAATAATTCTACCTTTCTAGCTGAATGGGATTTCTCGCAATTGGTAGTAAAATCCCATTCAGAAAGGTAGAATATAGAGTCAAAGCTCAAGTTAGATTTATTCGGGTTCCCTCAGGCTGCCAAAGAGGAAAAATCACTTCCTTTCCAGATCTAAGCTTTCTGTGAAGAATTAACAAATGGAAAACATTCCAATTGGTCTTTAAAATCCGATTCAATCAGAAATCTCAAATTTTGAGACAGGGATGAAATTTGAAAAGCAAACATATTCAGATTGCTCCGGGATGGCACAGCAGCCAAAATACTACTTGGTTTAGGGATGTGAGCTTTCTCTGAAAAATTAGCCCAATGTACTAATTGATACTAATAATTCTACCTTTCTAGCTGAATGGGATTTCTCGCAATTGGTAGTAAAATCCCATTCAGAAGGGTAGAATTTAGAGTCAAAGCTCAAGTAAGATTTATTCGGGGTCCCTCAGGCTGCCAAAGAACAAAAATCACTTCCTTTCCAGATCTAAGCTTTCTGTGAACAGTTAACAAATGGAAAACATTCCAATTGGTGTTTAAAATCCGATTCAACCAGAAATCTCGAATTTTGAGACAGGGATGAAATTTGAAAAGCAAACATATTCAGATTGCGCCGGGATGGCACAGCAGCCAAAATACTACTTGGTTTAGGGATGTGAGCGTTCTCTGAGAAATTAGCCCAACGTACATCTCGCAATTGATACTAATAATTCTACCTTTCTAGCTGAATGGGATTTTTCGCAATTGGTAGTAAAATCCCATTCAGAAGGGTAGCTTTCTAGGCGTGTTACCCAAAGAATATATCGCAATTGCTGATGAAAATCCCATTCAGCCAGATTTTGTTGGATTTTGAGAAAATAATAGCTAAATAAT
This sequence comes from Azemiops feae, assembly GCA_023970755.1. Taxonomy (NCBI): domain Eukaryota; kingdom Metazoa; phylum Chordata; class Lepidosauria; order Squamata; family Viperidae; genus Azemiops; species Azemiops feae. The sequence goes on along the minus strand of JALGBA010001243.1, from coordinate 31,896 downwards.
ATTCAGGTTCCCTCAGGTGGCCAAAGAGGAAAAACCACTTCCTTTCCAGATCTGAGATTTCTGTGAACAGTTAAGAAGTGGAAAACATTCCAATTGGTGTTTAAAATCCGATTCAACCAGAAATCTCGAATTTTGAGACAGGGATGAAATTTGAAATGCAAACATATTCAGATTGCTTCGGGATGGCATAGCAGTCAAAATACTACTTGGCTTACGGATCTGAGCATTCTCTGAGAAATTAGCCCAACGTACATCTCGCAATTGATACTAGAATCCCGTTCAGCTAGAAAGGAAGAATAGCTAAAATGTGAAAAAACGACTTCCATATCCCGTGATAAGGGGCAGATGAGAGATTACTTGTTTTCTCCATCGCAACCCAAGGCATCTCTCGAAATTAATGGTTGAAAATCGCACTCCGCCAGAAAAGTCAAATGTTGAGACAGAGCTCAAATAGAAAAAGGAGATATATAGGTTGCATAGGGCACTAAAAGTTGAATCACCATTTCCTTTCCAGATAGCTTTCTAGGAGTATTACCCAAAGAATATATCGCAATTGCTGATGAAAATACAATTCAGCCAGATTTTGTTGGATTTTGAGACAAATAATAGCTAAATAATAAAGATTATTCAGGTTCTCTTAGGCTGCCAACGAGGAAAAACCACTTCCTTTCCAGATCTGAGATTTCTGTGAATAGTTAACAAGTGGAAAATATTCCAATTGGTGTTTAACATCCCATTCAACCAGTAATCTCGAATTTTGATACAGGGATGAAATTTGAAAAGCAAACATATTCAGATTTCTCCGGGATGGCATAGCAGCCAAAATACTACTTGGTTTAGGGATGTGAGCTTTCTCTGAGAAATTAGCCCAAGGTACATCTCGCAATTAATACTAATAATTCTACCTTTCTAGCTGAATGGGATTTCTCGCAATTGGTAGTAAAATCCCATTCAGAAGGGTAGAATTTAGAGTCAAAGCTCAAGTTAGATTTATTCCGGTTCCCTCAGGCTGCCAACGAGGAAAAACCACTTCCTTTCCAGATCTAAGCTTTCTGTGAACAGTTAACAAATGGAAAACATTCCAATTGGTGTTTAAAATCCGATTCAACCAGAAATCTCGAATTTTGAGACAGGGATGAAATTTGAAAAGCAAACATATTCAGATTGTGCCGGGATGGCATAGCAGCCAAAATCCCATTCAGACAGCGTTTGTTGGATTTTGAGACACATAATAGCTAAATAATAAAGATTATTAAGGTTCCCTCAGTTTTTCAAAGAGGAAAAACCACTTCCTTTCCAGATCTGAGATTTCTGTGAATAGTTAACAAGTGGAAAACATTCCAATTGGTGTTTAAAATCCCATTCAAACAGAAATCTCGAATTTTGAGACAGGGATGAAATTTGAAAAGCAAACATATTCAGATTGTGCCGGGATGGCATAGCAGCCAAAATCCCATCCAGCCAGATTTTGTTGGATTTTGAGACAAATAATAGCTAAATAATAAAGGTTATTCAGGTTCCCTCAGGCTGTCAAAGAGGAAAAACCACTTCCTTTCCAGATCTGAGATTTCTGTGAACAGTTAACAAATGGAAAACATTCCAATTGGTGTATAAAATCCGATTCAACCAGAAATCTCGAGTTTTGAGACAGGGATGAAATTTGAAAAGCAAACATATTCAGATTGCGCCGGGATGGCACAGCAGCCAAAATACTACTTGGTTTAGGGATGTGAGCTTTCTCTGAGAAATTAGCCCAACGTACTAATTGATACTAACAATTCTACCTTTCTAGCTGAATGGGATTTCTCACAATTGGTAGTAAAATCCCATTCAGAAAGGTAGAATATAGAGTCAAAGCTCAAGTTAGATTTATTCCGGTTCCCTCAGGCTGCCAAAGAGGAAAAATCACTTCCTTTCCAGATCTAACCTTTCTGTGAACAGTTAACAAATGGAAAACATTCCAATTGGTGTTTAAAATCCCATTCAACCAGAAATCTCAAATTTTGAGACAGGGATGAAATTTGAAAAGCAAACATATTGAGATTGCGCCGGGATGGCATAGCAGCCAAAATACTACTTGGTTTAAGGATGTGAGCTTTCTCTGAGAAATTAGCCCAACGTACATCTCGCAATTGATACTAATAATTCTACCTTTCTAGCTGAATGGGATTTCTCGCAAATTGGTAGTAAAATCCCATTCAGAAGGGTAGAATTTAGACTCAAAGTTCAAGTTAGATTTATTCTGGTTCCCTCAGGCTGCCAAAGAAGAAAAATCACTTCCTTTCCAGATATAAGCTTTCTGTGAACAGTTAACAAATGGAAAACATTCCAATTGGTGTTTAAAATCCGATTCAACCAGAAATCTCGAATTTTGAGACAGGGATGAAATTTGAAAAGCAAACATATTCAGATTGTGCCGGGATGGCATAGCAGCCAAAATTCCATCCAGCCAGATTTTATTGGATTTTGAGACAAATAATAGCTAAATAATAAAGGTTATTCAGGTTCCCTCAGGCTGTCAAAGAGGGAAAACCACTTCCTTTCCAGATCTGAGATTTCTGTGAACAGTTAACAAATGGAAAACATTCCAATTGGTGTATAAAATCCGATTCAACCAGAAATCTCGAGTTTTGAGACAGGGATGAAATTTGAAAAGCAAACATATTCAGATTGCGCCGGGATGGCACAGCAGCCAAAATACTACTTGGTTTAGGGACGTGACCTTTCTCTGAGAAATTAGCCCAACGTACTAATTGATACTAATAATTCTACCTTTCTAGCTGAATGGGATTTCTCGCATTTGGTAGTAAAATCCCATTCAGAAGGGTAGAATTTAGAGTTAAAGCTCAAGTTAGATTTATTCCGGTTCCCTCAGGCTGCCAAAGAGGAAAAATCACTTCCTTTCCAGATCTGAGATTTCTGTGAATAGTTAACAAGTGGAAAACATTCCATTTGGTGTTTAAAATCCCATTCAACCAGAAATCTCTAATTTTGAGACAGGGATGAAATTTGAAAAGGAAACATATAGAGATTGCGCCGGGATGGCATAGCAGCCAAAATACTACTTGGTTTAAGGATGTGAGCTTTCTCTGAGAAATTAGCCCAACGTACATCTCGCAATTGATACTAATAATTCTACCTTTCTAGCTGAATGGGATTTCTCGCAAATTGGTAGTAAAATCCCATTCAGAAGGGTAGAATTTAGACTCAAAGTACAAGTTAGATTTATTCTGGTTCCCTCAGGCTGCCAAAGAAGAAAAATCACTTCCTTTCCAGATATAAGCTTTCTGTGAACAGTTAACAAATGGAAAACTTTCCAATTGGTGTTTAAAATCCGATTCAACCAGAAATCTCGAATTTTGAGACAGGGATGAAATTTGAAAAGCAAACATATTCAGATTGCGCCGGGATGGCACAGCAGCCAAAATACTACTTGGTTTAGGGATGTGAGCTTTCTCTGAGAAATTAGCCCAACGTACTAATTGATACTAATAATTCTACCTTTCTAGCTGAATGGGATTTCTCGCATTTGGTAGTAAAATCCCATTCAGAAATGTAGAATATAGAGTCAAAGCTCAAGTTAGATTTATTCGGGGTCCCTCAGGCTGCCAAGGTGGAACAATCACTTCCTTTCCAGATCTAAGCTTTCTGTGAACAGTTAACAAATGGAAAACATTCCAATTGGTGTTTAAAATCCGATTCATCCAGAAATCTCGAATTTTGAGACAGGGATGAAATTTGAAAAGCAAACATATTCAGATTGTGCCGGGATGGCATAGCAGCCAAAATCCCATTCAACCAGATTTTGTTGGATTTTGAGACATAGCTAAAGAATAAAGATTATTCAGGTTCCCTCAGGTGGCGAAAGAGGAAAAACTACTTTTGATGAAATTTGAAAAGCAAACATATTCAGATTGCGGCGCGATGGCACAGCAGCCAAAATACTACTTGGTTTAGGGATGTGAGCTTTCTCTGAAAAATTAGCCCAATGTACTAATTGATACTAATAATTCTACCTTTCTAGCTGAATGGGATTTCTCGCAATTGGTAGTAAAATCCCATTCAGAAGGGTAGAATTTAGAGTCAAAGCTCAAGTAAGATTTATTCGGGGTCCCTCAGGCTGCCAAAGAAGAAAAATCACTTCCTTTCCATATCTAAGCTTTCTGTGAACAGTTAACAAATGGAAAACATTCCAATTGGTGTTTAAAATCCGATTCAACCAGAAATCTCGAATTTTGAGACAGGGATGAAATTTGAAAAGCAAACATATTCAGATTGCTCCAGGATGGCATAGCAGCCAAAATACTACTTGGTTTAGGGATGTGAGCTTTCTCTGAGAAATTACCCCAACGTACATCTCGCAATTGATACTAATAATTCTACCTTTCTAGCTGAATGGGATTTCTCGCAATTGGTAGGAAAATCCCATTCAGAAGGGTAGAATTTAGAGTTAAAGCTCAAGTTAGATTTATTCCGGTTCCCTCAGGCTGCCAAAGAGGAAAAATCACTTCATTTCAAGATCTAAGCTTTCTGGGAACAGTTAAAAAATGGAAAATATTCCAATTGGTGTTTAAAATGCCATTCAACCTGAAATCTCGAATTTTGAGACAGGGATGAAATTTGAAATGCAAACATATTCAGATTGCTTCGGGATGGCATAGCAGTCAAAATACTACTTGGCTTACGGATCTGAGCATTCTCTGAGAAATTAGCCCAACGTACATCTCGCAATTGATACTAGAATCCCGTTCAGCTAGAAAGGTAGAATAGCTAAAATGTGAAAAAAGGACTTCCCTATCCCGTGATAAGGGGCAGACGAGAGATTACTTGTTTTCTCCAACGCAACCCAAGGCATCTCTCGAAATTAATGGTTGAAAATCGCACTCCGCCAGAAAAATCAAATGTTGAGACAGAGCTCAAATAGAAAAAGGAGATATATAGGTTGCATAGGGCACTAAAAGTCGAATCACCATTTCCTTTCCGGATAGCTTTCTAGGCGTGTTACCCAAAGAATATATCGCAATTGCTGATGAAAATCCCATTCAGCCAGATTTTGTTGGATTTTGAGAAAATAATAGCTAAATAATATTCAGGTTCCCTCAGGTGGCCAAAGAGGAAAAACCACTTCCTTTCCAGATCTGAGATTTCTGTGAACAGTTAAGAAGTGGAAAACATTCCAATTGGTGTTTAAAATCCCATTCAAACAGAAATCTCGAATTTTGAGACAGGGATGAAATTTAAAATGCAAACATATTCAGATTGCTTCGGGATGGCATAGCAGCCAAAATACTACTTGGTTTAGGGATGTGAGCTTTCTCTGAGAAATTAGCCCAACGTACATCTCGCAATTGATACTAGAATCCCGTTCAGCTAGAAAGGTAGAATAGCTAAAATGTGAAAAAACGACTTCCATATCCCGTGATAAGGGGCAGACGAGAGATTACTTGTTTTCTCCATCGCAACCCAAGGCATCTCTCGAAATTAATGGTTGAAAATCGCACTCCGCCAGAAAAGTCAAATGTTGAGACAGAGCTCAAATAGAAAAAGGAGATATATAGGTTGCATAGGGCACTAAAAGTTGAATCACCATTTCCTTTCCAGATAGCTTTCTAGGAGTATTACCCAAAGAATATATCGCAATTGCTGATGAAAATACAATTCAGCCAGATTTTGTTGGATTTTGAGACAAATAATAGCTAAATAATAAAGATTATTCAGGTTCTCTTAGGCTGCCAACGAGGAAAAACCACTTCCTTTCCAGATCTGAGATTTCTGTGAATAGTTAACAAGTGGAAAATATTCCAATAGGTGTTTTACATCCCATTCAACCAGTAATCTCGAATTTTGAGACAGGGATGAAATTTGAAAAGCAAACATATTCAGATTGCTCCGGGATGGCATAGCAGCCAAAATACTACTTGGTTTAGGGATGTGAGCTTTCTCTGAGAAATTAGCCCAACGTACATCTCGCAATTGATACTAATAATTCTACCTTTCTAGCTGAATGGGATTTCTCGCAATTGGTAGTAAAATCCCATTCAGAAGGGTAGAATTAGAGTCAAAGCTCAAGTTAGATTTATTCCGGTTCCCTCAGGCTGCCAAAGAGGAAAAATCACTTCCTTTCCAGATCTAACCTTTCTGTGAGAAATTAGCCCAACGTACATCTTGCAATTGATACTAATAATTCTACCTTTCTAGCTGAATGGGATTTCTCGCAATTGGTAGTAAAATCCCATTCAGAAGGGTAGAATTTAGAGTCAAAGCTCAAGTTAGATTTATTCCGGTTCCCTCAGGCTGCCAAAGAGGAAAAATCACTTCCTTTCCAGATCTAAGCTTTCTGTGAACAGTTAACAAATGGAAAACATTCCAATTGGTGTATAAAATCCGATTCAACCAGAAATCTCGAATTTTGAGACAGGGATGAAATTTGAAAAGCAAACATATTCAGATTGCGCCGGGATGGCATAGCAGCCAAAATACTACTTGGTTTAGGGATGTGAGCTTTCTCTGAGAAATTAGCCCAACGTACTAATTGATACTAATAATTCTACCTTTCTAGCTGAATGGGATTTCTCGCATTTGGTAGTAAAATCCCATTCAGAAGGGTAGAATTTAGAGTCAAAGTTCAAGTTAGATTTATTCTGGTTCCCTCAGGCTGCCAAAGAAGAAAAATCACTTCCTTTCCAGATATAAGCTTTCTGTGAACAGTTAACAAATGGAAAACATTCCAATTGGTGTTTAAAATCCGATTCAACCAGAAATCTCGAATTTTGAGACAGGGATGAAATTTGAAAAGCAAACATATTCAGATTGCTCCGGGATGGCATAGCAGCCAAAATACTACTTGATTTAGGGATGTGAGCTTTCTCTGAGAAATTACCCCAACGTACATCTCGCAATTGATACTAATAATTCTACCTTTCTAGCTGAATGGGATTTCTCGCACTTGGTAGTAAAATCCCATTCAGAAGGGTAGAATTTAGAGTCAAAGCTCAAGTTAGATTTATTCCGGTTCCCTCAGGCTGCCAAAGAGGGAAAATCACTTCCTTTCCAGATCTAAGCTTTCTGTGAACAGTTAACAAATGGAAAATATTCCAATTGGTGTTTAAAATCCGATTCATCCAGAAATCTCGAATTTTGAGACAGGGATGAAATTTGAAAAGCAAACATATTCAGATTGTGCCGGGATGGCATAGCAGCCAAAATCCCATTCAACCAGATTTTGTTGGATTTTGAGACATAGCTAAAGAATAAAGATTATTCAGGTTCCCTCAGGTGGCGAAAGAGGAAAAACTACTTTTGATGAAATTTGAAAAGCAAACATATTCAGATTGCGGCGGGATGGCAGAGCAGCCAAAATACTACTTGGTTTAGGGATGTGAGCTTTCTCTGAAAAATTAGCCCAATGTACTAATTGATACTAATAATTCTACCTTTCTAGCTGAATGGGATTTCTCGCAATTGGTAGTAAAATCCCATTCAGAAGGGTAGAATTTAGAGTCAAAGCTCAAGTAAGATTTATTCGGGGTCCCTCAGGCTGCCAAAGAACAAAAATCACTTCCTTTCCAGATCTAAGCTTTCTGTGAACAGTTAACAAATGGAAAACATTCCAATTGGTGTTTAAAATCCGATTCAACCAGAAATCTCGAATTTTGAGACAGGGATGAAATTTGAAAAGCAAACATATTCAGATTGCTCCGGGATGGCATAGCAGCCAAAATACTACTTGATTTAGGTATGTGAGCTTTCTCTGAGAAATTACCCCAACGTACATCTCGCAATTGATACTAATAATTCTACCTTTCTAGCTGAATGGGATTTCTCGCACTTGGTAGTAAAATCCCATTCAGAAGGGTAGAATTTAGAGTCAAAGCTCAAGTTAGATTTATTCCGGTTCCCTCAGGCTGCCAAAGAGGGAAAATCACTTCCTTTCCAGATCTAAGCTTTCTGTGAACAGTTAACAAATGGAAAATATTCCAATTGGTGTTTAAAATCCGATTCATCCAGAAATCTCGAATTTTGAGACAGGGATGAAATTTGAAAAGCAAACATATTCAGATTGTGCCGGGATGGCATAGCAGCCAAAATCCCATTCAACCAGATTTTGTTGGATTTTGAGACATAGCTAAAGAATAAAGATTATTCAGGTTCCCTCAGGTGGCAAAAGAGGAAAAACTACTTTTGATGAAATTTGAAAAGCAAACATATTCAGATTGCGGCGGGATGGCACAGCAGCCAAAATACTACTTGGTTTAGGGATGTTAGCTTTTCTGAAAAATTAGCCCAATGTACTAATTGATACTAATATTTCTACCTTTCTAGCTGAATGGGATTTCTCGCAATTGGTAGTAAAATCCCATTCAGAAGGGTAGAATTTAGAGTCAAAGCTCAAGTAAGATTTATTCGGGGTCCCTCAGGCTGCCAAAGAACAAAAATCACTTCCTTTCCAGATCTAAGCTTTCTGTGAACAGTTAACAAATGGAAAACATTCCAATTGGTGTTTAAAATCCGATTCAACCAGAAATCTCGAATTTTGAGACAGGGATGAAATTTGAAAAGCAAACATATTCAGATTGCGCCGGGATGGCACAGCAGCCAAAATACTACTTGGTTTAGGGATGTGAGCGTTCTCTGAGAAATTACCCCAACGTACATCTCGCAATTGATACTAATAATTCTACCTTTCTAGCTGAATGGGATTTCTCGCAATTGGTAGGAAAATCCCATTCAGAAGGGTAGAATTTAGAGTTAAAGCTCAAGTTAGATTTATTCCGGTTCCCTCAGGCTGCCAAAGAGGAAAAATCACTTCATTTCAAGATCTAAGCTTTCTGGGAACAGTTAAGAAATGGAAAATATTCCAATTGGTGTTTAAAATCCCATTCAACCTGAAATCTCGAATTTTGAGACAGGGATGAAATTTGAAATGCAAACATATTCAGATTGCTTCGGGATGGCATAGCAGTCAAAATACTACTTGGCTTACGGATCTGAGCATTCTCTGAGAAATTAGCCCAACGTATATCTCGCAATTGATACTAGAATCCCGTTCAGCTAGAAAGGTAGAATAGCTAAAATGTGAAAAAACGACTTCCATATCCCGTGATAAGGGGCAGACGAGAGATTACTTGTTTTCTCTATCGCAACCCAAGGCATCTCTCGAAATTAATGGTTGAAAATCGCACTCCGCCAGAAAAGTCAAATGTTGAGACAGAGCTCAAATAGAAAAAGGAGATATATAGGTTGCATAGGGCACTAAAAGTTGAATCACCATTTCCTTTCCAGATAGCTTTCTAGGAGTATTACCCAAAGAATATATCGCAATTGCTGATGAAAATACAATTCAGCCAGATTTTGTTGGATTTTGAGACAAATAATAGCTAAATAATAAAGATTATTCAGGTTCTCTTAGGCTGCCAACGAGGAAAAACCACTTCCTTTCCAGATCTGAGATTTCTGTGAATAGTTAACAAGTGGAAAATATTCCAATTGGTGTTTAACATCCCATTCAACCAGTAATCTCGAATTTTGAGACAGGGATGAAATTTGAAAAGCAAACATATTCAGATTGCTCCGGGATGGCATAGCAGCCAAAATACTACTTGGTTTAGGGATGTGAGCTTTCTCTGAGAAATTAGCCCAACGTACTAATTGATACTAATAATTCTACCTTTCTAGCTGAATGGGATTTCTCGCATTTGGTAGTAAAGTCCCATTCAGAAGGGTAGAATTTAGAGTTAAAGCTCAAGTTAGATTTATTCCGGTTCCTTCAGGCTGCCAAAGAGGAAAAATCACTTCCTTTCCAGATCTAACCTTTCTGTGAACAGTTAACAAATGGAAAACATTCCAATTGGTGTTTAAAATCCCATTCAACCAGAAATCTCGAATTTTGAGACAGGGATGAAATTTGAAAAGGAAACATATAGAGATTGCGCCGGGATGGCATAGCAGCCAAAATACTACTTGGTTTAAGGATGTGAGCTTTCTCTGAGAAATTAGCCCAACGTACATCTCGCAATTGATACTAATAATTCTACCTTTCTAGCTGAATGGGATTTCTCGCAATTGGTAGTAAAATCCCATTCAGAAGGGTAGAATTTAGAGTCAAAGCTCAAGTTAGATTTATTCCAGTTCCCTCAGGCTGCCAAAGAGGAAAAATCACTTCCTTTCCAGATCTAAGCTTTCTGTGAACAGTTAACAAATGGAAAACATTCCAATTGGTGTATAAAATCCGATTCAACCAGAAATCTCGAGTTTTGAGACAGGGATGAAATTTGAAAAGAAAACATATTCAGATTGCGCCGGGATGGCACAGCAGCCAAAATACTACTTGGTTTAGGGATGTGAGCTTTCTCTGAAAAATTAGCCCAATGTACTAATTGATACTAATAATTCTACCTTTCTAGCTGAATGGGATTTCTCGCAATTGGTAGTAAAATCCCATTCAGAAGGGTAGAATTTAGAGTCAAAGCTCAAGTAAGATTTATTCGGGGTCCCTCAGGCTGCCAAAGAACAAAAATCACTTCCTTTCCAGATCTAAGCTTTCTGTGAACAGTTAACAAATGGAAAACATTCCAATTGGTGTTTAAAATCCGATTCAACCAGAAATCTCGAATTTTGAGACAGGGATGAAATTTGAAAAGCAAACATATTCAGATTGCGCCGGGATGGCACAGCAGCCAAAATACTACTTGGTTTAGGGATGTGAGCGTTCTCTGAGAAATTACCCCAACGTAGTAATTGATACTAATAATTCTACCTTTCTAGCTGAATGGGATTTCTCGCAATTGGTAGTAAAATCCCATTCAGAAGGGTAGAATTTAGAGTTAAAGCTCAAGTTAGATTTATTCCGGTTCCCTCAGGCTGCCAAAGAGGAAAAATCACTTCCTTTCCAGATCTAACCTTTCTGTGAACAGTTAACAAATGGAAAACATTCCAATTGGTGTATAAAATCCGATTCAACCAGAAATCTCGAGTTTTGAGACAGGGATGAAATTTGAAAAGAAAACATATTCAGATTGCGCCGGGATGGCACAGCAGCCAAAATACTACTTGGTTTAGGGATGTGAGCTTTCTCTGAAAAATTAGCCCAATGTACGAATTGATACTAATAATTCTACCTTTCTAGCTGAATGGGATTTCTCGCAATTGGTAGTAAAATCCCATTCAGAAGGGTAGAATTTAGAGTCAAAGCTCAAGTAAGATTTATTCGGGGTCCCTCAGGCTGCCAAAGAACAAAAATCACTTCCTTTCCAGATCTAAGCTTTCTGTGAACAGTTAACAAATGGAAAACATTCCAATTGGTGTTTAAAATCCGATTCAACCAGAAATCTCGAATTTTGAGACAGGGATGAAATTTGAAAAGCAAACATATTCAGATTGCGCCGGGATGGCACAGCAGCCAAAATACTACTTGATTTAGGGATGTGAGCGTTCTCTGAGAAATTACCCCAACGTACTAATTGATACTAATAATTCTACCTTTCTAGCTGAATGGGATTTCTCGCAAATTGGTAGTAAAATCCCATTCAGAAGGGTAGAATTTAGAGTCAAAGTTCAAGTTAGATTTATTCTGGTTCCCTCAGGCTGCCAAAGAAGAAAAATCACTTCCTTCCCATCCAGCCAGATTTTGTTGGATTTTGAGACAAATAATAGCTAAATAATAAAGATTATTCAGGTTCCCTCAGGCTGTCAAAGAGGAAAAACCAGTTCCTTTCCAGATCTGAGATTTCTGTGAATAGTTAACAAGTGGAAAACATTCCAATTGGTGTTTAAAATCCCATTCAACCAGAAATCTCGAATTTTGAGACAGGGATGAAATTTGAAAAGGAAACATATTGAGATTGCTCCAGGATGGCATAGCAGCCAAAATACTACTTGGTTTAGGGATGTGAGCTTTCTCTGAGAAATTAGCCCAACGTACTAATTGATACTAACAATTCTACCTTTCTAGCTGAATGGGATTTCTCACAATTGGTAGTAAAATCCCATTCAGAAAGGTAGAATATAGAGTCAAAGCTCAAGTTAGATTTATTCCGGTTCCCTCAGGCTGCCAAAGAGGAAAAACCACTTCCTTTCCAGATCTGAGATTTCTGTGAATAGTTAACAAGTGGAAAACATTCCAATTGGTGTTTAAAATCCCATTCAACAAGAAATCTCGAATTTTGAGACAGGGATGAAATTTGAAAAGGAAACATATTCAGATTGCGCCGGGATGGCACAGCAGCCAAAATACTACTTGGTTTAGGGATGTGAGCTTTCTCTGAGAAATTAGCCCAACGTACTAATTGATACTAATAATTCTACCTTTCTAGCTGAATGGGATTTCTCGAATTTGGTAGTAAAATCCCATTCAGAAGGGTAGAATTTAGAGTCAAAGTTCAAGTTAGATTTATTCTGGTTCCCTCAGGCTGCCAAAGAAGAAAAATCACTTCCTTTCCAGATATAAGCTTTCTGTGAACAGTTAACAAATGGAAAACATTCCAATTGGTGTTTAAAATCCGATTCATCCAGAAATCTCGAATTTTGAGACAGGGATGAAATTTGAAAAGCAAACATATTCAGATTGTGCCGGGATGGCATAGCAGCCAAAATCCCATTCAACCAGATTTTGTTGGATTTTGAGACATAGCTAAAGAATAAAGATTATTCAGGTTCCCTCAGGTGGCGAAAGAGGAAAAACTACTTTTGATGAAATTTGAAAAGCAAACATATTCAGATTGCGGCGGGATGGCACAGCAGCCAAAATACTACTTGATTTAGGGATGTGAGCTTTCTCTGAGAAATTAGCCCAACGTACTAATTGATACTAATAATTCTACCTTTCTAGCTGAATGGGATTTCTCGCAATTGGTAGTAAAATCCCATTCAGAAGGGTAGAATTTAGAGTCAAAGCTCAAGTAAGATTTATTCGGGGTCCCTCAGGCTGCCAAAGAACAAAAATCACTTCCTTTCCAGATCTAAGCTTTCTGTGAACAGTTAACAAATGGAAAACATTCCAATTGGTGTTTAAAATCCGATTCAACCAAAAATCTCGAATTTTGAGACAGGGATGAAATTTGAAAAGCAAACATATTCAGATTGCGCCGGGATGGCACAGCAGCCAAAATACTACTTGGTTTAGGGATGTGAGCGTTCTCTGAGAAATTACCCCAACGTACTAATTGATACTAATAATTCTACCTTTCTAGCTGAATGGGATTTCTCGCATTTGGTAGTAAAATCCCATTCAGAAGGGTAGAATTTAGAGTTAAAGCTCAAGTTAGATTTATTCCGGTTCCCTCAGGCTGCCAAAGAGGAAAAATCACTTCCTTTCCAGATCTAACCTTTCTGTGAACAGTTAACAAATGGAAAACATTCCAATTAGTGTTTAAAATCCCATTCAACCAGAAATCTCGAATTTTGAGACAGGGATGAAATTTGAAAAGCAAACATATTGAGATTGCGCCGGGATGGCATAGCAGCCAAAATACTACTTGGTTTAAGGATGTGAGCTTTCTCTGAGAAATTAGCCCAACGTACATCTCGCAATTGATACTAATAATTATACCTTTCTAGCTGAATGGGATTTCTCGCAAATTGGTAGTAAAATCCCATTCAGAAGGGTAGAATTTAGAGTCAAAGTTCAAGTTAGATTTATTCTGGTTCCCTCAGGCTGCCAAAGAAGAAAAATCACTTCCTTCCCATCCAGCCAGATTTTGTTGGATTTTGAGACAAATAATAGCTAAATAATAAAGATTATTCAGGTTCCCTCAGGCTGTCAAAGAGGAAAAACCACTTCCTTTCCAGATCTGAGATTTCTGTGAATAGTTAACAAGTGGAAAACATTCCAATTGGTGTTTAAAATCCCATTCAACCAGAAATCTCTAATTTTGAGACAGGGATGAAATTTGAAAAGGAAACATATTGAGATTGCTCCGGGATGGCATAGCAGCCAAAATACTACTTGGTTTAGGGATGTGAGCTTTCTCTGAGAAATTACCCCAACGTACATCTCGCAATTGATACTAATAATTCTACCTTTCTAGCTGAATGGGATTTCTCGCACTTGGTAGTAAAATCCCATTCAGAAGGGTAGAATTTAGAGTCAAAGCTCAAGTTAGATTTATTCCGGTTCCCTCAGGCAGCCAAAGAGGAAAAATCACTTCCTTTCCAGATCTAAGCTTTCTGTGAACAGTTAACAAATGGAAAACATTCCAATTGGTGTATAAAATCCGATTCAACCAGAAATCTCGAATTTTGAGACAGGGATGAAATTTGAAAAGCAAACATATTCAGATTGCGCCGGGATGGCACAGCAGCCAAAATACTACTTGGTTTAGGGACGTGAGCTTTCTCTGAGAAATTAGCCCAACGTACTAATTGATACTAATAATTCTACCTTTCTAGCTGAATGGGATTTCTCGCATTTGGTAGTAAAATCCCATTCAGAAGGGTAGAATTTAGAGTTAAAGCTCAAGTTAGATTTATTCCGGTTCCCTCAGGCTGCCAAAGAGGAAAAATCACTTCCTTTCCAGATCTAACCTTTCTGTGAGAAATTAGCCCAACGTACATCTTGCAATTGATACTAATAATTCTACCTTTCTAGCTGAATGGGATTTCTCGCAATTGGTAGTAAAATCCCATTCAGAAGGGTAGAATTTAGAGTCAAAGCTCAAGTTAGATTTATTCCGGTTCCCTCAGGCTGCCAACGAGGAAAAACCACTTCCTTTCCAGATCTAAGCTTTCTGTGAACAGTTAACAAATGGAAAACATTCCAATTGGTGTATAAAATCCGATTCAACCAGAAATCTCGAATTTTGAGACAGGGATGAAATTTGAAAAGCAAACATATTCAGATTGCGCCGGGATGGCACAGCAGCCAAAATACTACTTGATTTAGGGATGTGAGCTTTCTCTGAGAAATTAGCCCAACGTACTAATTGATACTAATAATTCTACCTTTCTAGCTGAATGGGATTTCTCGAATTTGGTAGTAAAATCCCATTCAGAAGGGTAGAATTTAGAGTCAAAGTTCAAGTTAGATTTATTCTGGTTCCCTCAGGCTGCCAAAGAAGAAAAATCACTTCCTTTCCAGATATAAGCTTTCTGTGAACAGTTAACAAATGGAAAACATTCCAATTGGTGTTTAAAATCCGATTCATCCAGAAATCTCGAATTTTGAGACAGGGATGAAATTTGAAAAGCAAACATATTCAGATTGTGCCGGGATGGCATAGCAACCAAAATCCCATTCAACCAGATTTTGTTGGATTTTGAGACATAGCTAAAGAATAAAGATTATTCAGGTTCCCTCAGGTGGCGAAAGAGGAAAAACTACTTTTGATGAAATTTGAAAAGCAAACATATTCAGATTGCGGCGGGATGGCAGAGCAGCCAAAATACTACTTGGTTTAGGGATGTGAGCTTTCTCTGAAAAATTAGCCCAATGTACTAATTGATACTAATAATTCTACCTTTCTAGCTGAATGGGATTTCTCGCAATTGGTAGTAAAATCCCATTCAGAAGGGTAGAATTTAGAGTCAAAGCTCAAGTAAGATTTATTCAGGGTCCCTCAGGCTGCCAAAGAACAAAAATCACTTCCTTTCCAGATCTAAGCTTTCTGTGAACAGTTAACAAATGGAAAACATTCCAATTGGTGTTTAAAATCCGATTCAACCAGAAATCTCGAATTTTGAGACAGGGATGAAATTTGAAAAGCAAACATATTCAGATTGCGCCGGGATGGCACAGCAGCCAAAATACTACTTGGTTTAGGGATGTGAGCGTTCTCTGAGAAATTACCCCAACGTACTAATTGATACTAATAATTCTACCTTTCTAGCTGAATGGGATTTCTCGCATTTGGTAGTAAAATCCCATTCAGAAGGGTAGAATTTAGAGTTAAAGCTCAAGTTAGATTTATTCCGGTTCCCTCAGGCTGCCAAAGAGGAAAAATCACTTCCTTTCCAGATCTGAGATTTCTGTGAATAGTTAACAAGTGGAAAACATTCCAATTGGTGTTTAAAATCCCATTCAACCAGAAATCTCGAATTTTGAGACAGGGATGAAATTTGAAAAGCAAACATATTGAGATTGCGCCGGGATGGCATAGCAGCCAAAATACTACTTGGTTTAAGGATGTGAGCTTTCTCTGAGAAATTAGCCCAACGTACATCTCACAATTGATACTAATAATTCTACCTTTCTAGCTGAATGGGATTTCTCGCAAATTGGTAGTAAAATCCCATTCAGAAGGGTAGAATTTAGAGTCAAAGTTCAAGTTAGATTTATTCTGGTTCCCTCAGGCTGCCAAAGAAGAAAAATCACTTCCTTTCCAGATATAAGCTTTCTGTGAACAGTTAACAAATGGAAAACATTCCAATTGGTGTTTAAAATCCGATTCAACCATAAATCTCGAATTTTGAGACAGGGATGAAATTTGGAAAGCAAACATATTCAGATTGTGCCGGGATGGCATAGCAGCCAAAATCCCATTCAGACAGCGTTTGTTGGATTTTGAGACAAATAATAGCTAAATAATAAAGTTTATTCAGGTTCCCTCAGTTTTTCAAAGAGGAAAAACCACTTCCTTTCCAGATCTGAGATTTCTGTGAATAGTTAACAAGTGGAAAACATTCCAATTGGTGTTTAAAATCCCATTCAACAAGAAATCTCGAATTTTGAGACAGGAATGAAATTTGAAAAGGAAACATATTGAGATTGCTCCGGGATGGCATAGCAGCCAAAATACTACTTGGTTTAGGGATGTGAGCTTTCTCTGAGAAATTAGCCCAACGTACTAATTGATACTAACAATTCTACCTTTCTAGCTGAATGGGATTTCTCACTATTGGTAGTAAAATCCCATTCAGAAAGGTAGAATATAGAGTCAAAGCTCAAGTTAGATTTATTCCGGTTCCCTCAGGCTGCCAAAGAGGAAAAATCACTTCCTTTCCAGATCTAAGCTTTCTGTGAACAGTTAACAAATGGAAAATATTCCAATTGGTGTTTAAAATCCGAATCAACCAGAAATCTCGAGTTTTGAGACAGGGATGAAATTTGAAAAGCAAACATATTCAGATTGCTCCGGGATGGCATAGCAGCCAAAATAATACTTGATTTAGGGATGTGAGCTTTCTCTGAGAAATTACCCCAACGTACATCTCGCAATTGATACTAATAATTCTACCTTTCTAGCTGAATGGGATTTCTCGCACTTGGTAGTAAAATCCCATTCAGAAGGGTAGAATTTAGAGTCAAAGCTCAAGTTAGATTTATTCCGGTTCCCTCAGGCTGCCAAAGAGGGAAAATCACTTCCTTTCCAGATCTAAGCTTTCTGTGAACAGTTAACAAATGGAAAATATTCCAATTGGTGTTTAAAATCCGATTCATCCAGAAATCTCGAATTTTGAGACAGGGATGAAATTTGAAAAGCAAACATATTCAGATTGTGCCGGGATGGCATAGCAGCCAAAATCCCATTCAACCAGATTTTGTTGGATTTTGAGACATAGCTAAAGAATAAAGATTATTCAGGTTCCCTCAGGTGGCGAAAGAGGAAAAACTACTTTTGATGAAATTTGAAAAGCAAACATATTCAGATTGCGGCGGGATGGTACAGCAGCCAAAATACTACTTGGTTTAGGGATGTTAGCTTTTCTGAAAAATTAGCCCAATGTACTAATTGATACTAATATTTCTACCTTTCTAGCTGAATGGGATTTCTCGCAATTGGTAGTAAAATCCCATTCAGAAGGGTAGAATTTAGAGTCAAAGCTCAAGTAAGATTTATTCGGGGTCCCTCAGGCTGCCAAAGAACAAAAATCACTTCCTTTCCAGATCTAAGCTTTCTGTGAACAGTTAACAAATGGAAAACATTCCAATTGGTGTTTAAAATCCGATTCAACCAGAAATCTCGAATTTTGAGACAGGGATGAAATTTGAAAAGCAAACATATTCAGATTGCGCCGGGATGGCACAGCAGCCAAAATACTACTTGGTTTAGGGATGTGAGCGTTCTCTGAGAAATTACCCCAACGTACATCTCGCAATTGATACTAATAATTCTACCTTTCTAGCTGAATGGGATTTCTCGCAATTGGTAGGAAAATCCCATTCAGAAGGGTAGAATTTAGAGTTAAAGCTCAAGTTAGATTTATTCCGGTTCCCTCAGGCTGCCAAAGAGGAAAAATCACTTCATTTCAAGATCTAAGCTTTCTGGGAACAGTTAAGAAATGGAAAATATTCCAATTGGTGTTTAAAATCCCATTCAACCTGAAATCTCGAAGTTTGAGACAGGGATGAAATTTGAAATGCAAACATATTCAGATTGCTTCGGGATGGCATAGCAGTCAAAATACTACTTGGCTTACGGATCTGAGCATTCTCTGAGAAATTAGCCCAACGTACATCTCGCAATTGATACTAGAATCCCGTTCAGCTAGAAAGGTAGAATAGCTAAAATGTGAAAAAAGGACTTCCCTATCCCGTGATAAGGGGCAGACGAGAGATTACTTGTTTTCTCCAACGCAACCCAAGGCATCTCTCGAAATTAATGGTTGAAAATCGCACTCCGCCAGAAAAATCAAATGTTGAGACAGAGCTCAAATAGAAAAAGGAGATATATAGGTTGCATAGGGCACTAAAAGTCGAATCACCATTTCCTTTCCGGATAGCTTTCTAGGCGTGTTACCCAAAGAATATATCGCAATTGCTGATGAAAATCCCATTCAGCCAGATTTTGTTGGATTTTGAGAAAATAATAGCTAAATAATATTCAGGTTCCCTCAGGTGGCCAAAGAGGAAAAACCACTTCCTTTCCAGATCTGAGATTTCTGTGAACAGTTAAGAAGTGGAAAACATTCCAATTGGTGTTTAAAATCCGATTCAACCAGAAATCTCGAATTTTGAGACAGGGATGAAATTTGAAAAGCAAACATATTCAGATTGCTTCGGGATGGCATAGCAGTCAAAATACTACTTGGCTTACGGATCTGAGCATTCTCTGAGAAATTAGCCCAACGTACATCTCGCAATTGATACTAGAATCCCGTTCAGCTAGAAAGGTAGAATAGCTAAAATGTGAAAAAAGGACTTCCATATCCCGTGATAAGGGGCAGACGAGAGATTACTTGTTTTCTCCATCGCAACCCAAGGCATCTCTCGAAATTAATGGTTGAAAATCGCACTCCGCCAGAAAAGTCAAATGTTGAGACAGAGCTCAAATAGAAAAAGGAGATATATAGGTTGCATAGGGCACTAAAAGTTGAATCACCATTTCCTTTCCAGATAGCTTTCTAGGAGTATTACCCAAAGAATATATCGCAATTGCTGATGAAAATACAATTCAGCCAGATTTTGTTGGATTTTGAGACAAATAATAGCTAAATAATAAAGATTATTCAGGTTCTCTTAGGCTGCCAACGAGGAAAAACCACTTCCTTTCCAGATCTGAGATTTCTGTGAATAGTTAACAAGTGGAAAATATTCCAATTGGTGTTTAACATCCCATTCAACCAGTAATCTCGAATTTTGAGACAGGGATGAAATTTGAAAAGCAAACATATTCAGATTGCTCCGGGATGGCATAGCAGCCAAAATACTACTTGGTTTAGGGATGTGAGCTTTCTCTGAGAAATTAGCCCAACGTACTAATTGATACTAATAATTCTACCTTTCTAGCTGAATGGGATTTCTCGCATTTGGTAGTAAAGTCCCATTCAGAAGGGTAGAATTTAGAGTTAAAGCTCAAGTTAGATTTATTCCGGTTCCCTCAGGCTGCCAAAGAGGAAAAATCACTTCCTTTCCAGATCTAACCTTTCTGTGAACAGTTAACAAATGGAAAACATTCCAATTGGTGTTTAAAATCCCATTCAACCAGAAATCTCGAATTTTGAGACAGGGATGAAATTTGAAAAGGAAACATATAGAGATTGCGCCGGGATGGCATAGCAGCCAAAATACTACTTGGTTTAAGGATGTGAGCTTTCTCTGAGAAATTAGCCCAACGTACATCTCGCAATTGATACTAATAATTCTACCTTTCTAGCTGAATGGGATTTCTCGCAATTGGTAGTAAAATCCCATTCAGAAGGGTAGAATTTAGAGTCAAAGCTCAAGTTAGATTTATTCCAGTTCCCTCAGGCTGCCAAAGAGGAAAAATCACTTCCTTTCCAGATCTAAGCTTTCTGTGAACAGTTAACAAATGGAAAACATTCCAATTGGTGTATAAAATCCGATTCAACCAGAAATCTCGAGTTTTGAGACAGGGATGAAATTTGAAAAGCAAACATATTCAGATTGCGCCGGGATGGCACAGCAGCCAAAATACTACTTGGTTTAGGGATGTGAGCTTTCTCTGAAAAATTAGCCCAATGTACTAATTGATACTAATAATTCTACCTTTCTAGCTGAATGGGATTTCTCGCAATTGGTAGTAAAATCCCATTCAGAAGGGTAGAATTTAGAGTCAAAGCTCAAGTAAGATTTATTCGGGGTCCCTCAGGCTGCCAAAGAACAAAAATCACTTCCTTTCCAGATCTAAGCTTTCTGTGAACAGTTAACAAATGGAAAACATTCCAATTGGTGTATAAAATCCGATTCAACCAGAAATTAGCCCAACGTACATCTCGCAATTGATACTAATAATTCTACCTTTCTAGCTGAATGGGATTTCTCGCAATTGGTAGTAAAATCCCATTCAGAAGGGTAGAATTTAGAGTCAAAGCTCAAGTTAGATTTATTCCAGTTCCCTCAGGCTGCCAAAGAGGAAAAATCACTTCCTTTCCAGATCTAAGCTTTCTGTGAACAGTTAACAAATGGAAAACATTCCAATTGTTGTATAAAATCCGATTCAACCAGAAATCTCGAGTTTTGAGACAGGGATGAAATTTGAAAATCAAACATATTCAGATTGCGCCGGGATGGCACAGCAGCCAAAATACTACTTGGTTTAGGGATGTGAGCTTTCTCTGAAAAATTAGCCCAATGTACTAATTGATACTAATAATTCTACCTTTCTAGCTGAATGGGATTTCTCGCAATTGGTAGTAAAATCCCATTCAGAAGGGTAGAATTTAGAGTCAAAGCTCAAGTAAGATTTATTCGGGGTCCCTCAGGCTGCCAAAGAACAAAAATCACTTCCTTTCCAGATCTAAGCTTTCTGTGAACAGTTAACAAATGGAAAACATTCCAATTGGTGTTTAAAATCCGATTCAACCAGAAATCTCGAATTTTGAGACAGGGATGAAATTTGAAAAGCAAACATATTCAGATTGCGCCGGGATGGCACAGCAGCCAAAATACTACTTGGTTTAGGGATGTGAGCGTTCTCTGAGAAATTACCCCAACGTACTAATTGATACTAATAATTCTACCTTTCTAGCTGAATGGGATTTCTCGCATTTTGTAGTAAAATCCCATTCAGAAGGGTAGAATTTAGAGTTAAAGCTCAAGTTAGATTTATTCCGGTTCCCTCAGGCTGCCAAAGAGGAAAAATCACTTCCTTTCCAGATATAAGCTTTCTGTGAACAGTTAACAAATGGAAAACATTCCAATTGGTGTTTAAAATCCGATTCAACCAGAAATCTCGAATTTTGAGACAGGGATGAAATTTGAAAAGCAAACATATTCAGATTGCGCCGGGATGGCACAGCAGCCAAAATACTACTTGGTTTAGGGATGTGAGCGTTCTCTGAGAAATTACCCCAACGTACTAATTGATACTAATAATTCTACCTTTCTAGCTGAATGGGATTTCTCGCAAATTGGTAGTAAAATCCCATTCAGAAGGGTAGAATTTAGAGTCAAAGTTCAAGTTAGATTTATTCTGGTTCCCTTAGGCTGCCAAAGAAGAAAAATCACTTCCTTCCCATCCAGCCAGATTTTGTTGGATTTTGAGACAAATAATAGCTAAATAATAAAGATTATTCAGGTTCCCTCAGGCTGTCAAAGAGGAAAAACCAGTTCCTTTCCAGATCTGAGATTTCTGTGAATAGTTAACAAGTGGAAAACATTCCAATTGGTGTTTAAAATCCCATTCAACCAGAAATCTCGAATTTTGAGACAGGGATGAAATTTGAAAAGGAAACATATTGAGATTGCTCCAGGATGGCATAGCAGCCAAAATACTACTTGGTTTAGGGATGTGAGCTTTCTCTGAGAAATTAGCCCAACGTACTAATTGATACTAACAATTCTACCTTTCTAGCTGAATGGGATTTCTCACAATTGGTAGTAACATCCCATTCAGAAAGGTAGAATATAGAGTCAAAGCTCAAGTTAGATTTATTCCGGTTCCCTCAGGCTGCCAAAGAGGAAAAATCACTTCCTTTCCAGATCTAACCTTTCTGTGAACAGTTAACAAATGGAAAACATTCCAATTAGTGTTTAAAATCCCATTCAACCAGAAATCTCGAATTTTGAGACAGGGATGAAATTTGAAAAGCAAACATATTGAGATTGCGCCGGGATGGCATAGCAGCCAAAATACTACTTGGTTTAAGGATGTGAGCTTTCTCTGAGAAATTAGCCCAACGTACATCTCGCAATTGATACTAATAATTATACCTTTCTAGCTGAATGGGATTTCTCGCAAATTGGTAGTAAAATCCCATTCAGAAGGGTAGAATTTAGAGTCAAAGTTCAAGTTAGATTTATTCTGGTTCCCTCAGGCTGCCAAAGAAGAAAAATCACTTCCTTCCCATCCAGCCAGATTTTGTTGGATTTTGAGACAAATAATAGCTAAATAATAAAGATTATTCAGGTTCCCTCAGGCTGTCAAAGAGGAAAAACCACTTCCTTTCCAGATCTGAGATTTCTGTGAATAGTTAACAAATGGAAAACATTCCAATTGGTGTTTAAAATCCCATTCAACCAGAAATCTCGAATTTTGAGACAGGGATGAAATTTGAAAAGGAAACATATAGAGATTGCGCCGGGATGGCATAGCAGCCAAAATACTACTTGGTTTAAGGATGTGAGCTTTCTCTGAGAAATTAGCCCAACGTACTAATTGATACTAATAATTCTACCTTTCTAGCTGAATGGGATTTCTCGCATTTGGTAGTAAAATCCCATTCAGAAAGGTAGAATTTAGAGTTAAAGCTCAAGTTAGATTTATTCCGGTTACCTCAGGCTGCCAAAGAGGAAAAATCACTTCCTTTCCAGATCTAAGCTTTCTGTGAACAGTTAACAAATGGAAAACATTCCATTTGTTGTATAAAATCCGATTCAACCAGAAATCTCGAGTTTTGAGACAGGGATGAAATTTGAAAAGCAAACATATTCAGATTGCGCCGGGATGGCACAGCAGCCAAAATACTACTTGATTTAGGGATGTGAGCTTTCTCTGAGAAATTAGCCCAACGTACTAATTGATACTAATAATTCTACCTTTCTAGCTGAATGGGATTTCTCGAATTTGGTAGTAAAATCCCATTCAGAAGGGTAGAATTTAGAGTCAAAGTTCAAGTCAGATTTATTCTGGTTCCCTCAGGCTGCCAAAGAAGAAAAATCACTTCCTTTCCAGATATAAGCTTTCTGTGAACAGTTAACAAATGGAAAACATTCCAATTGGTGTTTAAAATCCGATTCATCCAGAAATCTCGAATTTTGAGACAGGGATGAAATTTGAAAAGCAAACATATTCAGATTGTGCCGGGATGGCATAGCAACCAAAATCCCATTCAACCAGATTTTGTTGGATTTTGAGACATAGCTAAAGAATAAAGATTATTCAGGTTCCCTCAGGTGGCGAAAGAGGAAAAACTACTTTTGATGAAATTTGAAAAGCAAACATATTCAGATTGCGGCGGGATGGCACAGCAGCCAAAATACTACTTGGTTTAGGGATGTGAGCTTTCTCTGAAAAATTAGCCCAATGTACTAATTGATACTAATAATTCTACCTTTCTAGCTGAATGGGATTTCTCGCAATTGGTAGTAAAATCCCATTCAGAAGGGTAGAATTTAGAGTCAAAGCTCAAGTAAGATTTATTCGGGGTCCCTCAGGCTGCCAAAGAACAAAAATCACTTCCTTTCCAGATCTAAGCTTTCTGTGAACAGTTAACAAATGGAAAACATTCCAATTGGTGTTTAAAATCCGATTCAACCAAAAATCTCGAATTTTGAGACAGGGATGAAATTTGAAAAGCAAACATATTCAGATTGCGCCGGGATGGCACAGCAGCCAAAATACTACTTGGTTTAGGGATGTGAGCGTTCTCTGAGAAATTACCCCAACGTACTAATTGATACTAATAATTCTACCTTTCTAGCTGAATGGGATTTCTCGCATTTGGTAGTAAAATCCCATTCAGAAGGGTAGAATTTAGAGTTAAAGCTCAAGTTAGATTTATTCCGGTTCCCTCAGGCTGCCAAAGAGGAAAAATCACTTCCTTTCCAGATATAAGCTTTCTGTGAACAGTTAACAAATGGAAAACATTCCAATTGGTGTTTAAAATCCGATTCAACCAGAAATCTCGAATTTTGAGACAGGGATGAAATTTGAAAAGCAAACATATTCAGATTGTGCCGGGATGGCATAGCAGCCAAAATCCCATCCAGCCAGATTTTGTTGGATTTTGAGACAAATAATACCTAAATAATAAAGATTATTCAGGTTCCCTCAGGCTGTCAAAGAGGAAAAACCAGTTCCTTTCCAGATCTGAGATTTCTGTGAATAGTTAACAAGTGGAAAACATTCCAATTGGTGTTTAAAATCCCATTCAACCAGAAATCTCGAATTTTGAGACAGGGATGAAATTTGAAAAGGAAACATATTGAGATTGCTCCGGGATGGCATAGCAGCCAAAATACTACTTGGTTTAGGGATGTGAGCTTTCTCTGAGAAATTAGCCCAACGTACTAATTGATACTAACAATTCTACCTTTCTAGCTGAATGGGATTTCTCACAATTGGTAGTAACATCCCATTCAGAAAGGTAGAATATAGAGTCAAAGCTCAAGTTAGATTTATTCCGGTTCCCTCAGGCTGCCAAAGAGGAAAAATCACTTCCTTTCCAGATCTAACCTTTCTGTGAACAGTTAACAAATGGAAAACATTCCAATTAGTGTTTAAAATCCCATTCAACCAGAAATCTCGAATTTTGAGACAGGGATGAAATTTGAAAAGCAAACATATTGAGATTGCGCCGGGATGGCATAGCAGCCAAAATACTACTTGGTTTAAGGATGTGAGCTTTCTCTGAGAAATTAGCCCAACGTACATCTCGCAATTGATACTAATAATTATACCTTTCTAGCTGAATGGGATTTCTCGCAAATTGGTAGTAAAATCCCATTCAGAAGGGTAGAATTTAGAGTCAAAGTTCAAGTTAGATTTATTCTGGTTCCCTCAGGCTGCCAAAGAAGAAAAATCACTTCCTTCCCATCCAGCCAGATTTTGTTGGATTTTGAGACAAATAATAGCTAAATAATAAAGATTATTCAGGTTCCCTCAGGCTGTCAAAGAGGAAAAACCAGTTCCTTTCTAGATCTGAGATTTCTGTGAATAGTTAACAAGTGGAAAACATTACAATTGGTGTTTAAAATCCCATTCAACCAGAAATCTCTAATTTTGAGACAGGGATGAAATTTGAAAAGGAAACATATTGAGATTGCTCCGGGATGGCATAGCAGCCAAAATACTACTTGGTTTAGGGATGTGAGCTTTCTCTGAGAAATTAGCCCAACGTACTAATTGATACTAACAATTCTACCTTTCTAGCTGAATGGGACTTCTCACAATTGGTAGTAAAATCCCATTCAGAAAGGTAGAATATAGAGTCAAAGCTCAAGTTAGATTTATTCCGGTTCCCTCAGGCTGCCAAAGAGGAAAAATCACTTCCTTTCCAGATCTAAGCTTTCTGTGAACAGTTAACAAATGGAAAACATTCCATTTGTTGTATAAAATCCGATTCAACCAGAAATCTCGAGTTTTGAGACAGGGATGAAATTTGAAAAGCAAACATATTCAGATTGCGCCGGGATGGCACAGCAGCCAAAATACTACTTGATTTAGGGATGTGAGCTTTCTCTGAGAAATTAGCCCAACGTACTAATTGATACTAATAATTCTACCTTTCTAGCTGAATGGGATTTCTCGAATTTGGTAGTAAAATCCCATTCAGAAGGGTAGAATTTAGAGTCAAAGTTCAAGTTAGATTTATTCTGGTTCCCTCAGGCTGCCAAAGAAGAAAAATCACTTCCTTTCCAGATATAAGCTTTCTGTGAACAGTTAACAAATGGAAAATATTCCAATTGGTGTTTAAAATCCGATTCATCCAGAAATCTCGAATTTTGAGACAGGGATGAAATTTGAAAAGCAAACATATTCAGATTGTGCCGGGATGGCATAGCAGCCAAAATCCCATTCAACCAGATTTTGTTGGATTTTGAGACATAGCTAAAGAATAAAGATTATTCAGGTTCCCTCAGGTGGCGAAAGAGGAAAAACTACTTTTGATGAAATTTGAAAAGCAAACATATTCAGATTGCGCCGGGATGGCACAGCAGCCAAAATACTACTTGGTTTAGGGATGTGAGCTTTCTCTGAGAAATTAGCCCAACGTACTAATTGATACTAATAATTCTACCTTTCTAGCTGAATGGGATTTCTCGGATTTCTCGCATTTGATAGTAAAATCCCATTCAAGTTAGATTTAGAGTCAAGTTTCAGTTAGATTTATTCTGTTCCCATCAGGCTGCAAAGAGAAAGAATCACTTCTTTCCAATATAAGCTTTCTGTGAACAGTTACCAATGGAAAACATCACCAATTGGGTGTGTAAATCCGAATTATCCGAAATCTCGAATTTGAGACAGGGATAAATTTGAAAAGCAAACCTATTCAGATGTGCGGTATGTGCATAGCACCCAAATCCCATCTCAACCAGATTTTGGTGGATTTTGAGACATACTAAAGAATAAAGATTATTCAGGTTCCCTCAGGTGGCGAAAGAGGAAAAACTACTTTTGATGAAATTTGAAAAGCAAACATATTCAGATTGCGGCGGGATGGCACAGCAGCCAAAATACTACTTGATTTAGGGATGTGAGCTTTCTCTGAGAAATTAGCCCAACGTACTAATTGATACTAATAATTCTACCTTTCTAGCTGAATGGGATTTCTCGCAATTGGTAGTAAAATCCCATTCAGAAGGGTAGAATTTAGAGTCAAAGCTCAAGTAAGATTTATTCGGGGTCCCTCAGGCTGCCAAAGAACAAAAATCACTTCCTTTCCAGATCTAAGCTTTCTGTGAACAGTTAACAAATGGAAAACATTCCAATTGGTGTTTAAAATCCGATTCAACCAAAAATCTCGAATTTTGAGACAGGGATGAAATTTGAAAAGCAAACATATTCAGATTGCGCCGGGATGGCACAGCAGCCAAAATACTACTTGGTTTAGGGATGTGAGCGTTCTCTGAGAAATTACCCCAACGTACTAATTGATACTAATAATTCTACCTTTCTAGCTGAATGGGATTTCTCGCATTTGGTAGTAAAATCCCATTCAGAAGGGTAGAATTTAGAGTTAAAGCTCAAGTTAGATTTATTCCGGTTCCCTCAGGCTGCCAAAGAGGAAAAATCACTTCCTTTCCAGATGTAACCTTTCTGTGAACAGTTAACAAATGGAAAACATTCCAATTAGTGTTTAAAATCCCATTGAACCAGAAATCTCGAATTTTGAGACAGGGATGAAATTTGAAAAGCAAACATATTGAGATTGCGCCGGGATGGCATAGCAGCCAAAATACTACTTGGTTTAAGGATGTGAGCTTTCTCTGAGAAATTAGCCCAACGTACATCTCGCAATTGATACTAATAATTCTACCTTTCTAGGTGAATGGGATTTCTCGCAAATTGGTAGTAAAATCCCATTCAGAAGGGTAGAATTTAGACTCAAAGTTCAAGTTAGATTTATTCTGGTTCCCTCAGGCTGCCAAAGAAGAAAAATCACTTCCTTCCCATCCAGCCAGATTTTGTTGGATTTTGAGACAAATAATAGCTAAATAATAAAGATTATTCAGGTTCCCTCAGGCTGTCAAAGAGGAAAAACCATTTCCTTTCTAGATCTGAGATTTCTGTGAATAGTTAACAAGTGGAAAACATTACAATTGGTGTTTAAAATCCCATTCAACCAGAAATCTCGAATTTTGAGACAGGGATGAAATTTGAAAAGGAAACATATTGAGATTGCTCCGGGATGGCATAGCAGCCAAAATACTACTTGGTTTAGGGATGTGAGCTTTCTCTGAGAAATTAGCCCAACGTACTAATTGATACTAACAATTCTACCTTTCTAGCTGAATGGGATTTCTCACAATTGGTAGTAAAATCCCATTCAGAAAGGTAGAATATAGAGTCAAAGCTCAAGTTAGATTTATTCCGGTTCCCTCAGGCTGCCAAAGAGGAAAAATCACTTCCTTTCCAGATCTAAGCTTTCTGTGAACAGTTAACAAATGGAAAACATTCCATTTGTTGTATAAAATCCGATTCAACCAGAAATCTCGAGTTTTGAGACAGGGATGAAATTTGAAAAGCAAACATATTCAGATTGCGCCGGGATGGCACAGCAGCCAAAATACTACTTGATTTAGGGATGTGAGCTTTCTCTGAGAAATTAGCCCAACGTACTAATTGATACTAATAATTCTACCTTTCTAGCTGAATGGGATTTCTCGAATTTGGTAGTAAAATCCCATTCAGAAGGGTAGAATTTAGAGTCAAAGTTCAAGTTAGATTTATTCTGGTTCCCTCAGGCTGCCAAAGAAGAAAAATCACTTCCTTTCCAGATATAAGCTTTCTGTGAACAGTTAACAAATGGAAAACATTCCAATTGGTGTTTAAAATCCGATTCATCCAGAAATCTCGAATTTTGAGACAGGGATGAAATTTGAAAAGCAAACATATTCAGATTGTGCCGGGATGGCATAGCAACCAAAATCCCATTCAACCAGATTTTGTTGGATTTTGAGACATAGCTAAAGAATAAAGATTATTCAGGTTCCCTCAGGTGGCGAAAGAGGAAAAACTACTTTTGATGAAATTTGAAAAGCAAACATATTCAGATTGCGGCGGGATGGCAGAGCAGCCAAAATACTACTTGGTTTAGGGATGTGAGCTTTCTCTGAAAAATTAGCCCAATGTACTAATTGATACTAATAATTCTACCTTTCTAGCTGAATGGGATTTCTCGCAATTGGTAGTAAAATCCCATTCAGAAGGGTAGAATTTAGAGTCAAAGCTCAAGTAAGATTTATTCGGGGTCCCTCAGGCTGCCAAAGAACAAAAATCACTTCCTTTCCAGATCTAAGCTTTCTGTGAACAGTTAACAAATGGAAAACATTCCAATTGGTGTTTAAAATCCGATTCAACCAAAAATCTCGAATTTTGAGACAGGGATGAAATTTGAAAAGCAAACATATTCAGATTGCGCCGGGATGGCACAGCAGCCAAAATACTACTTGGTTTAGGGATGTGAGCGTTCTCTGAGAAATTACCCCAACGTACTAATTGATACTAATAATTCTACCTTTCTAGCTGAATGGGATTTCTCGCATTTGGTAGTAAAATCCCATTCAGAAGGGTAGAATTTAGAGTTAAAGCTCAAGTTAGATTTATTCCGGTTCCCTCAGGGTGCCAACGAGGAAAAACCACTTCCTTTCCAGATCTAAGCTTTCTGTGAACAGTTAACAAATGGAAAACATTCCAATTGGTGTTTAAAATCCGATTCATCCAGAAATCTCGAATTTTGAGACAGGGATGAAATTTGAAAAGCAAACATATTCAGATTGTGCCGGGATGGCATAGCAGCCAAAATCCCATCCAGCCAGATTTTGTTGGATTTTGAGACAAATAATAGCTAAATAATAAAGATTATTCAGGTTCCCTCAGGCTGTCAAAGAGGAAAAACCACTTCCTTTCCAGATCTGAGATTTCTGTGAATAGTTAACAAATGGAAAACATTCCAATTGGTGTATAAAATCCGATTCAACCAGAAATCTCGAATTTTGAGACAGGGATGAAATTTGAAAAGCAAACATATTCAGATTGCGCCGGGATGGCAAAGCAGCCAAAATACTACTTGGTTTAGGGATGTGAGCTTTCTCTGAGAAATTAGCCCAACGTACTAATTGATACTAATAATTCTACCTTTCTAGCTGAATGGGATTTCTCGCAATTGGTAGTAAAATCCCATTCAGAAGGGTAGAATTTAGAGTCAAAGCTCAAGTTAGATTTATTCCAATTCCCTCAGGCTGCCAAAGAGGAAAAATCACTTCCTTTCCAGATCTAAGCTTTCTGTGAACAGTTAACAAATGGAAAACATTCCAATTGGTGTATAAAATCCGATTCAACCAGAAATCACGAGTTTTGAGACAGGGATGAAATTTGAAAAGCAAACATATTCAGATTGCGCCGGGATGGCACAGCAGCCAAAATACTACTTGGTTTAGGGACGTGAGCTTTCTCTGAGAAATTAGCCCAACGTACTAATTGATACTAATAATTCTACCTTTCTAGCTGAATGGGATTTCTCGCATTTGGTAGTAAAATCCCATTCAGAAGGGTAGAATTTAGAGTTAAAGCTCAAGTTAGATTTATTCCGGTTCCCTCAGGCTGCCAAAGAGGAAAAATCACTTCCTTTCCAGATCTAACCTTTCTGTGAGAAATTAGCCCAACGTACATCTTGCAATTGATACTAATAATTCTACCTTTCTAGCTGAATGGGATTTCTCGCAATTGGTAGTAAAATCCCATTCAGAAGGGTAGAATTTAGAGTCAAAGCTCAAGTTAGATTTATTCCGGTTCCCTCAGGCTGCCAACGAGGAAAAACCACTTCCTTTCCAGATCTAAGCTTTCTGTGAACAGTTAACAAATGGAAAACATTCCAATTGGTGTATAAAATCCGATTCAACCAGAAATCTCGAATTTTGAGACAGGGATGAAATTTGAAAAGCAAACATATTCAGATTGCGCCGGGATGGCACAGCAGCCAAAATACTACTTGATTTAGGGATGTGAGCTTTCTCTGAGAAATTAGCCCAACGTACTAATTGATACTAATAATTCTACCTTTCTAGCTGAATGGGATTTCTCGCATTTGGTAGTAAAATCCCATTCAGAAGGGTAGAATTTAGAGTCAAAGTTCAAGTTAGATTTATTCTGGTTCCCTCAGGCTGCCAACGAAGAAAAATCACTTCCTTTCCAGATATAAGCTTTCTGTGAACAGTTAACAAATGGAAAACATTCCAATTGGTGTTTAAAATCCGATTCATCCAGAAATCTCGAATTTTGAGACAGGGATGAAATTTGAAAAGCAAACATATTCAGATTGTGCCGGGATGGCATAGCAGCCAAAATCCCATCCAGCCAGATTTTGTTGGATTTTGAGACAAATAATACCTAAATAATAAAGATTATTCAGGTTCCCTCAGGCTGTCAAAGAGGAAAAACCAGTTCCTTTCCAGATCTGAGATTTCTGTGAATAGTTAACAAGTGGAAAACATTCCAATTGGTGTTTAAAATCCCATTCAACCAGAAATCTCGAATTTTGAGACAGGGATGAAATTTGAAAAGGAAACATATTGAGATTGCTCCGGGATGGCATAGCAGCCAAAATACTACTTGGTTTAGGGATGTGAGCTTTCTCTGAGAAATTAGCCCAACGTACATCTCGCAATTGATACTAATAATTCTACCTTTCTAGCTGAATGGGATTTCTCGCAATTGGTAGTAAAATCCCATTCAGAAGGGTAGAATTTAGAGTCAAAGCTCAAGTTAGATTTATTCCGGTTCCCTCAGGCTGCCAACGAGGAAAAACCACTTCCTTTCCAGATCTAAGCTTTCTGTGAACAGTTAACAAATGGAAAACATTCCAATTGGTGTATAAAATCCGATTCAACCAGAAATCTCG
>JALGBA010001242.1:82500-474844 GCA_023970755.1 Azemiops feae | reverse complement strand
CCTTCTGTCTCTACTAGAGTGGCCTCAAGAGATTGTTTCTGATGGAAAAATAAAATAGTATGAATGCAAAATGAACACTGTATGAATGCAAAACATGACTGAGTAAGCTTTTTTTCCTATTATCAAGAGCAATGTTTCCATGCAACTTTTGGGCTGCATGGAAAGTTTAACCATGGTACCAAGTCGTTTTTGCTTTTATGTTTTTGTAATCATTAATTAATAAATGATTAATAAATGATTAAAAAATGATTAAAAAATGATTAAAAAAACATAAAAACAAAAAATGTGTGTGTGTGTGTATGTGTATGTGTGTGTGTGTGAGAATAATTTTCTGATGTGTGGACTTCAACTCCCAGAATTCCACAGCCACTATGCTGGCTATGGAATTCTGGGAGCTGTAATCTACTCAAAATTGCTGAAGTTAAGAAACCTGTACTAGTGTAGCATTTTTCAAATAGCATTGATTCATATATTTCCCTCATAACCTGCTTTTGAATGCTATATTGAATATGAATAAACATAGTTTTTATTTTTCAGATATAGAATTTGTTATCCTAATAAAGTTAAATATATTTCATATGATTGACAGCTAACATGAGGTAGGTTTGAACATGTTAGAATTCTTAGAAAAAATACACAAGAATTTGTTCTTTTCTGCAGCATTTAGTATGAGTCCTTGGTGAATAAGCAAGTAAGATATTACTCTAGAATTTCACTCAAAGCCATTTTCTGTGTAGTGTGTTCCATATGAATAATTTCAAGTTTCAACTACTAGGCAACCTGTCTGACCACTTGTGGGAAATATTCACACATTTGGACTAGCAGCACACAGTCAGAGATTCCCTGATTAAATAGGGAACAGTCATTGTTAATGCCCCCCCCTCCCCAGCTATTGTTTATCTCTTGGGAAAGAAAAATTGAGATAACCTGATTTGGTTGATGATCTCATGAATGGAGTTTGAAAGGCTTACATGCCCTGCCTATTTCTTTCTTTGTTTCTTACACATAGAGATACAGGTGTGAGGACATACGAGTGAAAAGTTGAGTCAAGGAAGAATTCTTAGTTATTATAGAGCTGTTTTGGGTCTTCATCTCTGCTGGAAATTGAAAGGTTAATTGAACAATCTTGTGCTTCTTTGGAGCTAAAATGAACCACCTCTACTATTGCTTACTAGATTACCACCTCTACTATTGCTTACTAGATTATGGAGTAGCCACTAACATTACTAAGCATGCAATGCTAATATAGTATCTATGTTTAGCCGTCTAGATGTTGGTGGATCCAAATTGTGATAAATTCCATCTTCATAGCAGTTATCAGAGATAGTGGGAGTTGTATTCTAATAATACTTGATGGTTACCTTGCATGACAATTTCTCAAATTGTCAAAAATTAGAGAAGGAAGACTATGATAATTTGGGCTGGTTGCAAGCTGGAATCTAGAACAAAGGGATTTATTCCAGTTCACATGCTACAACTTCTTTGTTTTAAGAGAAGATTAAACATTTAATTAATCTATAATTTTAAAGTTTCTGTTAAAACACTTCTGAAGAAAAAAAATCTACCAGTGATAGTTGAGATTGGAGTTCAATTTCAAGACCCTGCAATGCACGTTTCATTTCAGTAATCTCGCTCTTGTTGGTACTGGCTTCCTCAACGCTGGTGTTGATCTGCCTGTTCAGTTCTTGGCTCTGAAATATATCAGAATTTGAACACAATTTTTAATTAAAAAATAATTTCGTTTTTAAAAAGAATCTCCATGAAGAATATTATTGGGATCTATTTCACCTGCTCATGGAACCAAGCCTCAATATCCTCTCTATTCTGCTCAGCCAGAACCTCATATTCACCCCTCATCTGATTGAGGAGAGTAGTCAGGTCAACTCCGGGTGTGACATTCATTTCCACATTGATATCTCCAGCTGCAGTAGAATCATTCATTGAAACCATATCCTGTATCAGGAAGAAAAAATAACTTATTTCTGTTTTTAAAAATTAAGACAGACTTGGAATGTTTTGACTGAGTCTATCTCATTTTGCTTGAATATGTTCAGAAATCAATGCCTAACACACTTGGAAGTACACAGCTCTTGTCTACAATATCATGAAGCTGTGAATGTATAGCACACACGTTCATGTTATGCAACAATTCAATAAGTGTATTAAAACTTTCAGACAGTCAAAAAAGCCTGTAGCATTTATAGAAAATACTTGGCAGTTTTACTTTAGTATTTTGGAATTTTCATTTGACATGTGCTTGTATATAAGATTAATATAAATCCCTATATTGAAAATTGAGACAACCAATGATAGTTTCAATTTTCATTTCTAGAAAGGTAAAAATTTAAGTAACATTATCCAGATATTTCAATGTATTAAATTTAAAAATCAGGAGATTTAATACACCCAAGATAGCAAATTTTAAACAAAATGTGTAATCCCTAAATTGCACTGTGTTTGTTGTTGGAGGTGGGGAAAATTAAATCCATCTCAACAATGTGCAGGATTTGTCTTTGATGCTTGTAAGTAATTGTTTAGACTGAATTTGACAACCTAATACTCTCCTGAATATATGTAGATATACTTGGGCTCTGGGTTGCAGTAGTATCTGAAGTAACTATGAACCATGAAATCTTCTATTCTACTTGTCATTTGAAGTCTGTAATAATATTGTGACATGCTATAGCAATCTTCCCCTCCCACATTCTCATTCTTCACTAAGGAAAAAATAAATTGTGTTGGTAGATTTTCTGAGAACCCCTATAGGGCAAAATTAATACAACTGGTATTGGTCCAAACTCCAGAAAGATGTGGCTCAAATCCAAAGTGGATCTCGGGTGGGGGAAATATGTCAGCACTCCTCCCATTTTGTATTCTATTCATGACTGACATGAACATCTTGTTTATACACAAATAGAGTTGGATTAGGGGGATTATTGTCTTTTTTTTTTGCTGAGACAATCCAGTTCAATCCTGTCCAATTCTTTTAATGCAGCCAATGAGAGTTTTGCCAAGTAGCATCTTGACACTTTCACGTATTGGTTTTTGTTGACATATATTTGTCCCTTGTTTTGTGTATGAATGAGCCCCGAAATACCTCCTCATGATTTTTCTTCATCTGTTCCAACTCTTCAGTAAAGCTGTTAATCTGCACTTTAAGATCACTGCTTGTTATCTCAATTTCTTCTAGGGCCTTTCGTAAGCCATTGGCGTCCATTTCAACACTTTGGTGGAGGGCCACTTCATTATCATATCTAAAAGCAATTAAACATATTGTCAACTCCTGATCCATCTGAAGAAAGTGAGGAAAATATATATTCCCTCTTTCACCCTTGGTCTTCATTCAGTGCTTTCTTCAGCTCTTAAAGATGTTTATTTTAGAACAATAGCCCATGTTTGTAACAGCTATGTCCTGCTGTTAAGTGACAAGGAATAAAATGGAGAGCTGGAGAGGAGTTACCTTATCAACCCACTGCTCAGCAATATGGAGCAATAGAAAAGGTATTTGCTGCACTACCAATGACCTTTTTATTTAGAGTAAGTAATTTGCATTATGGTGGCTCTGACCTCTTGCCTCTATGGAACCGTGTTATAGGGCACTTTGAAGCCATAGCAACTAAGAATATTCAAAAATACATCTCACTGATTTCAGCATTGCATTCTTCACTCTCTCTCATATAGACAATTATAGTCAGCAATGATGATCATCAGTCTGCCCACTTGCATCACCGATATATTTTCTCTAAACTGAGAGTTGATAGCTAACTTTAGTAGTAGTTTGGAATTTGCTTGCATTGAAATCCTTTGGGATCTATTTTTTTATTTTAACTATAACAAGCAAAGCCCTTTACTTTAGGAGGCGCATTCTTGTAGATAGGAAATATGCTAGTTTCCCTCCCACTTACTTGAGTTTGAAATCAGCACCAGCCAGCCTAGCATTGTCAATCTGCAAAATCAGTGTTCCATTGTCTACTGATGTAGCAATTATCTAAAAGACATAACATAGAAAGTTTATTTAACATAGACAGTTTTCAACAACTTTAATATTGCAATCCCACTGCATAATTTTCTGAATTGAGCATAAAAGCAAAGCTAGGGTATGGGCCATATCCTCTTCAGTATATAAATTCTAAATAAGTATATTAGCAATAGCAATAGCACTTAGATTTATATAGTGCTTCACAGTGCTTTGCAGTCCTCTCTAAGCAGTTTACAGAGTCAGCATGTTGCCCCCAACAATCTGGGTCCTCATTTTACCAGCCTCGGAAGGATGGAAGGCTGAGTCAACCTTGAGCCGGTGAAACTCGGACTACTGAACTGCTGGCAGTTGGCAGTCAGCAGAATTAGCCTGCAGTACTGCATTCTAACCACTGCACCACCACAGTTTATTAGAAATGGAATTAGGTTAATATACTTAATACTTCAATTGTTGATATATCTGGTTAATATAAATGTATTTTATATAAGTTTTTTTTCTTGTATTCAATTGTTTCAATTCTTAGAAACAACCTAGACAAGTCCCTGAAGTTTTCTTGGCAAGATTTTTCAGAAGTGATTGCCATTGCTTCTTTCCTAGGGCTGAGAGAGAGTGACTAAGGTCACTCAACTGACTTTGTGGTCAAGGTGGGACTAGAACTCTCAGTCTACTGGTTTCTAGCCCTTATGCCTTCACCACTACCCCAAACTGGCTCTCTATGCCACATAAAGTAGGATAATTATTAAATGTCAGATTTCTTTCAAGTAATCAGATTGCATAATTCAAGAACTTTCAATAAGATCTCATCCAAAACCTAACAGGACCCTTTGTTCTTTCCTGAACTCAACGTTATCTTATTACTGCCATGTTATTCCGCTGTCATAAACTGTGAGAAATAACAGGGGTGCGGCATTTACTTTAACCTTTTTTTTCTTTAAAGGAAGGTGACTAACATTTCAGCCTTATCCATAAATAAATACATATTTCAGTTGGTTTAGTGAAACTGAGATTGTATTGATGAAAGCAATAAAATTTACTGCCTTGCATCAAATCTGGTAAAGATAAAAGAGTCCAAAGAGGGGGTATTTGCAACTGGGAGCTCTACCTCATACATTCACTGTTCCCCTTGCAGAGAATATGCTCCTCTCCTGCAGAATATTCCTCAGATATTTCCTGGTCATTAAACTTGGCAACAGGAACTGCCTGTTGTTAATGAACATTGGAAACCACTCCGGCTCATAATCTCCTAAGACTAAAATGGCATGATCATATAGTAAACGATAAAAAAGGCTTAACCTACTAAACTTCTTTCTTTTCTTACCTGATTCCTAAGGTCATCAATAATTGCGTAATATTCACTATAGTCTTGTTGTTGTCCCGCTTGGTTTCCTGCTCCAAACATTTCATACCATTCTGCAATTTTGCTTTCAAGTTCACTGTTTGCCTCTTCCAGCGCTTGGACATTTCCAAGGTAAGTTGCTAAGCGGTCATTAAGGTTTTGCATTGTTTGCTTCTCATCACCCGAAAGAAGGCCACCTTCACCACCTGCAAAGCTACCAAATGCTCCAGCTAAACCAGAAGTGCCCCATCCAGCACTCAAGG
The DNA here is from genome assembly GCA_023970755.1 of Azemiops feae. Taxonomy (NCBI): domain Eukaryota; kingdom Metazoa; phylum Chordata; class Lepidosauria; order Squamata; family Viperidae; genus Azemiops; species Azemiops feae. Next base: position 469,266 of record JALGBA010001242.1, on the reverse strand, counting down.
TCCTCGATCTGCTGCCTCTGCATGCTAGGCCACCAGAGCCTGACCTGCCCCTGCTGTCTGTCCCCCCACTGAAGTTGCACATGCCCCATGCTCCACTGCCACTGCCACCACTGCTGCAACCGCTACCAACAAGCCTGCTACTTGATCTACTGCTAAAGCTACACGATCTACCACCAGACACTCTTGTTCCTCCTCTGCTGCTGCGGGAGGAAGAGGCTTGTCTGGATGACTGGCTCAAGAAGCTCATGATTTCAGGACAACAGAAAGGATCTTCTTTGTGCAGAAATACAGTTCAGGTTGTCCTTGGAGAGTGGTTTTCTACCCTTTTATATGTCAGTTTAACACTGCATCATAGGCGCAAATGTATGATAATTTTTTCAACAGATTGGCCAAGCCCATCATTAAATAATTAAAATAATTATTAGATAATCCTAATACATATATTTAGGCTCTCCCCTTGATTATTCACTTGTTGAGATGGAAAATAGGTGGAGTAGTCTGGGTCAAACCTTTCATTACAATTCAAACATTTTTTCCCTAAAACTTGTCTAAAAACTTTCCTTTTCATAACTTTGCTTCTTCTTAATGCAGTACAACATATGCATATTCAAATGGTTTATATTTAAACTCTATTTTTATTTTACTGTATCTGTTCTTCCAGTATAATATGGTGCTATACTTTCCAAGGGAAAACCAGCTGAGGTGTAAAATGTCTGTTTGACAATGAAGATTCTGTGTCATATTAGACTAATCTCTAATAAACGAGGCAAATTGTTCTTACATGTAATCATATTTAGGCAGTGATGGGATTCAAATATGTGAACAACCAGTTCTCTGTGTAGATGTCGCTTCCGGAAGTCCATTCTGGGCCTGGGCAACAAAAAATTAGCTACCAGTTTTGCCGAAGTGATGCGAACTGGCTGAATCCCACCACTGTATTTAGGGATAATTCCAAATCATTTTGCTATCATTAATAAGATTATATTGTTTCCTAGCATAGGCATTTTCTTAATATGTTGGAATTAATAAACATTAATATTGATTATAAATAATTAATATTAATAAATAGTATGTTCTAATTTAGTGAATAAAAGAACTTTTACTGACTTTCAGTTGAAATAAAGCATACTAAATATAAAGATTTTATTTTATTTTTTAATTACATTCTAATGGGAGTCCATCCCATTCAAGCAGCACAGAAGCTGGCTACTCTAAGAGTTACCTAATAGAAGGAGCAGAACAATGTAAAACTCAGCTAATTTGCCTGAGTATTCCAGGAATTACTGGGCTAATATATTTCATATTGTTAGTTATGAGTTTAATCATTTTCCTCTTGTGTGCCATTAAAAATAGAATTTTAAAGAGCTTTTAGAGATCTTTAATGCTATCGAATATCATATTGCACTTCTGAACAAACATATGGAGTGTTATACATATCTTCCCTTATTTTACAAAGCTATTAACACATTTTTCGCAGCAATCTTTTGTCAACCTTTTAAGGTAGTCAAGGTGAAAAGATGGGAGTTGCTACAGAAATCAAAAGGTACTTTGTTGTCGTTAGGGCAATGTAACAAAACCTTGAAAGCCTGTCAAAAGCCCTGTCTACTTCAAATTATACCTAATACAGTCGAGGTGCAGTTGTTTTGATTTTCTTTCTCACGCTTTCTACTTTCCTAGTACTCAGATATCTTTTCTGTAATTATTCAACATTCATTCCAGCACACCTGTAGAATTCAAATGTCCTTGTTTGCTCCTTTATTTTTCCAGTTCAGGTGCTTGTATTTTCCCAATTAATATATATTTAAGTACACTACCACTACCATTTGACTATAGTTTTTAGGAGCATATCTTCCTTTTTCAGAATTTTTGATTAGAGAAAAATGAAGCCTGTTGAACTTTATTTAGTCCTAGTGTCCCATGCTGTTGTGAGGGCTATTGGAAGTGATTCATTCAAATGGGATTCATTCAATTCACTTAATGAACTTTAGATTAGATATTGATATTGGATGTTGAGCAGCTCCTAGGTATTTGAAAATAATGGAATAAGTCAAATGGTCTTGCTGCAAAGATTTAAGAGTAAATCACTTAAACCACTTAAGATAGAAAAATGTGGGTTAGACAGCATCACCACCAGAATGGATTCGGAGCTGGCTGACTGGCCGAACTCAGCGTGTGGTCCTCAATGGAAGTGAATCTACATGGAGGGAAGTGTGTAGTGGGGTGCCCCAGGGCTCTGTTCTGGGGCCAGTGCTCTTCAACATCTTCATCAACGATTTGGACGAGGGGATAGATGGGGAACTCATCAAATTTGCAGACGACACCAAGCTGGCAGGAATAGCCAACACTCCAGAAGACAGGCTTAGGATACAGGAGGATCTGGACAGACTGGAACACTGGGCGCTATCTAACAAAATGAAATTCAATGGTGAAAAAAGTAAAGTTCTATATTTAGGCAAGAAAACCCAAATGTACAGGTACAGTATAGGTGGTACCTTGCTCAATAGTAGCAAGTGTGAGAGGGATCTCGGAGTCCTAGTGGACAATCACTTAAATATGAGCCAGCAGTGTGCTGCAGCTGCCAAAAAAGCCAACACAGTGTTAGGCTGCATTAACAGAGGGATAGAATCAAGATCATGTGAAGTATTAATAGCACTTTACAATGCTTGCGTAAGGCCCACTGGAAAAACTGCATCCGTTTGGTCACCACGATGTTAAAAAAGATGTTGAGACTCTAGAAAGAGTACAGAGAGAAGCAACAAAGATGAATTAGAGGACTGGAGGCTAAAACATATAAGGATGGCTGCCTGGGAATGGTATATTAGTTTAATGAGAGACAGGATGAGGGGTGACATGAAGCAGTGTTCCAACCTATATCAGGGGCTGCCACAAAGAAGAGGGAGTCAAGCTATTATCCAAAGCGCCTGAACCTCCGGCAGGGGGCATAACAAAGCCAACAGATGGACAACTAATCAAGGAGAGAAGCAATCAGACTACGGAGACCTTCGACAGTTAGAACAATTAACTAGTGGAACAACTGCCTCCAGAAGCGGTGAATGCCTCCAACACTTGGAAGTTTTTAAGAAGAGATGGGACAGTCCTTTGTCGAAATGGGATAGGGTTTCTGCCTGAGCGGGGGTTGGATCAGAGACCTCCAAGAGCCTTCCAACTTTAGTATTATTATTATTATTATTATTATTATTATTATTATTATTATTATTATTATTATTATTATTATTATTATTATTATTATTATTATTATTATTATTATTATTATTATTATTATTATTGCTGTTGTTATTTAGAGGATGGTAAAATGTTTTTTAAAATTTTATTTGACAGCAAGAGGTAACATATGGGTTGTTTGATCATTACATTCTATAATAAAATAAAATGCCTTATAGGCAAATATATTGCCCAGTTTCAAGGTCAAAATATTATTTCTTGACAAGTATATATGGCTTCCCACCTTCCACAAATTGATTATAGATGGCATGTTAAAGAATGCTACAAAACCAATTAAAAACAGGGAAAGGACTAAATATAAATAAAAAAATAAACTACAAGCAGGAGAATATCACATATAATAAATCCAATTATTTTGATTCAAGCACAATTTTTGCTTAGTAAAATACTTTTCTGTTCACTGCCCCTGTCTGTGGATGGGAACTGTCAGAGGCCAGTAGCTGCTGAGTTATGATTACTATATACATGATTACTATATACCGGCTAATTGTAACTGCTTTCAGGGAGCAGATCAAGTTGCTGCTTTTCATCCCACCAATTAAGTTCTAGCCTGAAATGACTGTTGATAACTTAAATCTCTTTTTTTTCTATTAAAATAATATTCTATGTAGTGTAACACGCTTTTTGACAAACCCTGAAAGATAAATTCATGGTTTTAAACCTCAAAAACAAGTTTTTTAACCTATTACTCATCCCTCAACTGTAGTCATCACATTTGAGAAAGAAATGAGTATCTTCTGTGTAACTTCTGCCCCATTTTACTTGAAATCTGATTCCATCATCTGACTAATAGGTTTACAAGGGCAAGGTATTACACCTATAGTGAAGGCCATCCCATGTTTAACAAAAGAACCTCTGTTAACCCTGCTTATTCTCCAGGTTTCATGTCTTTCAGCAGCATATATATGAGAATTGGTTCAATGAATAGATGCAGACAGGCCCTCTTTATCAAAAGCAACAGGCTTCCAACACCATCCCTTGTATGACCCTGAGAAAATGAATGACATTTTTGCCACTCTAAATTTGTCCACAGGTATTGGTGCTTCATCTGAAAATGTGGTGAAACCCTTGTGTTAAGACCTCAGTTTTCCTTCCAATAAATATTACTAAGCAGAATGCTGAGAGACTTGCTTTCTGGGTTAGCAGTTTCCTATCCCGACTGCTAGGGAGAAATATCAGATAATATGGATCAGCATTTTTGCTGATTTTACATTTCAGCCTTTTTGTAGAATACAATGTATAGTATCCTGTTATATTGACCTAGTACAGTAGTGATGGATTCATAATAATAAATTATTAGAAAACCATTGAATTTTAGTACTAAAGTTAATCTGGTTCTATCTTTTGCTCAGCACAGTGATTTTACAATGACAGCTCCCAGGTGTAAAGCCATTTAAATAAACACATTCAGTAAAGATTGGTATATCTCTTGAGTATTAGTGTCAAACATTTCATGCTGTTAAGTTACTGTTCCTGAAGTTTAGGCTGTCCAGATTTTGAGACTCGATATCCCTCTCCCCATTTTTGGTGGGGTATATCTAGGTAAGCTGGTTGCCTTTTAGAGATGCCAACAAACAAGAAACCTGATCAGTTTTAAAGAAATGGATGCAGAGTTTGCAGAGCTTCACTCCTTTAATCTTCATTTCTTGTTCTGAGATCTTTTAAAGCAATTAGGTAAGATTTGCAGGCATAATTATGTAAATAAGTTGATAGCTTCAATGCAAGGAAATTTTCACCAATAGGATGTCATGAATTTATACATCTGTAAATCTCCATCTCATAGAATCATAAAATTATAGGAGTGGAAGGGACTTCAAAGTTTTTTTCTAATCCAATCCCCTGCATAAGGAGCCTTATTCCATTCTAGTCAAATGGTTGTCCAGTCTACTTTTCAAAACTCCAATGATGGACATCCATAATCCCTGGAGGCAAGCTATTCCAGGGTGTCAATATATTTTTGCATTGTGGTGACCAGAACTTGTCCACTAAGATGCCTAAATCTCTCTCAGATACTACAGTTGAGCCAGGCTATTTTTGTACCCATGCATTTGCTTTTTTTCCTACTTAAGTGCAGGATGTTAGTTTTCTCATCACTGAACTGCATCTTGTTCCTTAGGGTCCAATATTCAAGTCTGCCAAAGTCCTTCTGGATCTTGAGCCTATCTTCCAAAGTGTTAGCAATTCCTCCCAGCTTGGTATCATCTGCAAATTTGATGAGCTCCTGTCCTATCCTCTTCATCTAGATCACAGGTGTCAAACTCGCCATGTCATGTGATGTGTCACGACTTATCGTGACTTTTTTCTCATTGCCGGAACTGGGGTAGGCACGGCCTCTGCATGATGTAATCGGCCCACAGGCCAGCAGTTTGATCTAGATCATTTATGAAGTTGTTGAAGAGTACTGGCATCTAGTCTGAACTAGGAGGTTCCCTACTCTATGCTTCTCTCCATGTAGAGGTAGTTCTATTAAGGATTGCCTGTTGAGTGTGATTGGTTAGCCAATTGTGAATCCATCTGATGATGGTACTGTCTATCTAATATTGTTCTATCTTACTAAGAAGTAGGTTGTGGCTTGCTTTGTCAAATGCCTTGCTGAAGTCCAAGAATACTATGTTCACAGCTGTCCCAAAGGTGCTTTTCAAAAGACAACTGGACTTTCTTTATTTTTTCCTTGAAGACATTTTGCTTCTCATCCAAGAAGCTTTTTCAGTTCATTCAGTTTTTTGGATGAAAAGCAAAACATTTTCAAGGAAAAACGAAGTCCAATTGCCTTTTGGAAAGCACCATTGGGACAACCATGACTGGGATGATTGAAAATCTCCATAGACATGCCTGCAGCATTTCGCTGATTCACTAATTTAGTTACTTTATTTTTTTTTAAAGGCAATAAGGTTTGTTTGGCATGATCTGTTTTTAACAGTCCCATGCTTGCATCTAATAATCACCTTGTCTGGTTCTAGGTGCTCACAAATCCTCTGCTTGATTATCCTTTCCATGATTTTCCCTGATATTGATGTCAAGCTGATCAGCTCTTAATTTCCTGGATCCATGTTTCCCCTTTTTTGTACATTGGAACCACATCAGCTATTTTCTAGTCCTCTGGTATTTCCCCTGGGCTACCTGAGTTTTGAAGGATTACACTCAATGGTTTTGAAATTACATCTACCAGTTGCTTCAAAACGTGGGATGCAAATCATCTGACCCAGAGGATTTGCATTCATCCAGGGTGGATAGGTGTTTTCTTATTAATTCCATGCCTATTTTGACTTGTACACATGTTTTATCTGCCTCGATGCTGCTTTTGATAGGTTGGGCTATTTCTTCCTTTTGCATTAAAAACAGATGCAAAGAAGGAATTAAGCAATTCTGCTTTCTCTCTGCTGCCTGTCACCTCGTTGCCATTTGGTCCCATTAATGGACCTATTGTTTCCTTGACTTCTTGTTCCTTACATATTGAAAGAAACTTTTTTATTACTACTTTTTGCAAGTTTAAATCATGAACGTCTTTCTTCTACTCTTTGGTTGTAGACATCCTGCAACCTGCTTCTCAAGTTGAGCTGTTGATGGCACCAGCCCTGGATTTACACAATGCATTTATGTGTTTTGATGCTTCTTGGTTCCCATCTTGCCAGGTCCAGTTCGCATTTCAGCTGATGATACAAAATTCATTAATTCCCGAATTGTTTTGTGATGAAATGTCAATGAAAATAATAATAAAAATGTTATAAAGAGTTCAGTTGATAAGCAGCTTGCAGAATTATAAAACTGTAGATGAAGTGATGGTATTGTCCTGAACTGAATTAAATGAGAATCAATGCATTTTAACTATGATTCTTAATATCAGCACAGTTTTTACAAGCAGAGTAAATTTGCACTATTTCAGATCAAATTACTCAAAATGCCTCCCAGGCTTATTTGTGGCACTCTGTGTCGATATCCATTTTACTTCATTCTGCCACTGATTCATTCCAGGCTTATCTAATATTTAACTGTCATGTCGAATATTAGATATTTTTCCATTTATTAACTGAGATAATGAAACCCTTCATTCTTTTTTGGGGAAAGGGGTTGTGACATCATGATGATTGTATGAAAGGGACAGGGCATATATTGCATATATTGCATATATTGCATATATTGCATATATTGCATGCCAAAATGCTGTTTTCATTACTCTGATCCCTTGCTCACTCCCCAGCAATGCTGATAGCAATTTCATTTGGGGTATGTGTATTTCATTTGGGGTATGTGTATCTACACCTCTGTTTAAAAACTTCTCTTCAAGCTCTTCTCAGAGTGCTCAAGTTGTGGATAATAAAATCTAGATGTAATATTTATTTCATAAATTCTTAACCCCATCAATTTTCACCAGCCACCTTACTATGTTTGTCAATGCACAATGCACACTTTCACAGGTCCAATTTGACTTGAACAATGGTTCGATATTTTCAAAATGTGTACTACATTTGAATTATGTAGGGTCCAAGCAATGACATTTATGTACAAATTAAACAGAAGCCAAAATACATCCTTGATGCACTTTAGTTACAGGAATTTTTCTTATTAGAGATCTACTAAAGATTGCACACAATCTGAAAAAGAATTCCTTTATACTATTGAAATTTAATGAGTAGCAAGAGTCTCAAATCCATAAATGTTATTAATTTTCACTACAAATAGACCCATCTATAGAATTAATTAATTCAGTACTGTAATAGTTGGGAAGAAATGTCAATTGTTAGAAATTGATTTGGTTATCAGATAATGCAGAACCAATTATAGTTGATTGCTTTTCCCTCAAATCTGCCTATTCTTTAGCTAGCATACAATTTCTGTCCAAGGTTCATGTTTCTGAAAGAAGTGGCTGGTAGAGATAGGGTTGGGATTCCCTGGAATCTGGTAATAGATTCCAAATTGCTAAATTTAGCACAAACCTAACATATGACTTATTTTTTTTCACATCAATATCAACCAGGCTGTTAGTTCTATAATTCCTGGCATTATGTCTATTAAATTTCTTAAGTATTGAAATCATAATGCATTATGATTTCAATACTTAAGAAATTTAATAGACATAATGCCAGGATTTTTTTTAATATAACCTGTATATGTGGACTCACAAGCCTGTCAACATTGGGGCCCAGTAATCCAGGATTACAGTATACAGTATGCAGTAACCGCTAAGTTTAATATTGCAGCCCTGCTGATTATTATCATTACAGTAAGATTGCTGTTGCTTAGGGACTGCCTCACTTACTGACCATTTGAAGTTATGAATAAAGCTTTGCAGCCGATCCTCGCATTTACAACCAACAGCTGTATCCCGCAGTCCTGTGATCATCATTCAGGTGCTTTGCAACTGGCATGCATTTACAACTCCGCAGAATCCCACAGCCATGTGATTGTCGCAATTGGCTTGAGGCAAGCAGAGTTAATAGAGAAAACAACAGTAAAATCATAAGTTGCAGTCATGTGATATTTCACTTAACAACCAAATGGAAAGTAAGGTCATAAGCCTATCACAGTCAAGTGATTTTCCACTTACCAACTGAGTAAGCCGGCCCCAATTCTGGTCACTAAACAAGGACTGCTTATAAGCTTGGATTGGTTTCATTTCTCTATTATTCCACAGTTTTGGTTTACTTTATGGATTCAAAACTTTTCTTTCGATTGTTAGGCTACTGAGCAACTCTGAAAAAGATCTACTTCTCAGACTCTTCCATATATGATTTCTTCCTCTTTTGCTATTTATCTGGCCTAGCAACATTGCTATCTGTTCTTACCCTATGCTCATTCATGTTTTTACTAGAACTTCATTTCTACTCTGAATTCTTTTCCAATACCTGGTTCTCTGGTCCATTTCTCCCCTTTTGGTCAAGAAGCTTCCCAAATCTTTCGGTGGAAAAAGAGAAGGAAGTCTCTTTACTCCGTACATCCTATTCTTCATCTCATTTCCTTCTCCTTAACTTCCTTGTGTCTTAGCTTTCATGAGCCTAGCGTAATAATGTATATTCATAGATCTCAAATGAGTCTTCTTAGTATAATTTAAATTACAGATCCAAAGTATATTTGAATTATAAATGCAAGCTATAGGAAGTGGTCAGATATAGGATTCTAAACAGTGCTTCCAAAATAATACAAACTACACTTGTTGGGCTTTAATGAAGTCTTTTCCCTCACAAATACCATTTTATCCATGTAAATAAAGACATAATTTTAATTTGTCAGTGTGCCCAAAACCACAAAATCAGATCAAGAGAGACTTCAATGGGAAATGAAATTTTTTGAAGAGGTGTTTCCTGAGTAACCAGGAGGGGGCAGGCTTTCATTCCAAAACTATAACTGCTGCTCACCAGCAGTGAAAACACATATCAAAATTCTGTTATATCTTTTTTTATTTCTTCCTTGTTTCTTATTGTTTTTGTATCTACCTAAAAGTTCATTATTTGATGAACCACAGTTCCCTGAACCTCCCCACGAAGTCTCCTCTCTATTCCTGGTGTGATCAGTCTCCTAGATCAGAATAAAATAAATAAAGATGGTAATTATTGTAAGACCTGTAACTCCTTTGCTAACTGATGCAGTTGTAAGGTATGATGTCACATGTCTGTGCTGACTTACAATGGCAATTCTGGCAGTCCCAGTTGTGGTTATTAGCTGAGTCTTGTGCTGCGGCAGTGTCCTGAAATACTATATTCTGTGTAAATGAGTTTTGACAAAGTAGACCACATCCTACTCCTTGGTAAGCTAGAAAAAGATGGAATAGACAACATCACCACCAGATGGATCTGTAGCTGGCTGGCAAACCGTACTCAACGAGTAGTCCTCAATGGCACTACATCCACATGGAGAGAAGTAAGCAGTGGGGTACCACAAGGTTCCGTCTTAGGCCCAGTACTCTTCAATATCTTCATCAATGACTTAGATGAGGGGATTGAAGGGGAACTCATCAAATCTGCAGTTGACACTAAACTGGCAGGAGTATCTAACACCCCAGAAGACAAACTCAGGATCCAAAAAGATCTTGACAAACTAGAACAATGGGCCCTATCCAACAAAATGAATTTCAATGTGGAGAAAAGCAAAGTTTTACATTTAGGCAGGAAAAATCAAAGGTACAAGTACAGATTAGGCGAACCTGGCTTAAAAACAGTAACTGTGAGAGGGACCTTGGAGTCCTAGTGGACAATCACTTCAGTATGAGCCAGCAGTGTGCAGCAGCAGTCAAAAATGCTAATACAATCCTGGGTTGTATAAACAGAGGCATAGAATCAATCACGCAAAGTATTAGTGCTACTTTATAAAACTCTAGTAAGACCACACCTGGAATACTGCAGCCATTTTGGTCACCATATCACAAAAAAGATGTTGAGAGTTTGGAAAAAATTCAGAGAAGAGCAACTAAGATGATCAAAGGCCTGGAGACTAAAACATATGAAGAACAGTTGCAGGACTTGGGTTTGGCTAGTCTAAAGAAAAGAAGAAATAGTGGAGATATGATAGCAGTGTTCCAGTATTTGAGGGGCTGCCACAAAGAAGAGGGAGTCATGTTATTCTCCAAAGCACCAGAGGACAGGACAAGAAACAATGGTTGGAAACTGATCAAAGAGAGAAGCAACCTGGAATGAAGGAGAAACTTCCTAACAGTGAGGACAATTAACCAGTGGAACAGCTTGCCTCCAGAAATCGTGGGTGCTCCATCACTGGAGGTTTTAAAGAAGAGGCTAGACAGTCACTTGTCTGAGATGGTATAGGTTCTTCTGCTTGAGCAGGGGCTGAACTAGAAGACCTCCAAGGTCCCTCCCAGTTCTATTCTATTCTATTCTGTTCTGTTCTGTTCTGTTCTGTTCTGTTCTGTTCTACTCTACTCTACTCTACTCTACTCTACTCTACTCTACTCTACTCTATTCTATTCTATTCTATTCTATTCTATTCTATTCTATTCTATTCTATTCTATTCTATTCTATTCTATTCTATTCTATTCTATTCTATTCTATTCTATTCTATTCTATTCTATTCTATTCTAATCTAATTTCATTGTAGTTGTCTATACAAAGTCTATGTCTATAGGCAATTGTATAGGAGAGGGCTAGGCTGAACCTGAAGGAGGGGTCAAACAAACCATCAGTCATGAGTCCCCGGGTGCCCACAAGAGATCTAAGACCAGCCCACCGTGGATTCCTTTCTATTCTTAACTCCTGCTAATTTCATTTGACCATTAGTAGTTCAGATTCTTGTAGAGAGCTTAAGCTTGCAATAAATCTTTACATTCATTTGAACTACTTGAATCTCCTGATTTCCCCAGTGCTTGACATTTTGCTTATAAATGGCAAGTGCCATAGATCTTCAACCCATTGAATAAATGGATTATAGTATCAGTCTTCTGGCCATAGTATTCAAAATCCATTTATGCTGTCCATATTTGGTGTACTATGTATATAGTTCAAAAGAATTGTAGCCTCTGAAAATTTTAGCTTTTGTTCTATAATCATATTTATATATTCCACTATTTGCTTCCAAAACATGCAAGAATAGGATATTGCAGAAACATATGTATTAAAGAAGCATTATCCTAATTACATCTCCAATCAAGTGCCATTTTTGTTAGTCCTTTTCTGTACAAATATAATAGAGTCCAATGAGTTCTAAATGCTATTTTTTGTTGTATAAGTCATAATTTGAGGTCCATTGACAGTCTTGCTATAGAAGGTAAGACACTCTCTCATTTCTAGGCAATATAGAAACCTCTAATTCTTTATTCAACTCATTTCTTAATATCTGCATATCAAATTGATTTATTCATAACAAATATCTATAAAAATAATATTTTTTTTTTAGTTTTAAAGGATTTAATAAGTTGTTCTAGTATCTCAGGTATTTCAGAAGCTGAAAATGCTGCTTACCAGTGCAAATAATGTTGTTAAGAAATATAATTAAAAATATTGCCTTTGTGTTATACCTTACAGATATATTTCTATCCTATGGATGATATTTGTCTCTTAACACAGAATATGTTAAAAATTCAACTTCATCATCTATGAGACTTTACTGCACATTTGTATGCCTGTGTGGTTTGTTGACATCTCATGAAGGATTGTGATTTCATCTTGATGCATTGATGGACTTTCTGAAGTGAGTTGTTATATCTGCATAGAATATCAACACCAGCATGGCTGGCTCAGGAATTCTGGGAGTTGAAGTCCACGCGTCATAAAAGAGCCAAGGTTGCCTACCTCTGCCCTAGAGCATCCGGAAAAAATAAGTGAAAGGAAATTGAACCCTTAGATTGGATAAAATTGGATAATTGCACATTAGAACTTGACTTGATGCCAGGCCCCTGTGTTTAATATTTCAATGTTTTAATTTTTGTCGTTTTAATATGATTTTATACGTTGTTTTAATTTTGGGGAGCCAATTTGTTACATTACTTGTCATCATTCCTTCTGCATATCTAAAAAACAAATTACTATTCTTTTGTCTCATCCCATTGTCCTAATCATAAAGAAATATAACCACTTCTTTTCATTTTTCTTAGCTTGGTTTTTCACTACAATGTAGAATATTTCTCTTTAGGATTCCAGCCAGACAGCCTTCTTCATCCCATCCCATCTCATCCCATCCCATCCCATTTTGTTTTCACCCACTCAGTTTTTGCAAAGCTGAGTTCCCTCAAGCTATTTGATGCCTTCCCTCCATATCTAAGATCTAGATGTGTCCAATATGTCCATGCATCTAATGCCAAAGGCGCTTTCACTATGATAAAGCTATGTTTAAACTTTTTTTCCCATGAATAAAATGAGGCTAATAATGAGCTGCCTCAGAAAGTACTAATTAGGATAAATATACACACAGAAAGAATATAAAGTAAACTTAAGCATAGATAATAGTTCAATAACAGCAGATCAAATTGCTGCAAATGAATGAAAGTGACAATGGGGATTTGTGCTATTCAAGCAGTGAAATTAGGACATATTTGCACAAACAACAAAGCAATGAATATCCTGTACATACAATGTTCTGGCAGAGGAAGCTTATCTAGGATGATTTGTGAACTGTTTGAAATGTGAGATCTGCCATGTTATTTTATTTTTTGAACAATAATTATTAGATTTTTGCTTATATGTTTAAGTACAGAAGATCTGCAACTCAGTCAAGCCATTATACTATAATGAATACAGCAAACACATAACCTTTTTAGATTCTGGATTGGTTTTTATTTATCTTGACAGTGATGTCACCTTGAGTATATCACTTTATAATGGATCTGTGGATTATGGGTGTGGCTTTCACAAGGATGTTCTTTGATTGGTATTGATGTAGGACGCTAAAGAATCTGAAATAATCCTCTCTTTTTTTGTAGAATTAGATAATGACTCATGGTTGTGAAACCAATCAGTGTTTTCTTTGGCTTCTCTGTACAGATCAAATTGATCAAAGACTTTTTCAAAAGAAAACAAAGAAAACTTTTTTAATGGGGAAAAAGTGTGTGTGTGTGTGTGTGCGTGTGTGCGTGCGCGCATGCATGTGTGCGCGCACGTGTGTAAGTGTAAACAGAAGAAAATCTGTATCAGCAGATTACAGCTGATACTTTATTGCATATATTACAAAAGAGTCCCAAAACTACTTGACCTGAATATTCTGAATATTTGAAGGACCATCTTTTCCCAGTCACATCTTCCCAATCTGCCAGTGTGAGGAGGCAGGGAATGCTATGGGTCTCCTTTCTTAAGGAGATTCATCTAGCAGGGCCAAAAAGAAGAGCCTTCTCCATCCCTGTGAAATATCATCCCTACAGAGATAAAGTTGCTCCCCACCATTTTGACATTGTTTTGCAAGGCCCTGAGAACTTGTTTTGCCAATGGACCTGGGGACCCCAGAGTGGGATGACATCCATCAAATGGCTCATTTGACTGTTGTTGCTAGGTGGGTAGGGATTATTGCTTTTTATTGTTTTTTTAATTGGGTTTTTATCCCTGTAAGCTACCCAGAGTAACTGAGAGTGAGTTGGGCAGCCTATATATATACTGTATGTATATATATATATATATATATATATATACTGTATGTATATATATATATATATATATATATATATATATATATATATATATATATATATATATATATATATATATATATATATATATGTAGGTGTTTGGTAATTCGGGTTTTCTCCCGCGTAAAATTGAAAGTGTCTTGGCAACGTTTCGACGAAGTCCCATTCGTCATCTTCAGGCTGGTGTCTTCGGCTTCGTGCTTCTAGGAGCAATGTGTGATCGCAGCTGTTTCTTCCTTTTAACTGCCAGTGGAGGTATGAACTGATTGGATGGGAGCTTGGCTGTGTTCCGATTGGGTGGAGGTGTGTTCTGATTGGTTAGGGGCTTGGCTGTGCTCTGATTGGATGGGGGGTTGGCTGTGCTCTGATTGGCGGGGTGTGTGCTCTGCTTGGGTGGGGGCCCTGTTGTGCTCAGATTAGTCTGAGTTGCAGGGGGATTTGAGATGGAGAGCTGCATTGTTGTTGTTTGGCTTCGTGTTCGTGGTCGTGCCACATCTTCAAGGTGGGTGTCAGTTTGCTTCACGTATGAAATGGAGGGGTTTAAGATGGCCAATGATGCAGCTGTGGTCTGGTTTCTGGTCCGCGGTCGTGCCTCATCATCGGTGCAGGTTTGACTCTGCTTTTTGCGTGGATGTGTGGTGGTGACATCATGTGTGGTCTTCGTGAGTGTGGGTCCAGTGTTGCTCCTTGTGCTAGGGATTCGTCTGTCAATAAGGCTGGGTTTCCAAATGGCTGGTAGGCGGGAGGTATCATCTCGTTTATTCATGCTGTGTGGGCGTTTTTCTATCTCGATGGCTTCTCTGATTATTCTGTTGTTAAAGTGTTCAGTTTTGGCAATAGTTCTGGTATTTTTAAAGTCAATTTTATGTCCTGTGGCTTTGAGGTGTTGGACCAGGGAGGAAGTTGGTTCCTCTTTTCTGACTGAACCAACTTCCTCCCTGGTCCAACACCTCAAAGCCACAGGACATAAAATTGACTTTAAAAATACCAGAACTATTGCCAAAACTGAACACTTTAACAACAGAATAATCAGAGAAGCCATCGAGATAGAAAAACGCCCACACAGCATGAATAAACGAGATGATACCTCCCTCCTACCAGCCATTTGGAAACCCAGCCTTATTGACAGACGAATCCCTAGCACAAGGAGCAACACTGGACCCACACTCACGAAGACCACACATGATGTCACCACCACACATCCACGCAAAAAGCAGACTCAAACCCGCACCGATGACGAGGCACGACCGCGGACCAGAAACCAGACCACAGCTGCATCATTGGCCATTTTAAACCCCTCCATTTCACACGTGAAGCAAACTGACACCCACCTTGAAGATGTGGCACGACCACGAACGCGAAGCCAAACAACAGCAATGCAGCTCTCCATCTCAAATCCCCCTCCAACTCAGACTAATCTGAGCACAACAGGGCCCCCACCCAAGCAGAGCACACACCCCGCCAATCAGAGCACAGCCAACCCCCCATCCAATCAGAGCACAGCCAAGCCCCTAACCAATCAGAACACACCTCCACCCAATCAGAACACAGCCAAGCTCCCATCCAATCAGTTCATACCTCCACTGGCAGTTAAAAGGAAGAAACAGTTGCGATCACACATTGCTTCTAGAAGCACGAGGCCGAAGAGACACCAGCCTGAAGATGACGAATGAGACTTCGTCGAAACGTCGCCAAGACACTTTCAATTTTACGCGGGAGAAAACCCGAATTACCAAAGACCTACATACAAACACCCGTGAAAACCTCAGAAAACAAATATATATATATGTATATATATATGTATATATATATGTATATATATATATATCATATATATGGCGACGGTTCGACGAAGTCTCATTCGCATCTTTCAGCTGGTGTCGTCTTCGCCTCGTGACTCTAGGAGCAATGTTGATCGAGCTGTTTCTTCTTTGTCCTTTTACTGCCGTGGGGTAGGAACTGATTGGTTGGAGCTTGGCTGTGTTCTGATTTGGGTGGAGTGTTGTTTTCTGATTGGTTGAGGTGCTTGCTGTGGCTCTGCTTTTGATTGGTTGTTGGCTGTGCTCTGATTGGATGGGGGGTTGGCTGTGCTCTGATTGGATGGGGGTGTGTTCTGTTTGGGTGGGGGCTTTGTTGTGCTCGGATTAGTCTGAGTTGCAGCAGGATTTGAGATGGAGAGCTGCATTGCTGTTGTTTGGCTTCGCGTTCGTGGTCGTGCCATATCATCAAGGTGGGTGTCAGTTTGCTTCATGTATGGATTGGAGGGGTTTGAAATGGCTAATGATGCAGCTGTGGTCTGGTTTCTGGTTTGTGGTCATGCCTCATCATTGGTGTGGGTTTGAGCTTGCTTTTTGCGTGGATGTGTGGTGGTGACATCCTGTGTGGTTTTCGTGAGTGTGGGTCTAGTGTCATTCTTTGTGTTAGGGACTCGTTTGTCAATAAGGCTGGGTTTCCAAATGGCTGGTAGGCGGGAGGTATCATCTCGTTTATTCATGCTGTGTGGGCGTTTTTCTATTTTGATGGCTTCTCTGATTATTCTGTTGTTAAAGTGTTTCAGTTTTGGCGATAG
This sequence comes from Azemiops feae, assembly GCA_023970755.1. NCBI lineage: Eukaryota > Metazoa > Chordata > Lepidosauria > Squamata > Viperidae > Azemiops > Azemiops feae. Next base: position 452,397 of record JALGBA010001242.1, on the reverse strand, counting down.
TTCTGGTATTTTTAAAGTCAATTTTATGTCCTATGGCTTTGAGGTGTTGGACCAGGGAAGAAGTTGGTTCCTCTTTTCTGACTGAGTTCTTGTGTTCTTCAATGCGTGCACTTATTCTTCTGTTGGTTTGTCCGATGTATGTGGTGGGGCAGGCGGTGCATGGGATTTCATATACTCCTTGATTTTCTAACTCAATTTTGTCTTTGGGGTTTCTTAGGATGGTGGATATTTTTCGGTTTGTGCAGAATGCTGTCTTGATGTTGTGTTTGTGCAGGATCTTGCTGATTTTGTCTGTGGTGCCTTTTATGTATGGGAGGAGGGCTTTGCCGTTTTCTTGTTCTATGTCTTGGATTTTGGTGGGGGTTTCTTTTTGGATTAAGTTGGTAATCTTATTTCTTTGGAATCCGTTGGATGTTAGTACATTAATGAGAGTGTGTAGTTCGGTTTTTAGGTGTTGTTCGTCAGCTAAGCGTTTTGTTCTCGAGATGAGTGTCTTGGCTACGGAGTTGATCTGTGCTGGGTGGTGGTGTGAGAGTGCGTGCAGATAGCGGTTTGTGTGTGTTTTCTTCTGGTAGATGGTGTGTCCTAGGGAGCCATTGGATTTCTTGTAGACTAAGACATCCAGGAAAGGAAGTTGCTTGTTAGCTTCTGTTTCCATGGTGAACTGTATTTTGGGGTGTAGGCTGTTGAGGTGTGTGAGGAAGTTGTCTAGTTTTTCTTTCCCATGTGGCCAGAAAGAAAAACTAGCAGAGCACACCCCCATCCAATCAGAGCACAGCCAACCCCCCATCCAATCAGAGCACAGCCAACCCCCCATCCAATCAGAGCACAGCCAAGCCCCTAACCAATCAGAACACACCTCCACCCAATCAGAACACAGCCAAGCTCCCACCCAATCAGTTCATACCCCCACTGGCAGTTAAAAGGAAGAAACAGTTGCGATCACACATTGCTCCTAGAAGCACGAAGCCGAAGACGCCAGCCTGAAGATGACGAATGGGACTTCGTCGAAACGTTGCCAAGACACTTTCAATTTTACACGGGAGAAAACCCGAATTACCAAAGACCTACATACAAATACCTGTGAAAACCTCAGAAAACACACACACACACACACACACACACACACAAACAAACAAACAAACAAACAAACAAACAAATAAATAAATAACTTGAGAGAGGAAGAAAGCAAACTGGGCATTGACATATAATAAATATGTGTGGTGATGTCTATTAAAATGACCTCTATGATATGAATTTGCCATAATGCTATAAGCCATGATGGAGAGTGATGCAGTTCCTCTCTCAAAATTTGGATCCATCTCCTGTTGCCTGAAGCTTGCTCTTTTCTCCAGTTCTACTCCCTTTCTATTCAGTTCCTCTAGTTGCTTCTTGTCTGCTTTTCAATGCTCTTTGTTAATATTTATGGGTGACCAGGCAATGTTGATTATTTTTAATTTAGTATATTTTAATCTTCCCCTTACTTCTCTGACTATCTTTCCTCTGTGATCGTCTCTTTTCCCATCTTTTATCTGTGCCCTTTTCATTTTTAATTTTTTAATAAGTTTCACTTTTTATGTAGCTGCTTTTTTTCCTGTCCATTTTTTCTCAATGGAATTATTTATACTTGTGTTCTTAATACCTATTTCTTTATGAACTCTCATACATTTTGAGCATCTTTTCCCATTTCCCATTGAGCATCTTTTCTCATTAACTTTTCCACTTATTACTTCTGATAATAAACGTATCAGAGCAATAAGTTTATTAAAGTCCATTTTTAAAAGTATAAAATATGTATTTTAGGAAATTCAGCTTTGATTATGTGCCATCAAGTCAGTATTGACTCTTAGCTATCACGCAATTTCTCTAAAAGTACTCCTGAATTATATGATCATTTTCCCCCAAGTTCCTTCTCCTACTTCTATTTCTTTGGCTAAAGTGGATTATGGATTTGTATTTATATAAATATTAAATCAAGGATAATATGATCTACCAAACCAGTCAGTATGTAGCTAGTAAGTCAAATCAATATTTTAAGATTCCACCATACTTAACATTTCTTTAATTAAAAAGAAAGAAGATTTCTACAGATCATGTTTGCAAATTGTGCTTTTTGTAATTCATAATTGCTTCTCTATCTAAACAACAGCCCTGTTTATTAACTTCCAATATATTTATTGGCCTAACATCCTCTGTCCCCACAAAGTAAACAAATTTGTAATTTGCTAATGAAATAAATGTATGTTTCTCCAATTTACAGATTTTTTTAAATGCAAATATAATCATTCTACTTTGAAATATGTTTGTTTCCATTGTAGAATTTAATATCACATATTGTAGAAAGAAGAAAGGGTCAAACAAAACGCTTTTAAAGCTACACATCATTTACAGAAAAAGATAGAATCATGTTTTAAAAATAGTCCTTTTTCTCTTATTTAACTTTAAGAAAGAATCCATAATCTATTTAGTACCTAGGATTTAGGAATAACAGTTTTAAATTAAATGACTGATTAAGCAATTGGATTGGAACCATTTTTATGGTCCAACTTATTTTGATTAATAAATCTGAGTCTGAAGATTCAAACTTTCAATTAGTTTCACTAAATTTCCATAAAAATTAAGAAAACATAAATCATGAGTGATTAATTAACAGAATTCTACCACCACTCAACCCATGTTTTTCCTCAGACAGGACTGGTCCATTTGCAGCCCATGGACTGCCTGCAGCTCCCAGAAGCTGTTTTTGAATAGTGAGGTGAAATCTTCCATTTTCCCTTTGAAACCAGCCTTAGCCATGGTGGGGCATGAAGCCAGTGAATTTAGAGCAGTAAGAATACAGTAATAGTAAACTATTTCTTGGCTGGGAAGATAAATGTAATGACTTCCCTTTTGTCATACTTAACTTTTAAAACTAAGGAGAAAGCAATGTGTGTGGAGTGACATGGATTGGATGTGTGGCTAAGTGTTGTGTGTGACAGGGCTAGGCATGCTCAAGGGCACATCTGAGAGGGTTTGCCCAATATCTGGGGCAGTTCATGGACCCAAACTTCTGCTCATCCCTTGCCACAAGGGAAACATTTAGGACATCATTCAGTGAGGCAAATGGTTTTAACACAAGTGCCCAAATATGCAACCAATGAAGAAACAAAGAGCTTTCTGTTCTTTTAACTGAATTAGAAAATAAGAAATTATGTATAAATAACATGCTTGAAATCATTCTTTTAGAGCAGATATCTCTTTCTAAATCAACCTTTTTTTTGCCCTCCACTTATGGTAGAAATTAGGAAAATAGTGAATTGGGGATGATAATATTAAAGTGACAGCAAAGAATTTTCTTCTCTTTCAGGAAGACAATTTTTGAAATCATTTTTTCTTTCTTTCTTTTTGTCATTACAAACATAACATGCCATTTATTTCATGGCTGATTCTATATCTTCTCTTCTCTTTCTTTAATATGGGAGGATACTACTTTTCCATCCACCATCTCTTCGACCACAGTCTTGATCCTCACAGTTTTATTCTTTTCTGGAAATAAGGATAGAAAAACTATGTCATTCAACAAGCAATAATATGACATCACTGCTGGTATGACTAATATAGCATATTTTTTTAACTTGTTCTTCTGAAGATTTCTGTTAATGTCACATCATATTATGATTGGAATATAATGGAAATGAAAGCTGAGCCTCTGGAACAACAATTTTCATGGCTAAATACAGACGTAAATATAAATCTATTAAATCTATATAGAGCTATAAAGATTGAGATTCAAAGGGAGCAAGGGCAGCTTTGGAGAAAGGAAGTCCAAGCAGAGAGGTGAGCCCCAAAAGGGACCTGGTAACTTTGGGGGTCTGACACGGTCATTTCTCCAGAAGGGAAACCCAGCTTTCTAGCCTTATAATATTGATGAGCCAAAAGCATCCCAACTGGGGAATTCTTGGAATTGACATACACATATTTTAAAGTTTACATTATAGCTTCCTGGAAGCTACGTATGTATGCTCCATTTCTTATCAAGAGAAGAATGATCTAATGTCACTTTGATGCCTCCATATTTCAGTGCTCAGACGATTTGACTGGCCACATAAACAGATTGATGTTTCCTTTTCTTTTTTATCCTTAATATGATATCATTTTAGGCTTTATGCTATATTTTTTCATAGATCAGGCACACCATAAAAGAGTATTATTCCTTCCAGTGAAATAGTATCTCCAATGGAAAAAACACAAAAGTGGTGAATCCTTCAGTGAGGAAAGGGTTGGGAACATGCCCTTACCTTTTTCAGCTTCTTTGCTCGTCTCTAAATCTGAAGCAATCATTCTGTTTAAAAAAAAAGTGTATTGTTAGTCTCCTGGTTTCATTTTAAGGTAGCCTTTACAAACCCTTTAAAGTGCTGTTCGGATATCTTGGATTACAGCTCCCAAAATGTCTGAGCATTACAGCATGGCTCAAGTGGGCATTGATTCAGCAATGGCCATTTAAAGGAATTAAATGACATAGTATTTGTTAAGTCCTAGTTCTTCATTTCCATTTGCCTAGGACAGTTTCTCAACCTTGGCAACTTGAAGATACATGGACGTGAACTCTCAGAATTCCACAGGTTGAGAAACACGGGCCTGTGACTTTGGACAGAGCAAATGTCATTCAACAAATCAAAATGCACGATATTTGTTGTGGAGATGAGCGACATGAGTTTCTTCAGTCATCAGAAAAATGTGACCCCCCCCCCAATTTTTTTTTACCTAGCATCATTTTCTAGCAAATTGTATATTGGTTTGTAAAACCAGTTTTACCCATTTTGTTTATAGCATCCTTTTCCCTAGGTAATGGTTTTCTGCTAACTTTCCCAGCTATGTTTCTCCGATCTGAATTATTTACCTCCAATCCTCCCCTTCCAGGAGACGGCGATAAGTGGCAATCTCTGCTTCTAGCTTGACTTTAATGTCCAAGAGGATGCTGTATTCCATATTCTGTTGCTCCATGTCACTCCGCAGCTGCATTAGTTGGGCCTCAATGTTTCCAATGGCCATTTGAATTTGAGTCAATATAGTTCTGTAATGAGCTTCAATTTCTGCCACTGCATTCTCTCGTTCAGTTTTCTAGAGGAATATATCAGATATATAGTGGGACAGGTACTGGCACTAACTAGAATTTGGCCTCCAGACTGAAGTGTGTAAATTTGTGAAAATTTTCATTAAAATTTGCTTCTCCATACCCGCTCAGCAACTGTACATGCTTATAATTTAACAATACTATTAGTTTTGATAAAAGTTGTAAAAGAGTGGGACTCTTGTTTCTTTGATCAATATAAGAAGCATTACCCTCAGTCTCAAAGGCTTTATTTAATCTTATTAAAATCAGTATATAGCTAAACCTGATCAAATTTGTTTGTTTGTTTGTTTGTTTATTTTTCATATTTCCTATCATTATCACATATTACTTAGTATATAATCCCTGATTTTCTGAAACTATTTCTGAATAATAACAGTTTCAACTTGCTTGCTATTTTACCAATTAACTTCAAATGAAGTAAACATTGGGGAACCTACCCTTGTAGGAAACTTTAGCAATCAGTGGTTGTCCCTACATTATTACATAATGAATCAAATATATTTTTAATACAAGGGGAACATAATTTATGGACTTTCTAGTGGTTCTATGCTTTCCAAAAATTGCCATTGTGTAAATATAAAATTATAATTAAATAGCTGGGGAGAAATTTTTAAAAATTACACATTACATTAAATTAAGAGGTAAAGGACCAGCAACCTTATGTACTTTAATTATCGGACTTTACCCAGCTCAGTTGAGATTGGAGTTCAATCTCCAGACTTTGGAGTGTATTCCTCCGGTCTGTAATCTCACTTCTGTGTGATTCAAGTTGATAGGTAGTTGTGGTGACTTCCTCATTCAATTGTTCAATCTGAAGTGCAAAGAAAACTTTTAAAATATCCAGTGAATAAAAGGCAAATGGTACAGTGTACAGATATTAGATGATTAATTAGAGGTTTAAAATATTTCCGTTGATATAGAGAGATGTTTCTGATAAATCCTAAGTGTATCTTGTTAATATTTGCACAGTTAATGGAATACAAAAGTAATAAATACTGCAGCTGCTACTACTACCTGATTATAAGAACTGAAAAGGGCTATTTTAGAATTAGATCAGGTTAGTTTATATCAGAATTCACAAAACTCAGTATTTTAAATGCCTTTAGTTCCAACATCATCATTCTAACTTTATTCTAAAATATATCTATGGATACAAACAAATACTATGTTCACAGGCATACTTTTCCTCTTCCACCCATTCCTTAAATCTGAAGAAAAATGCTGCATAATTTTTTAAAAAGTATTTGAATTTCCAATGTGTTGATCCAAATAAAGAAGTCTCTCTGCATTTTTCTACATGGGACCAATGTGCTTAATAAGGCTTCAGGGAAATTTAGCTTGAATTTCCAGTTTGTGAACAATTAATAGCTTGTTTCACAGATGAGTTGCAGGAAGAAACACAAACAAAACTGTAATAAAGTTTCTGTAGTTGTAAAGTATTAAATATACAAGCATCACCAGTTTATCAAACCGATCCTTAGCCTCTTGACGGTTCTTTTCAGCCAGGATTTCATATTGCTGACGCATGTTTTCCATCATTTGGGATAGATCAATGCCTGGAGCAGCATCTACCTCCACAGAAACATTCCCACTCAGCTGTCCGCGTAATCTTGCTGTTTCCTATAATTGTTTACAAAAATGATTAATTAAATCTATTGTCAATTCAAAAAATATATTCTTATCATTAAAGTATCTTGAGCTATAAATTTGGCTTATTGCAAGCAGCAATCCTACCATCACATAGAATTCCTAAAGAAACTGGGATTGAAATAGATTCTTTCTAACTCTCAACAGCCAGTTTAAAAGAAATTACAAAATTATGAAGAAACATTAGAACCAATGTAATTGAATTGCAAATGTAAAGCAGATTACAGAACCTGTTGATTTCCAGAAACTTTAACTTGTCCATCATGGGTCATTGCTCATGCTAGCTGGGAAAGATGAAAACTGAAGATGTCTCAGAAACACAAGGAGGTTGATCTAGTGGTGGGATTCAAATATGTGAACAACCGGTTCTCTGTGTGGATGCCGCTTCTGGAAGTCCATTCTGGGCCTGGGCAACAAAAAATTAGCTACCGGTTCTGCCAAAGTGGTGCGAACCGGCTGAATCCCACCACTGGGTTGATCACTGTTACAAAGTATCCTAGTTTACAGAGAGCAGTCCTTTTTTGGAAGGGCTTTCAATCCTGTATGTGCTTTGTTTGAAGATATGTTCAGTCCAAGATAAAGAAAAGAGCCATGAGGCAAGGCTTTGAAATGTAGAGTTAGTACATTCAGAGTTATTCCATGAATAGCTAGCTGAGGAAAGCCAAAGGTCACCTACTGTAGGTCTCAGTCAATAAATACCCCATTATTATGAGACAATATCACTTCTGATGGTTAAATACTGTTGTTTTTCCCAATATTTTTTCTGTGGCCTACAAAAGCTATCAGTTCTATAACCCTTCTTCATTCACTAGGTCATATAGTCTAATTCACTTCTTCATTCACTGGGCCATATAGCCCAATATATTAAACTATTCTGGGCTGCTAGACAATAATTAGCTCATAGTAAAAATTTAGAGTATTTATTTCCTTCTGCTCTCATCTTGATTTAGTTATCTGGATTTCTGCAGTCAGATCTGAAAGTCCTCATGCATGAAATGGTGTTCTGTGGTGATTCTGACTAACATAGTTCTCTCTCTGTGTATGTGTGTGTGTTTTCCTGGCTTAATTCTACCATATGTGTTAAAACAAAGAAATCTGTAGCTTCTATAGATCAATAGTTTGTAAAAACAAACTTTAGGACAGGGGTGTCAAACTGCCGGCCTGCGGGCTGGTTGCATCATGCGGAAGCTGCGCCCACCCCAGCTCCAGCAATGCAAAAATAGTTGTGTCGTAAGTTAAACATGTTGAAATGGGAAGAAAAAGCTAGAATATCATAATATAAAGAAATTTTGAATGTGCAACATGGCCTGTGCAAAGAAAATACCTGTCCAAATGTTTGAGAATAAATGCAAGTGGATTCACTAGGAATTTACAACCAGAAATGAAATTCATCGAGTCCAGCCCCCCTCCCCATTGATCTTCAGCTGCATCAGATGAGCCACAGGACACCCATGAGAGGAGACGGGTGGTGGAGAGAATGAAGGCTGCATCTCCTCCCTCCTGATCTTTTGGAAGTGAGTGGGGTCAAGCCCAGCTCCCCTCTTTGCCCTCAGAGATAGTACCCTTGCCCCCCAAGCCTCTGGCTCCCAGGGCTGCCCTAAGAAGGGCAACACTACCAAGCAGAGAAATCCCAGGACTTTCTGTCCTACAGCTCTTGGCTTTATAAGAATCACAGGGCTGAAAGGGACCTTGCATCACGTGATGCAGCAAGTTTGACACCTGTGCTGTAGGAGGAACATTCATAAGTCTTTGATTCAATTAGTGATATTTTCTTACCTCCTCATGTTGTTTCTTGAGGTAAGCCAGTTCTTCTTTTAGACTTTCAATCTGTTGCTCCAAATCAGTCCTAACTAGTGTGATGTCATCAATTAGTCCCTGTAATCCTGTGATGTCATTTTCCACATTTAGTCGCAGGGCTAACTCAGTTTCATATCTATTTATTTTTAGAAAAATATGTAACAAGTCAGGATTATTGCAAAATAATCAATTTCTTCACCACTTCCATTTTATTTTTACATATGACCAGCTTCTTAATAATAGTTTCGTTTCAAATTCTGCTTTCTGATGTCTTTGGAGTAGATCCTCCCAAACAATTGCCACTTTCTAAAGAGAAACTCTTTTTACAAGACTGTTTAATCTTGTAATCATTTTCTAAGTATTAAGGCGTCACAAAATACATTGTTGGAATTGTTACTAAGTTTTGGTCATGGGCTTCAGCAGCAACAGCAGTCAATAATATTAAAATGGAGGGTGTGACTGGGTGGTTAAAGCCCTGTTCCTTTAAATAACAATCACATACTCTCACCTGCCATTGTGATGTTGTTGATCAACCCTGTAGATGTTTTACTTATGGTGTAATTTAATCTGTTTCAAGAAAGCTTTATTTCAGTGTGAATTCAATTTTGAATGCTTTGTAGGTTTCCCCCAAAGCTATTTTGAGCAAAATACAAAAAAGAAAAAAAAGAAAAGAAAAAGAAAGAAAGAAAGAAACCAACCCAGAAGCATATAATTTTTTTTAACCTTGGACTACTCCCTTGGAAATATCTAGATGTAGTCTGCTGAAAGGCAGTATTGGTCAGATCTGTTATAATGTGTTTTCTTTAGATTGCTCTTTAAGCACATCAACTCTTCAGTTCATTTCAGATACATTTTAAAAAGTCTAGAAATCAAATTTTGTGGCATCTCTGAACACAGGAGATGCAAGGACAAAAATTCTGACAATACACTATGATACATTTTGGGCAGAAATAGCAAAGCTTGCAAAACTACTTTTATTTTGAAGTCATACTAGAAGGACATGATTTGGATCTGAAAAAGAATAAACTGATTGGCTTGGGGTACTTTATCCTTCCACACTATTCACTGAAGGCTCTTTCCCCATGACTTACTTGAAGAGGCAGAAAACTATACTGACTACAATCTGCTACTTCCGCTGCTGCTTCTTATCCTGTCTATTCTGACATTCTGCTGAATGATGATGACCCAATTTGTGTTGTACTGTACTTACTAAACAATGTAATTGGTTTATTTGGTACCAGTTAGTATCAATTGGCAATTTAAAATGTATGTTCTTCAATTTTCCAGCCAGTATGCTTCTGGGGGATTCTAGAGATTGAAGTTCATACATCTTAAAATTACCAAGTTTGAAAAAAACCACTGGTTTAAACCTTTGGGCTTTGTTACCTTTTATCTTATAAATATTACCAACTAGCAGGACATCACCTATTGACCCTATTCCTACTGTGATTGAAAGATGATTTCAACAGATGGCTAAGTTTAGCCATCTGTCAAAACCCTTGTCTACCCATGCCTCACTTAATTACTGGAGTTCGTGGAAAATTGGGAAAGCCTGGCTCTTCAAACCTGCCATTTTCTGGAAGCTATGGACCAGCTGTTTGGAAACCTTATTTTGAGCACTTTATTTTGAGTAACCTGCTGTTAGTAGAAGCCTGCTGGACAGCTGAGGATCTGGGGGGCGGGGGGGGGGGAGAAGAGCTGCCTGATAAAGTGGGAGAAATAGTTCTCTCTAAAATTACGCTCTAGCTTTACTGCATGTTTGGAACATTGCCAGATATAGTGGCAGCTGGCAACTATGCCCTACTCTTTCTCTCCTAGAAAAAAAGAGAGGGGTAAACAGTAAATGGAGTAGATATGCCCATGGTAGCACAAAATGACCAATAAGGTCAAGGCCATCTTGTCCTTCTGTTGGTCATTTCATTATGCTACTACCAATATTGGCATTGATGGTTCAGCAGATTATACACACTAAAACTCACTGGTTGTTGTTGGGTTGAGAAGAAAAGAGTGTTGGGATATCAGCATAGTTCACTATGATTAAAATCCATCATTCTTTCAGTGGCACACTGTTTAAAGTTTTTATATTAAACATACCTTCCTTCCCTCTATGAAAATATTTGGTAATTAAATCATGTTGAAGATGTTGATTTCTTTCTATATTTTTAGAATACATACTTTACTCTGAAATCATCAGCAGCCAACTTGGAATTGTCAATTTGCAGTATGATCCTGGTGTTATCTACTCGGGCTTCGGTAATCTGACAAATAATAAAATATAAGAAAAAGCAAGGCATTATTCTTTTGGTTTGGGTCCATAGGATAATTAACTAGAAGTTTAATATTTTGAAAAAAACTTGATACTATAAATATTCAAGAAAGCCACTTTTTCAACTGGTTTTCAAGCTTTATCTAAAAGACAGGAGTTTCCTTTTCAGGTTGAGTATTTGGACACGCTTTTGGAAATATGTAGAAGTTTCCTTAAATATCATTCTCCTGAAGATGAACTATTACTTGACTGTTAATTCCATATATATTGGTGATGGAACATATTTTCCACTGCACTTGAAGGCTTTAGCTTAAGAGACACAAAGCTAGACTATTTGTTGCCTATACGTGTGTGTGTGTGTGTGTGTGTGAAATAAAAATCATCATTGAAGCAAAGCCTTTAGTAGTACCCACATATTTTACAGTCAATGAAAGAAATATTTCTTAAATTATGTTTATTTGGGATGCCCTCCTATACAATCCATTCCACTCTGATTAACTGTAAACCAGGAGTTGAGAAATTTCTGGTAGTATGCAGCACTTGTTATTCCCTATTTAGCCATCCTCGTGTTAGCAAAATGTTATGGATCATCTCTGAGAATGGAACATCCATTCATCCATCCATCCATCCATCCATCCATCCATCCATCCATCCATCCATCCATCCATCCATCCATCCATCCATCCATCCATCCATCCATCCATCCATCCACCATCACAAGAATAAGTATTTGTGTACTGTAAAATCTCAAAGCAATTTGTAACCCATATTATAAAATATTTATATAAAATAGGAGAATCTAACAAAAAGATAAAAAGTCTAATGAGACAGAGGTGATTGGTTCTCCCAGCTTAGGCTTCAGCTTTACCTGTCCTATTTTCTGGCAATAAATCTTTTCTGTAGCTTTTTAGAAACTTTCTACTGAATCAGCAGGTCTATTCTAGTTCACTACCTCTTTCTCATTTCAAACATAGATGATTTAGATGACTAAACTGCAGATTTAAAATAAATTTGACTTTCCATGTCTTGACATCTGTACAGGAATTCCTTGCTGAAAGAAGGGCAAGAGTGCATATGCTAAAGATAAAATCAGATTTTTATTTCAGTTAGTTTTTCCAAATAGTGATAAGATTATCAAGGCTATAGAAACTGTAGTAACATATAGACTACCTCTCCCATTACTTGAGTAAATAGTACCACCCAGATAATGACCTACAATAGATTTACTAAGAGATACAAAGACACATACAAAACCTGCCAAAGCAGGAGAACCATTTGGCTTAAAAATAAACCTGAAAAAGAGCTAGGTTATGTTTAATAAATTCACCAAAGAAAAAAAAAATTATATCTGAAAAAGAATTAGACGTAATAGACCACTACGTATACCTTGGTCAACGGATCTCAATGGAAGGTGATACAATAAAAGAAATTGAATGGCATATTAAATGTGATTGGCAGGCATTTGGCAAGCTAAGCATAATTTTCAAGAACAACCTCCCCCTATGCCTGAAGAGAAAAGTTTTCTCTGCTCTAACATATGCCAGTGAAACATGGACACTAACCTCATAATCAATTCAAAAACTACAAGTGGTGCAAAGAGCCATGGAAAGATACATGCTTGTCATTACAACCAGATAGAAAGACCTGCACATGGATTAGAGAACAAACGAAAGTATACAATATCATCAAGAGAGAAAAAGAATTGAAATGGAAATGGGCTGATCACATAGCAAGAAGAACTGATGGCAGGTGGACCAAGGCAGTCATAGAATGGATCCCACTTGATAAAAAAAAAGTCCTAAAACAAGATGGATCAACAACATCAGCAGGTTTTGCAGGCCTAATTGGCAAAAGAAAGCTCAGGACTATATTGGTTGGAAACATGCGGAAGCAGCCTTCATCCTGCAGTGGATAGACAATGGCTAAAATGATGGTGATGAGTTGAATATAATGTCATGAAAGAGATTAGAATAGCTGCAGAATGGTTACAAGAAAAGTATAATGAATTAATTAAAAATCTCACACATAAGGCATTTCTCATCACTTGGACTTTCAAAACAATTGGATATGTGAAAAGAAAAATGAGAATAAGTGTCCTGGGAGTACTATCATAATAGAACAATTATGGTAGACAATAACATATATGGTATTTGCTCTGAAATTAATATATGCAGGATTATACAAGGAACCGTATGAGTTTCTGGAATGATACACAGGTTTCCAACATTTCTCACTCTGGATATTGACCTAGTTATGTGGCTACATATATTTAGAAATGATGAAGTAGTGAAATAAAAATTGCTTCCACACTGCATTTAAAATAGTGCTATGTTATTATATGATGCCATCCTGGATCAAGAATGTTTTTCTTGTTCAGTAATATTGTGAGCATTGGCAAACACCTGGTTCCTCCCCCCCAAAAAAAATTGTCATCTAACGGGAATAAGGAAATGTGGCTTTTCCATGGCAGCCCCTGCCCTGTCAAACATCTTCTTCCTGAAATTTAGCAGCCCCCCCCCCAGTCTTTTAGCCCTCTGCAAGGCTTTGAAGACCTGGCTTTACCCCCAAATGTTTGGAGAAGAGTAGTTAATGGCACATTAGCATGAATTGGTGCCAGGTTTTTAATGTTTTTAATTTTTTAACTGGTTGTGTTTTATAGTTTTTAAAATGATTTTATCTTTTAATTTTTGATTGGGAGGCATGCAGAGTTGGCTGAAAGATGGGCAGCTATAAAAATTTTAAAGTAAAAATTAAATAAATAAATGTTTTGCAGAGTTTAATTGCAGCTAGTAACTAGCATTGTAATACTAGTTTCACTCTTATTTTATTATAATGGAATATTTATTATTGCCTGTTGAATAAACAAGTGACACTTACTATGAGTTCCTGGCATTATTTTTTGTTATCCTAATACATTTTAATTATTGCTAATTATTTCATTTTTTAATATCAATATTTTCCCATTGGAAAAAAAAATTACAGTATCTCTCCAAGAATGTTCTTGCCAACCCACTGATTGGTTGGCACTGCAGATTTTTTTTAATTGCCATTTGAAGAAAAGGTAACACTGAAAAAAATCCAATAGTCTGGAAATAATGTCTGGATGGACTACAAAGCAAGCAAGCATGCGAAATGGTTATATGTCAAGGTTGATAGATAGCAACCAAGAATAGAATGGTTGCTAACCTGGTAAATACCCTCACCCACCTCTCAGTAGTTCACCATCTTTGGAAAGAAGGTAAGATGGCCATAATGCTAGATAATTATAAAATGAAAAGTTTGATACTTGCCAGACTAGCCCTAGGGTAACTAGATATGCAACAATTAGTGTGCTAGAGCCTCTACCCCCTTTTTCCTTTTTCCTGCACAATTGGTAGGCATCTGACAACCTTACAGTATTCAGTTACAAAAAGGCACTTATAATACCTTCATAAAATTCTGCAACTTTATTGTTAGCAGAAAATGATTTTATTGATGACGTAACCATGACATATCCTCGATCAGGCTTCAACATAAGTTCCCTTTAGAAACAATACATTGTCTACTCTTAACTGCCTCATGCAGTAAACTATTCAGATAGGAAAGAGAATCTTACCTTATCTTGAAGTTCTTTGATTACTTTAAAGTAGGCACTATAGTCTTGCTTAACAATAGGGGAACTCTTTTCATACCACTCCCGGATCTGCTTTTCAAAAACAGAGTTTGAAGTTTCTAAGGAGCGCACCTTTTCCAGGTATGTGGCCAAACGGTCATTCAAATTCTGCATGGTAGTTTTTTCATTGCTTGTAAGCAGCAGCTCATTTATGGAAGTGCTGCGTAGCAAATTACTGCCAAAGGTGTTGCTGTAGTTACTGCCAAAGGAAATTCGGGTGCCAGAGCCACCTGCTCCTCCATGGACACTTGGTGTTCGGTATTTTTTTATGGATGATAATCTAGAGATAGAACTGGGAACAGATGATCCACTGCTTTCGAAAAAGACATTTTTTAAGTTGACACTGCCAGATCGAGCCATTGATAGTATGTATATATGTTTAAAGAACAAAATATCTAAAGCACTTTTGCAGGAGAAAATGTTGCATAGGGCAGTTTTGGACCTTTTTATTTGGGTGTAAAAGGGAGGGTTGACAGGGCTGAACTCCGCCTTTTTTGATAACAATTAGGGGAAATTGGCACTGTTACTACTTTTTTCCATCCTGTGGCTTGGCAATAAAAGACACATTTAATCAACCTTTGTGCTTCAGTCCAAAGTCCAGAGAAGTTCAGTATTTCTTTGTGATTATTTCACTATACAGTATTTGTCCCTTCAGCCTGCCATAATTTGTGTAATGGGGTCTCTCCCTCAGGACAAACTAAGGAAAATGTCAATAGGAAGGCTAAAGTTTATACTCATATCCCTATTTAAATAAAGTTTGCCTTGAATTCTTGCCTAGCTCCATCCTTAATTTTCACATAACGTCCATAGGAGTAGAAGTAGTGAATCTTCCGAATCTTCCGAAGTAGTGAATCCATCTTATTGGATGTAAGGCAATTGTCAGTAAGTAGAAGAAAGGTAAGTAATACACTTTTCATGAGGATGAAAATTTGTGGAACATTGAACAGCTCCACGATTAATCCAATTTGGTACAGTATTACCAATCTATTCACATTTACTGTATATAGGGAAAATGAACAAAAATGAGTAAATATGGTAACTAATATAAATTTCTCCCAGTTCCTAGAAAATATTTAAAAAGTATTGCTTTTAAAACATTTTTTGCTGGAACATTTCTGTTTACAAAATAATTCCATTTCACAAAATCATAGACTTGGGGTGGAGGGAGAAGAACCCTCAAAGATCACTAAGCTTAACTCTCAGCCAATAGAGGAATTGTGGCCTCCATCTTGCACAAAGTCCTTTTCCTCTGGCCTTCATCCTTATTAATCCCTCTGCTAAAATGTTATGCCATTTACCTTTTTAAAAAAATCTTCCAAATGCCAAAATAAAAAAAAAGAAAATGCCGGACTCATCTCTTGAATAACCTTAAGCTACTGGTAAACTATGTTTAGTTTAAGCTTATGATTAGTTTAATTTAAATCCTAACCTTAATCTCACCTCTTGGTGAGGTTTGCCCCCCCTCCTCCCATCCTTTCTTAAGAGCCCGAAAAACCTGACTCTGCCAGGTGGCCTCGGGACCCAATGTGGGAGTACCACACTAGAGGTGGATATTAGACTAATAGCTGACCCCATCTCCCCCCTTGCACATCCTGCTCTCCACCCTTCTTTTAATTCATATTGCTGTACTTCCATTATTTACTTTTATTGTTTTCAATGTTTTACTATTGCTATGTTTACATTTTTCATAACTCTACTGTTGTAATGTATTAAATACATTTAATAATAAATAAAACAATAAATAAAAATAAATATTTAATCCACTTGACAATGTTTAACTCTATGGTTTGTATCCATAATAGATTTGCCATTCTCCATAACATTAGTCTCTGCTTGCTGCAATATATAATAATAATAATAATAATAATAATAATAATAATAATAATAATAATAATAATAATAATAATAATAATAATAATAATAATAATAATAATAATAATAATAATAATAATAATAATAATAATAATAATAATAATAATAATAATAAAGTTGGGAGAGATCTTAGAGGTCATCTAGTCCAACCCCCTGCTCAGGCAGGAAACCCTATACCATATCAGACAAATGGCTTTCCAATCTCTTCTTAAAAACGTCCAGTATTGGAGCATTCACAACTTCTGGAGGCAGGTTGTTCCACTGATTAATTGTTCTAGCTGTCAGGAAATTTATCCTTAGTTCTAGGTTGCTTCTCTCTTTGATTAGTTTCTATCCGTTGCTTCTTGTCCTACCTTCAGGTGCTTTCGAGAATAGTTTGACTCTCTCTTCTTTGTGGCAACCCCTGAGATATTGGAACACTGTTACCATGTCACCCCTAGTCCTTCTCTTCATTAAAGACATATCCAATTCCAGCAACCGTTCCTTATATGTTTTAGCCTCCAGTCCCCTGATCATCTCTGTTGCTCTTCTCTGTACTCTTGCTAGAGTCTCAATATCTTTTTTACATCGTGGTGACCAAAACTGGATGCAGTATTCCAAATGTGGCCTTACCAAAGCATTGTAAAGTGGTATTAACACTTCACGTGATCTTGATTCCATCCCTCTGTTAATGCAACCTAGCACTGTGTTGGCTTTTTCGGCAACTGCAGCACACTGCTGGTTCATATTTAAATGATTGTCCCACTAGGACTCCGAGATCCCTCTCATAGTTACTACTATTGAGCAAGGTGGCACCTATCCTGTATCTGTGCATTTGGTTTTTCTTGCCTAAATGTAGAACCTTACTTGTTTCACCATTGAATTTCATTTTGTTAGATAGCACCCAATGTTCAAGTCTGTCAAGATCCTTTTGTATCTTAAGCCTATCTTCTGGAGTGTTGCCTATTCCTGCCAGCTTGGTGTCGTCTGCAAATTTGATGAGTTCCCCATATATCCCCAAAACATTGATAAAGATGTTGAAGAGCACTGGGCCCAGAACAGAGCCCTGGGGCACCCCACTACACACTTCCCTCCATGTAAATGCAGTTCCATTGAGGACCATATGCTGAGTATGGCCAGTCAGCCAGCTACGAATCCATCTGGTGGTGATGCTGTCTAACCCACATTTTTCTATTTTATCAAGTAGTAGGTTGTGGTTTACTTTATCAAATACCTTACTGAAGTCCAAGTAAATTATATACACAGCATTCCTCTGGTCCACTAATTTTGTCACCTTGTCAAAGAATGCAATAAGATTTGTCTGGCATGATCTGTTTTTGACAAACCCATGTTGGCTTTTTGTAATGACTTTATTTGCCTCTAGGTGTTCACTGATTCATTGCTTGATTATCTTTTCCAGAATCTTCTCAGGTATTGAGGTCAGGCTGATAGGTTTGTAGTTTCCTGGATCCATTTTTTCCCTTTTTTGAAGATGGGAACTACATCAGCTCTTTTCCAGTCCTCTGGTAGTTCCCCACTACTCCAGGATCTTTGAAAGATATAGTTCAGTGGTTCTGAGAATTTTATGGAACATCTACAGTGTTCCATTAAATTCTTCAATTCCCAGAACAACGGCAGTGGGAAAAGAGGGATTAGTCAAAATCAGAGAGTTCCTGTTCTATTGAAAAATTGCCTTTGGATGCAATTGTTTAAACCATGATGGTGCAGTGGTTAGAATGCAGTATTGCAGGCTGACTCTGCCTACTGCCAGGAGTTCGATCCTGACCTGCTCAAGGTTGACTCAGCCTTCCATCCTTTCAAGGTTGGTAAAATGAGGACCCAGATTGTTGGAGACAATATGTTGACTCTATAAACCTCTTAGAGAGTTCTGTAAAGAACTGTGGAGTGGTATAGAAGTCTAAGTGCTATTGTTATTGCTAAATACTCCGTTTTTTTGCTTTCCTTTATGGCCACTGCCAGACTTTTCTTGAGATTGATTGATTGATATAAGGTAGGGGCAGACCACAAAACTGACACACAGGAAGGCTAGAACTATACTTTATTGACACAGGCTATAGTAACAGAATCTTGCTAGTCTGCCTGTTATTTTCTCTTCCCTCTCTCTCATAGTCTAGGGCAGTATTTCTCAACCACAGCAACTGTAAAAAATATGAACTTGAATTCTCAGACATGCTGACATGCTGTCCACATATCATAAAACATGCTGGCTGAGGAATTCTAGGCACTGAAGTCCACACTTAAAAAGAGCTGAAAGGAAAATGTGAAGTATTATCCTCTACAGGTAGTCCTTGACTTACAACAGTTCATTTAGTGACTGAAGTTACAGTGGGCTGAAAAAACTTATGACAGTGACTTACGACTGTTCTTCATACTTACAACTGTTGCAGCATTCCCATGTTCATGTGATCAAAATTTGGGCACTTGGTAACTGACTCATATTTATGACAGTGACATTGTCCTGGGCTAATGAGATCACCTTTTGAGACCTTCTGACAAACAAAGTTAATGGGGAAGCCTGATTCACTTAACAACTGTGTTACTAACTTAACAACTGTGTTGATTCAATTAGCAACTGTAGCAAGAAAGGTCATAAAATGGCACAAAACTCACTTGACAAATATCTCACTTAGCAACAGAACTTTGGGGCTCAATTGTGGTCGTAGGTCGAGGACTACCTGTACTTATCCAGGTGGTCACCAGGAGTCAAGACTAGCTAGAAGACACATACACATTCTCATTAAATTTTAATCATTGAACTTTTGATTTGTTTCTGTTAATTTCACTAAGATTGAAGAGAGTGGGAGATTGTATTTGCGTGCCTTTGCTAAGTACTGTGTTAAAAGAGGAACCAAAATGTACTTTCAATGGGGATTTACAATGATCATATATCAAGCAATGGCATCTTATCTCCACTGATCAGTTTTATGCAGGGGAATAGGTCTTTCCCCATTCTGAACTAAAGTGCTGTCCCCCCATCTTCAGGTTGGTGGGAAATTTTACTTACAGCAAATTTGTGGTCATTATTGCCAATCTGTATCTTTAAGCATTGCTTCTCTTTTGGCTTGTTGCTGCATGATGCTGTCTTGATTCTGAATGTGCAGAATATATTAAATAAAATGAGTGGTGAAACTTTCGGGCTTTACTGCCTCTTTGTGTTCTGAATGCCACCTACTAGAATGAAATAATCTGCCAATCAGGATAGTGATACCAGCTTGGGGAGATACCAAGTTTTGAAAGATGGCTAACTCTTCTTCCCTGCTTTACAATTTACATCAAAAGAGGAGACCTGTCAAGAAGTACTCATTCAAGCCAGAGAGTCAACTCTCTCAGGCCCCAGCTGCTAAATGTTCACTTAGTCATTTGGCAAGCTGGGAAAAGTGTATGTAAACTGGAAACTCCTCTCCTGCTTTAATGATCAGCTCCCTAGACTGTTAAACAGCTGCTTAATAGCCCGTGGAAAACCCAGGTAGAACTGAACTAGCAACTGGCCCAGCTCTTCCTCTTTCTCCATGAGGGGAGGATGGGAAGAATAGTATCTGAGGAAAATGTCCAGGACTGGAGAAGAAGGGTGTGCCTGCAATAGTCCATATTTGCCAAGAGGTGCCAGGCTGTTCCCATCCCCTATGGATCACCTGTCAAAGCCACCAATGGAAGTCAAGAAAACTTTTACATGCCATGGTGTGAGAGATTGTGGGCAGAGATTGTCAGCCCTAAACAAACAGAAGGTGTGGAAAGAGTTCGTGAATAATTAGCAGCTAGTTCCGTATGCAAAAAAAAAAGATTCAAAATATTCAAAGAAACCCTCCCTTAGTAAACTTACTAATAAAAGATAGCAGCAGTTCCTATGGCATTTTCCAAGATTCTGTACTTCACACCACCCAGGCAAGAAAACACTTCACTGTAGTTTGTAGAAATTTGATTGTGCTCTGTGATGAGTGGATTTACGCATGGGATATCACCCGTGGTGGGATTCAAATATGTGAACAACTGGTTCTCTGTGTGGATGCCACTTCCAGAAGTCCATTCTGGGCCTGGGCAACAAAAAATTAGCTACTGGTTCTGCCGAACTGGTGTGAAGTAGCTGAATCCCACCACTGGATATTGCCCATTTAAAGAGAAAAACACTATTTTAAAACTGGTACAGAAGTTGACTTAAACTTATTTGAAATGTTGGTGGCAAATGAAATGAAAAGAAGCTTCAAGTGCATTGAGCAGATACGTAGTGTGCCTGAGCATCTGTGTGCTGTGGTTAAAGCCTCCTCCTCCTCCTCTTCCTCCTCCTCCTCCTCCTCCTCTAAATTTAGTCATTCATCAGTTCATTTTTTTCAGCAAAAAAATTGGTAATTTCTTCTGCAAATGCAAATACTTTTTTATTTGTACTCTTTATTTTTCATACTCCTTTGGTACATTCTGCCTATAATGTATGACTGGGTAGAATTGTCATGCTCCAGGTCCCATGGACTAAACAGAAGTAGGCCTCAGAAGTAGGCCTTTTCTATTGCATTCCCTGCCCTCTGGAATAATGTCTCCTCAGATATTCATGTGCCATCTCCTATTTAAATGAGTCCTTAAAATCTGGCTCTTCCCAAAGCCTTGGGTTAGGGAACTTGAGTGACCCCTTCTTTGTTTTGACAGTGTTGGTATTTCTTTTTCAGAGTATTTTTGGTAGAATATTTGTATTAGTCTAGTTCTAATTGGTTTTTTTTCCCCTGTTGCTACCCAGAGTTAAGAATGGAGTTTGGCTGCCAAATAAATAAATAAATAAATAGCAGAACTAAATATTAATCATATGATTTTTATTATTGATTTCCATTCTTTGCTTGTCTGAAAATGGAGAAAATTAATAAAGGCCTACCCTAAGAAATGGGGCCACTGAATAAAGCCTACGGTATCTCCTCATCCCTGAAGGTCAATTATACAAGCGTTCAGTTAACATAAACATTTTGATATGGGTGGGCTTTTCATTTGTTTTCTTTTTAATCCTTACTTTCTAAATTTTATATTAGAATAAAGGGGGACTTCTTTGCCTCTTTTCTAATTTTATATCATTTTTCCTGAAAAAGATTCCTGAAAATCGGAAATCTGATGCACTTAGACTGCACTTTTAACATCACTACCTAGCAACAGAGCTTAGATTGTTTCTGATGGTGAATCATGCCTTTGTTTCCTTTGCACACACTCTCTAAAACCCTAAATTTTAATTCTAAAAATGTTGTGAAAAGCATCTGCAGATGCTCATTTAGGAAGGAAAACATTTAGTTGCAAAATCATTGAGGCACTCTAATATAGTTTGACTTTCATTTCTACTAAAGAATTATCTCCTGTAAGTATATGGACTTGACTGAATTATTTATTGCTAAGTCTCAACATTCTTCCATTGTAAAAAGAAATCAGTGTTGTCTAAGTAATATTAAGATCATTACTGTACGTGCAACATTAAGGAGGGAATTTGACTGGGATGATGCATCTGTCAAACCATAACGGAGGTGTATCTTAAGGCAAGTTCAAGAAGGACAGAGTGCTTTGTCCACAGAGCAGAAGGACAAAAGCTTGTTTGATCTTGACTTCTGTATGTGCCTATTGGATTTGTCATTTAATTTATAATTTACCTCAGTGCTTTTATTCACAAAAGTAACCTTTTTTGTTGGACTTTCTGTTTTTCAAAAACTGAATTTTATCAATGTCAAATATATGAATTATACTTCGAATATTTAGAAGTTAACAATGCAAATTCTGACACCAATATCCTGCCACTGTTATCATTATTACATCAATCTTTGTCAAGCTATGTGTATGAAATAAATTATAAATTGAAGTTGGGTAATTTCAACTACTATAAAATCATAAACATTACAACGAACATCTAGACAGTATATTACATCTTCACTTGTTAGTCTTCATTCATATATAAATTTGATACATTTAATTAAAATGCAGCAGTTGATTTCCAAATAATCATTTTAAGAGGGTTTTTTTTTTGTTCTTCTTCAAGATTTGTGTTATAGGTTATATCAGAACTGCTGATATCTCCAGTAATTTAATCTATTTCTTGTTTTGGACCAAAGCTTTCAGAGAACGGAATAATTCCAACAAATGTTCTACCTACATATCTGTATTTTTTGGTTCTTATTTCCTTCTTATTTCTGGTTTGTATTGGACACACTGTTGTCCTGCATGCTTACCTGTTGGGCTTCCAGATCTATACCTAGTTCTGTGATATAGATAGATAGATGGATATTTTATTTTAGTATTCAACTGCCATTTGTAGCAAGTGGTCATGCTTAGAATTCATAACATTGTTTGTGGATTATGCATTTACTTTTTCCCCCCAGAAAGATATTTTGTTTTTAATGTGAGCTTATCACCATTACCAATCATTATTTCTTTCTTCTAAATGGATGGCATTCTTCTAGTTACATATATTCTGGTTCTCAGTTAAGTACGGACATATTCAAATGTCAGGATATACAGTATTTATAACTGTAAAGATCAGAAATACAAAGACAGCAGATTCCCTGTGATACCCAAAGGAAGTAGAGGTTGAAGAAGCAGAATGGAAAGATGCTTCTTCTGAACACTGATGTTGGAGAAGACTCCTGAGTTTGGAGACTATGGTGTGAGGAGAGTATGGAGAGCCAGGAAAACAAATAGTATTAACAGCACTAGATCCCTAGAGAGCAATTTAATGAATAGGGGGTCTCACATCCAGTGACTGTGGGGTAATGCCCCTGAAATCCCTCAACTATTCTCAAATCATAATTGCCACAACTCCACCCTTGCCCCAGTTCTTGGCTAGTGGCACACTTGAAACTCAGTTAAACAAATCTCTGAATGGCCCATCCCTCCTTCCAGGTCCAGCCAAGTCTTAGTAATACATACCAGGTCAGCCTTCTGACAATCAAAACACAGATGAGGAAGGCCTTATCACATACTGACCTGGTATTTTAGAGCAGAAGCCAAAGGCCAGGGCCTCCCTTCGATTACTGGAATCAGGAAATAAATTAAATAATATAAATTTGGCTGCCAAATCTGCAGTTTGGTGGACTACTGTTGCTATATCAGTCCCCATTATTTGTTTATTTTATTTTATTTTATTTTATTTTATTTTATTTTATTTTATTTTATTTTATTTTATTTTATTATTTTATTATTTTATTATTTTATTATTTTATTATTTTATTTTATTTTATTTTATTTTATTTTATTTATTTTATTTTATTTTATTTTATTTTATTTTATTTTATTTTATTTTATTTTATTTTATTTTATTTTATTTTATTTTATTTTATTTTATTTTATTTTATTTTATTTTATTTTATTTTATTTTATTTTATTTTATTTTATTTTATTTTATTTTTATTTTATTTTATTTTTATTTAATTTTATTTATTTTTATTTTATTTACACACATAGATCCCCTTTCTATTCAATCTTGTTTGATTCTTAGAGACTGATAGAAAACACAGGGATAAAAAAAGAAGGGCATATTTTTCTTATATCAGAAGTCTGATAATTGCATCAGCAATAGCATTGCCTTTACTTTGAACAATAAAATAAGATCAAAAAGAAAAAATTGGGAAAAATATTTCAAAAACCATGAAATTAAGAGGAGAAAGTAGAAAGAGGGAAAAGAAGACAATTTCTAAGAAACTGTAAGGCAGATTTCTGCAGAACATTACTTGATAAAAAAAAACTACTTAAGTTGGACTTTAGAAGAATTGGAATACTTTACTTGGATCTCTGGTGAAAGTTCAATCACTGGAGACTTTGGAAAGTGGGTGTAACTGGCTGATGTATATGACAGTCAAAATCTCTTAGATAAGAAAGGTAAGAAGCCAGCAATATCTCTTTTGTTTTTGAATAAACATTAATAGTAGACAAAAGTAGAAGGTAAAGTAGGTGAGGTCTTTCCACTTAGATTGCTAATGCATCTTTACATTAAGGTTGTTAGGAATCCTTTTATTGTACAGTACTGAATCTATTCCTTAAATGGTAATACTCAAAGATCCTACCATTAGGAATGTGTTCATATGCCATTTTCAATGTGCCATTGTTGGTGTCATTCTCATGTATATTGTCATGACAGCTTTCTTTGGGAGACTGCAATCCTCTGAGTCTGCTAGTCTACCTAAGATAAATTATAAATCGGCAGGCAGGCAGGCAGGCAAGCAATAGTTTCAGATCTCATTTCCTAACGAAGATTGGCTATTTTCCAGATGAAATGGGAGTAACATGTCTTAGTTGTATTTTATCTCTATCCCATTAAGGGGCGCTTTTGTAATTATAAAATGATTCTTTTTCTTTTTTCTTTACAAAGGCACAGATGATTGAGAAATCAGTCTATCTCCAAGCCTCTATTTACGCAATAGCCAGTTATATATATAATTTTTGCAAAACATTCAATATTTGCCTTGCCTTTCCATAAAAAGATAGAGTAATACATAGAGTGTTATTTCATACATTAATGTTGATGGAGGATCAGCTCAGTGAATATCACTAAGATCAGATTTCCCCATTATTTCTAGCCATATCTTTCCTCTAGAGAAAGATCATTCCAGTCACAATTGTTCCAAAAAAAAAAAAAAATCTTTAAGGGAAAGCAAACTACACAGACAATAAGATCTGTTTTGATAAACACAGGTAATTCATTTAGTGATTGTTCAAAGTTACAACTGCACACCCCATGCACCTAGGGAAGAGCGGCAATGAATTCTGTGGCGGACTCTCCTGGATGCTGGTCCCGCTGCTCGAAAGCGTGTCGCCATGCAATGACTGACAGCTTCGGCTCGAAGTGCTCCTTGAGCATCTTTTTTAATTTGACGTATGTCACGGTCTCCAACGGCACTGGGGACACTAGGTTCTCCGCAATATCGAAAACGGCTTGGCCACAAACACAGAGCAGCGTTGCGGCCTTCAACTCGTCTTCTACGATCCTGTTTACTCGGAAGTAATTCTCAGCCCGGGCGACGTACGAGCTCCACCTCTCTGGGTGAGCAACGTTGAATTCTGCGAGCTGCCCCAGTTTTGCCATGATAGGGTCTCTTCTCTACCATGTGCTGCCGCTCTGCTGGAGGGTTCCAGGGCATTTCCTCACAGCACTCTCCTCTAGCGTTTGCGTACTGGCAGGTGAGTGAGTCGAATTAGGAACGCCTTCCTTCAGCGTTGTCTGGCCTTCCTTCGTTGTGGTGGCAGCACAATCCCACCTTCGTCGCCAATTGTTCTGTCCTTAGGATGGTAGGCATTGAAGAGACTCGTGAGTCTTTCAAGAAGCCATAAAGAACTTGATTAAAGTTTCAGACATAGAGAACAACTTACACATTGTCTACTTTTGCTAGGCTTTTCTTCTTTTTTTACATATATATTTTTATTAAAAGCTTAAAAAAGAAGATACAAACTAACACCAACTAATATAAATTAATGAAGAAAAGAGAAAAGAGAAAGCAAAAAGTGCAAAAAAAGAAAAAAAATACAGAAAAATAAAGGGAAAAAGATATAAAATAGTGTCTTCCTATATTGTTCCAAGCAGAACACACACACACACATACACACTCAAAGCATTCTATAATCTATTTTATCTAATCATCAAAAGCATAAATTACAAGTTTATTTTTTTCATTTTTACACAAAATGTCAGTAAGAGATTTTCAGTCCCCAGTAAATATAGATAGTGCCTTTTCTCTAATCAAAGAAGTTAGTTTATTCATCTCAGCAAGATCTACCAGTTTCACCAATGCTGAATGGCCAGCATTGAATTTTTCCAACTTTATGCATATAATAATATTCCACAGTAACCATATCTTGAAATTGTCCTGCTTCAGGTTTTAAGCGCGCGCGCGCACACACACACACACACACAGAGAGAGAGAGAGAGATTAAGACATTTACATCAAAGCTGAAGAAATAGCAAACAAAGGCTATAAACAAAAAAAAAGCTTGCTTAAAGAGTTTCTATTAGAATATCCCAAATACAATCCTGGATTCTGAGGAGTAGGACATGATTGTCAGCCAGGCCAGTGGTTAAAGGTTTTTTTTACATGTTCACAAGAACATTACACAAGAATAAATCAGCATTGTTTCCAGTGAAGGGAGCTTCTTAAATAAGGCTGCACCCAGCTGTCACTAATTCAGAGACTTACTCTCTTTCTTGGCCATAAGCCACATAGACCAACATTGCTCTGCTCTTTGGTCTACTTGGGAAGCCAGATGTCCTCAACATATCTAGCTTCCTGCTGTCCAGATGGTGCCTGTGTTTGATCAGTCTCATATGATTCTTTGCTTGATGTCTCCTGAGGCTGATGTTCCATGCTATCTAAACCTAAGGCCATGACCTTTAAAAGTCTCTGTCTTGTTTCTCAGCAACATCCATTCTTTCATCCAGGCCACACGATAAGCAGTAAAATAGTTTTGAATCCTGTGAAGACAGCCCTTCTCTTTCCTTTGCATTTTGTAACATATTTATCATGGGTTTCCCCCCTTGCCCTATATTATATTCTTCTGCTGTTGTTTATGTGGTATAGCAGGTATCAAAGCCATATTGTCTGAAACAAAAACATCATTCTTGGCAAAAAGCTTTTATTTTATAACAGAAATTCTCCCCAACACGGACAGTTTTAAATTTTTCCCATCTTAACATGCCTTTTTTAATTTCACTACATGTCTTAATATAACTATTTGTAGATAATTCATGTTTATCATAGCAATATCCAAGTGATTCACTTTTTTATCAATCTTAAAATCAGTTTTCTTTCACTTCTATTTGATCTTCTAATTTCGTATTTTTGTTAACATTTTTCTCTTCTGATTATTAATTTAAAACTTACTAATATATATCTATTTCATGCATAACGTATATCTTTTTTCTTTTTGCAACTTGTATGCCAATCATTTGCCTGGTGTATTTGCAAATTCAAAATTTGTTTTGCATAGTTCATCTTTATTTCCAGCTCTCTTATTGCTAACAAATACTGAAGTTGCCTCTGTAAGAGCTTAATTTGGTGAATGTATTTTATTTTTATTTATTTGAATTCTACCTTTATTATTTTTACACATAATTCAAGACAGCAAACATATTTAATACTTCATCCTCTTCCAATTCCCATAACAACAATCTGGTGAGGTAGGTTGGGCTGAGAAAGAGAGATTGGCCCAAAGTACTCAGTTGCAGTGGTGGGATTCAAATATATGAACAACCAGTTCTCTGTGTGGATGCCGCTTCCAGAAGTCCATTCTGGGCCTGGACAACAAAAAATTAGCTACTGGTTCTGCCGAACTGGTGCGAACTGGCTAAATCCCACCACTGCCCATGGCTAAGGCAGGACTTGAACTCATATTTCCCACTTTCTAGTCAGTAGACCAAACTGGCTCTCATGGGGAAAATGATAGTTGCCACCCATGGGAAAATTTTAATTCTTCTTCCTTCTTTTATACGGTATCATCCAAAATCTTTTATATTGTTTCCATTATAAAACAATCTTTTATATTGTTATGGATTAGATATCATTGTGAGCAGTTCCACAAGCAGGAACAGCACTGTAGTGTGGAATAATCAGCCAGGAACCAGGTTCTGAAGGAGAATTAATTGAGATTGTCCATTTGCATTCTGGAAAAGCTATTCCTTGTAAGAAGACGACAAGAATTGTGTTTCCTGTGGTTGATTGTGAGTTGGATAGCTTGGCAGCTGAGGAATTTATGATGGCCCTTAAACACTCTGGCAAAATGTAGTCTTAATGGACTTAATGGAGAATTTATACACAATGACACCAATAGTTAGCTATGTTTCTAGAATAGATGCCATACACTTTAAGTCATAGGGATGTCCTCTTCCTACCATATTAAATATTCTTAACCCAGTATTGCTTCCTTTTTCCATACAGTATTATGAATGTCTCTGTTCTCTTTTCTCACTAGAGGTCACCATTTCCCTTCTTTTCGTTTGCACGTTGTCTGATGCAAACCTTTTCTGCAGAAAGAATTTCATTTATTCTTTCCTCTTTCTTCTTTTGCTAAACAGTATATTAACCTGGTTGGTTTATTGTTGCTAAAGAGAAAATTGGAAAAGAAATATGCCTGGCAATCCACTTTCCAAATCAACAAAAGACCCATAATTTTTAAGAATACTGTAATTTCATATCTGCCAACATTTTAGAGTCACAATCAGGAGCATGGAAATTTAAATGTACCTCAAATAGAACAATACGCAATATGGTTTTGATCCTCCCTCTTTCTTCTAAGCTGGCATTCTCTCTCTCAAACTGAAAAAAGATATGGTCAGTTCAATCAGAACCTGTATTCAAGTAACAATGTTTTTATTTTTTTATTACATTTGCACCCAGAAGGAGAGAACATTTTACAGTCCAGTTCCAGGTTTCATAGAGTCATATTTAAAATGGATAGAACAAGGGAAGGAAGGGAAAATAGTTATCTGAAATAAGTAAAGTCATCTTTGTATAAACCTTTCTCCCGAGGGCCTAAAGCAGAGGTCCCCAACCTTTTGGGCACTAGGGACCTGTTACATGGAGAGAGGTTTTTCCATGGGCTGGATGTGCTGTCTGCATCCCACAGATGGGGCTTTGCTTGTTTGTGCGCCCCGGTTGCTGGCATGTCTCCGGCCTGGTACCGGTCCACAGACCGGGGTTGAGAACCCCTGGCCTAAAGAACCTGCTCCAAACTGAGATGGGAGGAAATTAGCTGAAGTTAACAATAACAGGCTATATTTGTCCTTAACCAGATGTAAAAAAAATAGTGATAAGAGGAAGATTAAACCCTCCATTGCTAAAAGGCATGCTCAGTGAAAGTAGGGTGGTACAGGCAACAGCCTGGAAGGAACACTGTGGAGCAACGAAATGTAAAATATTGATTTCAGCTACTTGGGATCTATTTTTTTTTTCTGAGGTAGGGCTTTATTGCAGAACACTTTGATAAATGGTGGCCTTAAGCAATTCCTGAAAGAGTAAATAGGAGATCTCCAGTAGCTGGGCAGTTCTTTCACATTCATAATGCTTAAACAATCTGGAAAGGCACTAAAGCAGTTGTCAAAACTTTAAGGATATGGCTGCCTCATTGTTCTGAGGAAAAATATTTCATTTGCACTTTTATGCTTTGTGAAGAGTTCATTTGAAGGCAATGCCTATCAGATATCCAAAAGAAGACGTAAAAGTGGCTTATTAAGACACCTTTCAAAGCTTATCAAATTGGTTGAGATCAGCTTTTCTTCTGGCCTTGGTTGATGTAACCAATTTTGAACAGCACATTAACTTTGAACCTGAACCTGAACAGTAACATAACTTAAGATCAAGAATTAGGATTATTTGGGGAGGGGGGGGGAGAGATGTTCCCAATAGTCAAATATGGGAATTATCAGCAAAATGCAGATAGGCGCTTCTCCACTACATCTCCTGAGAGGCAAGGCTGGTGCTTTAGTCCAACTGTTACCCAGAAAAGAGAGGGCAGACCTTAAAGTGAGGCTGCTGGCAATTGTTTGTTGAAAATTTTGGACAATAGTGATATGTTAAATCGTTTTTTTGTTCTTGGGGGGCGGGGAAGATAGGCTTGGAAGCATTAGTATTGTAGAAATAGGATTCTAAGGCAAGAGCTTTATTATATACTGTTATTTGTTTGTTCCTCAGACCTCCCTGTTGACTGAGTCCTTGTTTTCCTCCTCTTCCTCCTCCTCCTGATAAACAATCTCCATGTAATGTAACCACACATGTTTCTCTCATTGACTCATCCCAGCCAATCCCCATACAGACAGGATCAGAGAGGACAGATGATGCAACTTCCTTCTAGAAAAAAAAATCATTCTTTTTTTTTTAAAATTACAGTACAACCATTAGGATGTGTGAGATGCTATTGTTGGCACCTAAATATTTGGTCTGATTTACAGTGACATTTGGGGGGAATCGAATGGTAATGAATGCTTACCTATGACTTAAATGATTAATTAGTCAATTACTGTATCTGATGGCCAGGTCTTCTTCAGTCCTGTCTCTCACACTGTTAGGATTACTTGGTTACAAAGCAGTCCCCAGAGTACCCAAAGAAATTTGGATCCCAGGATGAAGAGAGGAGCAAGACAAGTATATTTACAGTCCCATTTTTTGCCTCCCTCCTCTTAATGAGTAATTTATTGAAATTGGGAGAAGGAATAATTAAGAGAAGACAAAAGAGCTTTTCTCCTACTAGCTCAGAAATCTGATTAAAATTGACAGAGTTATCTGTACTAGTGTTGATAGTTGAAAAACTCTTAGGGCATATTTGACACACAGGTTTTCATAGCAGCAATTGCTCTGCCTGAGTCTCTTAGCAGTTCCTCTGCTCCATCATCTATACTTCAGGATTCTATCTTTAGAGAGGACCTTGCTATTTACCAAAGGCCTTCCCTGTACTTTGGGATGGAAGGGCTTACATGTACACAACTCTTTTTCCTTCACAGACATAATTCCTCCTGACAAACACATTATGGTAAAGTTGACCAAGGAAGAAATAGTGAATACTATTTGTTCCCTCCATACAATAGTACCATCAGGTCAGTATTCTGAGACAAAAGATAAGGGGCACACTTATCAGAATGAGTCCCATCTGGACTGTTGTAATGCATTCTACATGGGGATGTTTTTGACATGTGTCTGGAAGCTCCAATTAGTTCAGAATGCAGTGGCCTGAACTGTTTTATGCAAGCCTAGACTTTCACATATAGCATCTTTTTTGTGGAAACTATACTGGCTGCCAATTTTCTTCTGGGTACATTTCAGGATCATGATAATCACCTTTAAAACCCTACATGGTCCAGGTTATTTGAAGGACCACGTCCCCCCTCCAATTATACCCCACCCATCCAGCTGGACAGGAAGATGGCTCCTTCTCCCCCCCATTCACAGTTGGCCCCCACATTGTTGATTTTCTGAAATTGGTTAAAAATATGGTTTTTGTCAGCAGGTTTAGAGACCACAAATGGAAATGGAGCCAATCAAGTGTTTGATTTGTGTTGCTGCTGCCATGTGTGTATGTGCGTGTGTGTGTGGGTGGGTGTTATGTGGTGGAGTTTTAAATGTTATATGCCACATGGAATCATCTATGTGTGCATTGGACAGCTATATAAATTTGTTTAATAAATAAATAAATTATCCGAAAGTATGAGAAAACAACATGATTTATTAGAAAATAAAAGTTGAGTTTGTTTCCTTGGAGGAAAAAAGTAGCTAAGGATAGTTTTTTAAACTGAATTTAGTTGTAATTTGTGAAAGAATTGAGATGTGTAAAGTAGATATATTCTACAATACAAATTTTTCACTGGTTTTACAAGTATTTGCAAAACTTGTTTAACTGGATGCATCAGCAAGCAGAAAAACAAAGTGCCCACCCTTGGAAAAGCTTTTGTCAGTTTATTTTGTGCAATCATATTTAGCATGCTTTATCTTTTTCTTGTGAGAGAAAGTGGAAAAAAATGACATTATTCACTTATCCCATTTTCTGTAGCATAAATCCATCATCCCCAACCTAGTTTTATCCAGATGTGTTATAACTGCAACTTTTAAAATTCCCAAGTTACATTATTAACCCGCCAGCTAGGAATTAGGAGGGCTAAAATCTTCATTAATTGGAGGTCACTAGAGTAAAGAAAATTGCCATGTGGGATACAATAATTGGTCTCTTTCTATCCTGCTTCAGGTTTCAATCACACATACTCAAACATGGTTACTATGGAAATTAGCAATTTTACTTTAAATGTAAACAATGTAAACAAAACAGAAGCTTGCCCCAAGAGTTGGGTTTTAATGAGAGCGTGCGAATAGCCCAAATCCAATCCAGGATTCCAAGAGCCAGGTCAGTGTTGTCAGCCAGTTCAGAGGTCCAAATTCTTACAGAAACAGGATTCACAGGAATGTCACACGGTGGAGATTATTTCTAGCAAAGGGAACATAGGTCAGAATTACTTTTTAAATCAGGATGCAATCAGCTATCACTCATCAAAAGATGTATTCCCTTGCTCGGCAAGTAGCCTTGTGGAACATCTCTGTTCTCTTCTCTACTCCCAGGAGCTGGGAGGAATTATGTCATTCTCATTTGACTGGTCCAGCTATCCAGGTAGTGCCTGTCCAGGTATTCCTAGATCTATGAACAAAATTGAGCCCAAAAGTTTTTGCCATAGGTGTTAAGCGAATCACTGCAGTTGTTAAGTTAATAACATGATTATTGAATGAATCTGGCTTACCTATTGACTTTGCTTGTCAGAAGGTTGCAAAAGGAGATCAAATGCCCATGGGACATCATAAATATGTACCAGTTGCCAGGTGTCCAACATTTGATCATGTGACCATGGAGATGCTGCAATGGTTGTAAGTATGAAAAACGGCCATAAGTCACTGTTTTCAGTGTCATTGTAATTTCTAATGGTCCCAAATGAATGGTTCTGAGTCGAGGACCTACCTGTATTTGATCAGCTTGGTGTCTCCTGAGGCTAACAATTCACAGTTTCAGCTGGAGCAGCTTCTTCAGATGCAGATCAGAACCTGAGACCTGAGCCTCAATCATTACACTTTCTGCATTAATTTATTGTGGTAATCTCCCATCCCCCAAATCTCTTTTGATCTTTTAATGTATTTGAGCCTGTATGTTTTCACATCTCTTCCATTTCCTATGCAACTAATGAAATAAGTTGTGAGCCACAAGGGCTATATCTGGTAATCTTTAAGGTGTCATAAATTATTAATCTTTTTAATAACTGGGTTGTCTTGCTTAGGTCAGATGTAATGTTATCAGTATTTACAAACTTCTACTGTGTCTTCAGTATTTTATTTTCTTCACATTTTACAACTGATAAACCCTAAAAGTCTTCTTTCTGAGCCATCCATATGAGTTGCACATGTCAGCAGAAACTGGCAAAAATATCGTTTTGGAGCCTGATATATCAGATTCCTGAGAGATTACAAAAGAAGCAAATTATGATGCAGTGAATATTGGGTTCCATGAATATTGCTTTAATGTGCATTCAAGAAACGTTTTGTGGGGGAAGTGTTGAAAAACACTCATGACTCAGTAATTGAACCTGAAACCTACAATATATTCCTTTTTTATTCTACCTTAGCTGCTTCTGGTTCTATAGTGTTGTTAAAGAACTCAGTGATTATTTTGCTCCTTCTATTTCCATCCACCATCATATACACAAGTGCAACTTTTGTATTTCTATAGCTCTAGTTCATTTAACATTTTGTTTCTCAGAACCTGTCACCCTCCATTATATTGGCTTCTTAACAGCCAATGGAGGCTGGTAACTAGCTGAAATTTTATACGATGTTCTTTCCTGTGCCATCACTGAGAAATTGCCTTTATTTTATTTAAAAAAAACCTTGTTACTTTGCCCTGTTCATTAGAATCTCTAATGATGAAATCTAGAGAATGCCAAATTTCTCTGATGTTGTTGTAGGTCAATGAAGAATTGTATAGTTTGCTGTGTAGACCAATATAGATGTTACCATATAGAAGTGGTTCTCAATCTGTGGTCAGTGGATCACTGGGGGAGGGGCATGATGTCATCACAGCGGGTCCACAAAGGCTTGAAGAAATGTTATGATTTAAATCTTGAGTTAAGTCTTGGAGGTCCATGGCCACAAAAAGTATTTAAAGAAGGCCCATAGTGAAGAAAAGGTTGAGAACCACTGCCATTATAGTGTTTCTGGAAAATGAAAAATTGCATGAAACCAAATTCAATATCCATCCCTTCTAAATATACAGGAGAGAGTATAACTTCTTCTTGAGAACATTTTCACCACTAGCACTTAAACCTGCTTAAACCTCTTTCTGTGTAGCAGCACTTGCCCTCTAGAATTAGTTCCGCTCCTGAGATCTGGCCGAGTCCCACACTGCTATTGTTTAGAATGGTCTTGAAGGCCTGGCTTTTTACTCAGACCTTCGGCGAGGGAGAGTGAAGCCTTTGCTTTGTTCCTGTCTGGTTTGTTATTCTCACCATCTTTTATTTTTGCATTTGTGATTAATTGTATTTTTTTTTTTTTGCTTCAGTTATTGTGAGCTGCTCAGAGTCATTGGGAGCTGGATGACATACAAATGCCAACCTCAATCACAGGCCCTTTTTTTAAAAAAAAGGGGATGGTGGCAATCAAGCAGACATGAAATTGTATTTATTAAATTCATATGCCATCCATGTCCTTGTCCACTGACTCTGGGCAGCAAATGTATTGCAAACAATCTGGGATATTCACAGACCCAAGACATTGACTTCCTACCTGGTCCCTTTAAAACCTTGTCCTTTTACATTTCTGAGGGTTTGTTCTTTTTCTATCATATTTTAACTTAATTCCTTCTAATTAGATGTCATTTTTAACCCAAATTTTTCTTTCCACAAATACTGTATTTTACTCCTCATGAATCCCAAATATTTTCTATTAATACTTTCTTGACTTTTTTGTTGTTTTACAACTTAGTTGTTAGACTTGCTACTTTCAAGTGATAACTTCGAAAACAGTCCCAAATTTCAACATTGTCTTTCCAGTAATCTTGAAAAGATTGCAATAGCTTTCAGCCCATATTTCAGTCAGGGAACATTTGCCATGGGAGCAGGTAGCTAATGCTTTGTTTGTAATTAATTATTGCATTATTTCCTGGGAGCAGAGCAATCATCTGCTTCTATAAGTCTCTTGAGAGTTTTGTTTGTGAACAAGGCCCTTACTGTGATTGGGACACAGGGAGATCCCTTGTAACAGCCTTGAATGATGAACCAGCACAGAAAGATAAAGGAACCACACCAAAGCAGTGGTGACATACCTTTGTAATAGAATGAATGACCTGTGTATCTGTTGCCACTTTAAACTTCAAACAAAAAAACTATACTTGTTTAGTACACCAGTTGGTTAGTAATTAGCTATTTAAATTCTTAATTATTTGAGAATGTAGAACTAGGTATATTATACTTCAGTTTTGCTAAGTGTGTCAAGCAGTTAAAACATTTACTAATTTTTGCTTACTGTTTTGAAGATCATATTATATGATACAGGCATTTGGTGAGAGGAACTATTTGTGTCTATGTTCTAAAAATACAAGTCTATTTCCCACTAACAGCACTGTTAGTAAATAGGCCGGTTTGTAGGAGCTATATTTTCTCTCTCTTTTTTTCCAGAGATAAAAATTATCTTTAATATATATATATATATATATATTAATATATAAAATAAAGAAAAGAAGAAAGTTTATAAGCAAATCTTTAAAACCTTGTCATAGAAAACTGGTCAAAAATAAATCCCATACATATATATTTTAACCCTTATCTAACAGAGGATAACTTTATAAATCTTTTCATTTTTTTTAAAATGAACTTTAGTCCCATCAAGTAATTGATTTCATATCACTTTCTCTGTCTCCTTCCAGAAACAGCTTGAGCAATTCCTCTTTGTTTCTTCTCTTTTCTGCATGGAGCAAACATGGGTGATCCTTGTCTTCTCGTTAATCCAGAGAGGAGTTCCAAAGAACTGATCCCTTTACAGGCTCCTATTTTAGTCAAATTTGTCAGTTCTGCAAAAAGAATTTTGCTCAGGCTGTCATGCTGCCCTGGAAACTGGCAGCTGCATTTTGCTTCTATACTTACTATACTTTATACTATGCTTTATACTTACTTTACTTTACTTCTATACTTCTTTACTTTATATCTCAGAGGTAAGACTTGATTGATCTTAGTGAATACAGAATGATGTGATGCACTTCACCAAGGTACTACTTGTAAGGCACAACAGAAACCTATTTTGGCTATAGACATGCCAGAGAAGACCTCAGAAGCAATGTGAAATAAAACAGTATAGTCATTATTTTAAGATGAGACTGTGTTGCTTCATGAAGCAGTTTTAAAAGGAGTGCTTCACTGGAAGCATCGTCAAAGCAAAACACCCATTTGTGTTTTTCAGAGTACTTTTGCTAGTTGCTATTTTCCATAGTTGACATACAATATAATGCAACAGGTACTCAAGGTGTGTTTTCTCTTATGTAGGCATTTTTTTTTCTAAAGGGAATGTTCAGGATGAAAAAAACACTCTTGAAATTGGCTGCAATTCCATGGTAGACCACATATTTTGCATGAATTACAAATGATTTCAAAATTATATCCCCAGTGCTAAAAGCACTGTCCATGCATCTCCTTGTAAGACTGGATGATATCATTGAGGACTCCAGGACTAAACACATTTTTGACTCCAAATATAAAAGATAGTTTACCTATCATTTTAGGCAACTCATATTACCTTCCACTTCCCTGTGGAAGTAAGAATACATCGGGTGTTTCACTGAAATTCTTGTCTTAATGTTTAACCCTACATTGACCTAAAAAGAATTGAGGTCCATTGAGTCATAAAAGTTGTCAACCTAGATGCCTCACATATGAAAATGTACATAACATTATTATGTGGCTTCACCTCCTATCTTTTTGTAATTGTTTTGCTGATAGCTAACTCCTACAAAAGCTGGTAACTGGGAATGCATATATGGAGTGTTGAATCCTTGTTGATGTCTGCAATTCTTTAATCACAGAGATATACAAAGAAAAGTGTTGGAAGGTCAATTCCAATCTAAGGAGACCATAGAAACCATAGAGAAGATTTTTATTTTTTCCAGAAAGTGGGCAAATTTTTTTATATCAATTCTGAAATATTTATAATCTTATTAACACTGGTGATACAAATGTGAAATCATTTGTAATCCATGCAACATGTTTTCTGCTACTGAACTACAACCCAGCTTTCAAATTCTATCATATAATTTCCTACATCTCCAGAGCCATAGTGGTGCAATGGTTAGAATGCAGTATTGCAGACTAACTGCATTCCCACCACCAGGAGTTCGAGCCTGACCAGCTCAAGGCTGACGCAGTCTTTCATTCTTCCGAGGTCAGTAAAATGAGAACCCAGTTTATTGGGGGCAATATGCTGATTCTGTAAACCGCTTAGACAGGGCTGTAAAGCACTATGAAGCGATATATAAGTCTAAGTGCTATTGCTATTGCTATCTCAAACATTCCCTTTGAAACAACAACTTGAATGGTAGAACCCACAACTTCCTTAGGGGATTGCATTATCGTTGTGTATCAGTCAAATGTACTGCAGTATCACTCTAGTGGATCATGATTATCCAAACTAATCGAAGTTAGTCTCTAACCAGCAAGATTTTTCCATCATAGAATGAAAAAAATAAAGGTAGCAATAAGTGTAAAATATATCCTTGGAAGTCTCTGCTTTAATTCTCATATCAGTCATGAATTGATGAGGTGATTTCTGGTTATTTGCTGTTTCTCAGGTTTAGGGTTTCCCTCCCCACAAAAAGGATAATAATCCTGGCTTAATGTACAGGGCTTTTGTAACGATTACTTAGATAATCTACTTGTTGGCAGACCTTAAACTCCTCAAGTATCAATGGTTTGTAATCCCAAGCATTTGCTCTGACGTGTGTTAAAAAGAAACTTGGTACTTTCCATGTAATAGAAAATAAGTATGTAAATTCCTTCCTGGGTTAATTGTGTTTGTAGAGCACAGGCATGGATGCTATCAGGGCTAAGCATGAGTAAGCTGCAAGGTATGAAAGTCAGTTGATTATGTTTCTTCTGCAAGGCACCAAGATTGTTGAAACTGCTCTGAATGAGACTGAGACCGTTTTGCATTTCCAGTCAGGAAGTAAAATCATTGTAGATCTAGATTTGATGTTTCACTAATCTGATCTTCCTGAAATGGTTATCTATATTAGTCTGCATATTTCTGATTCTTTTAAACCAACATTTGTAGCATGCCTCTTAACTATATTCTCTGGGGTTTGAATATCTACTCTGGAGTCCTGCCATCTTAGCACCACTTTGTTCCTACTAGACTGTTACGTAATTATGAGGCTATTGAAACAAAATAGCTTCTGCAACAGTTAATTGCACTGTAAATGGGCATCCAGAAAACAGATATATAAGTACAGGTAGTCCTCAATTTATTTATTTATTAGGCTTGTTTGTTGCTTATCTCACCTAGAAATAATTGTTCATTTAACAAGTGTTCAAAGTTACAACAGCACTGAAAAAGTGATTTACAACAGTTCCTGATGCTTACAACCATCACAGCATGCCTGCAGTCACGTGGATCAAAATTTGGGCACTTGGCAATGTATTTTTGACAGTTGCAGCATCCTGAGACATTTGATTCTATTGTGACCTTCCCAGCCAGCTTCGGAGAATCAAAATCAATGTGGTTTAATGACATGATTTACTTAACAACTGCAGTGTTTCACTTAACAACCATGTCAAAAAGGGTCATAAAATGGGTGCAACTCACTCAACAACTGCTTGCCTAGCCATGGAAATTCAGGTCCCAATTGTGGTTGTAAGCTGAGGTCTATTGTGTCTGTTCTCTAGCTGGAGAAATAAAGGGAGTTGTTCATTCCTAGTCCTATGTTTATTTTTTGGTTTATCCAATTAAGGCAGATTAAACTGAGGTATCAGGCTAGGGAAAATTAAAGTGGATTGCATTGGAGTGGATAAT
This sequence comes from Azemiops feae, assembly GCA_023970755.1. Lineage (NCBI taxonomy): Eukaryota > Metazoa > Chordata > Lepidosauria > Squamata > Viperidae > Azemiops > Azemiops feae. Next base: position 413,542 of record JALGBA010001242.1, on the reverse strand, counting down.
TGATTTGACTAATGTTGGATTAGTTCAAGAATAGATGTCAGCTCCCCACCCATAACTGCACAGGAAACAGAATTTGCTATTCAACAGCTTCTGCTTTGTTATAAAAATATATAACCTCTGAACATTGTGCAAAGTCTTTATTTCACAGATGTCATCACATCAGATAACCCACACAGCACAGCACAGTGAAACACCATATAAGGATTTGGTTACTGTGTAAATATCTTACCCCACTTCACTCAAAACAGTTTCTAATGAAACTGGTGACTTTAGTTGTGGGAAGAATTAAAATAAGAAGAAAATAGATAATAAGTGACATTGCTCCATCTCTGGAAATTGTATTTCTTTTAGGGCTAGATAGAGTAGGGAATATTACTTTTCAGGATTTAGTATATTTCAAAAAAAAAAAAGTAATGCTTAAATGAGGGCAAACTTCAGATTATATCTGCAGCTGACTCTATTTTTCAATCAGCTTTGGAATGCTCTGTCACTTTACTGCACACCAAATTATAAAACTCATAAACTATAGATTGAGGGACATGTTGTGTAACTTTTTAAGAAATACATAACAGATATCTGTTAACATGGGTGCATCTTAACAGAAGGATTGGACTAGAAAACCTCCAAGGTCCCTGTTATTCTGTTATATGGGGAACTGATAACTTTTGGTATATGAAGGAGTCCTTTTATTTATTTTTTAAATCCATTCTACCCCACTTTCACATGTGTTGGAATAAATGTGTTATTTATTGTTTATTTTTTGTTTGTTTATACCGTTTTATGGCTGCCCATTTTGTTGAGAGGTGAGAGGTGGATTTTGGCAGGGCAGAGAGTTGGAGACCCCGATCCGAAAGACAGGCACAGTAACACAGAGGCCACTACTTTAATAGAAAGGATCTGGAAAATGCTTATCCTGTTAGATCTGCAAGGTGAGCATAAATATTTGGAGACAATGTTGTGTAGAGCATTTGAGATGCTAAACCAGCACCTTGAAATGCACTTGGACGGTCAGAAGGACCACTTGCCAAGGAGTTGTGTTATCTAAATGTAGCATCTTGGGCTCAGCATTGCCTGCATTGCCGCATTCTGTACCGTTCTGAGTTGTTTAATTTTCCAGTGCAGTTTACAAAAGTGTGCATCTGCATTTGTATGTGTCTATATAATTATAATGTGTATATAGGTGTGTGCATATTAGCTAGATATGTATAAAAATGGACATATTCATAAAAATTAGATAACCTGTTTTATATTAGGGAAAATTCTTTCCTACACAGGAAAAATTACAAGCAAAATGTGTATGGAGGAATCCACTCCCAAATTCATAAGCAAAAAATAGAACAAAATGATTTGAAAAGAAAAATTCCTAGCTTGGTAAACCAGATTTGTCAAAATCAGAAACTGGGGGGAAAAAACCAAGTTTGACATCTCTCTTTAAGATAACTTTCTATAGCCTAATCACTCCAGATGACATCATTCCCTTATCATATTCATATTCAATATAAAGTTGTTGGGTTTTTTTATAAGCCCATCCTTGTTCGATTTAGGAAGTGTGGATGAGAACTTTGGAAAGCTCTCTAGAAATGTGGACTTCATCTCCCACAATTATTAGCAATGACCATGCTAGCTTTGAATTCTGGGAGTTGGACTACATGCACCTACAGGTGCTAAAATTGGGAATTGCTGGTTGGCAGTCTAACTGTCTGATCTTTTGCCTTCTACTGTCATGCTCTTTCTCTGCCACTATTATTTCCTTTAATAGTATGTGTATATGTATATGAATAATGTTACAGCGTTAGGAAACCAGGCCCATTTTAATTTACCTGAATGGGTAGGCTCTGGATATTAATCTGAAAGACTAGATCAATTCACCCAGTGTTATCTATCTGGTATTACCAGTTCTCCCCAGAAAATATTAGGTAATCTATTGAAGGTTTTTCGGAATCTTCCTTATGCAACCAGAAGTTGCAGTCATGAACTGGTCTTGACATGCTCGGTGAAAGAACTGGTTTACGGATGTACATTTTGCTGTCCTTTTATGGGCAACTTTAAAAAACATAAACCCAGCTTCCATGGAACCCTGGTTTCTCCCTCCCAAACTCTGGGAGGGGCATAAAGATGATTTTACTCTACAGCATGCTAAAAAGGGAAAGGTCAGAATGGTTTCTCTCCCAAACAAGGAAAAATAAAATAAAAGGGTTATTTGTTTTGGCCATTCAGAAGTTGCGTTCTCTCTAAAATGTTATTAAAGTCACTTATGTTAAGAATTATTTGAAAAAGGGCTTAGAAAGCCCTCCTTTGTTGGAAGTTGGATGGCTATTTTCAGAAATGTTGCATTTGCCTCCTACATTGTACCCATTGCACATTGTATCCTGCTTTCAATACAACTAAATGACCTCCAGGTTCTCTACCCATCTATAAAATTCCCTGATTCCATGTATAGGATGTTTTAAGAGTATAAAATGTAATACAAGGAGAATATGCAGTCATGCTGGAATCTTCTAAGCAAGGCATTTGATTTGTGCAACGTTCTTCCCTATGGAGCCTATGTTTGGTAGTTTCCCACTCATCTCCTGGGAAAGAAAAATAAACTTTTCTCCTTCCAATGCCAGTTCCTGCTAATCAAGCTTTGGTGTAATTGTGATTAAGCAATTAGAAACAGCAAAAGGCAAAAAAGATGACCATCAAAAAGGTTACTACGTAGGAACTGTTTATTGTTCTTTGGGTATGAGGCCCAGCCATTATTAAAGTACCTCTAATGGATAGTTCTTAGCTTCACATAATGTATGGATGTGCCAGAATTAGTTTCATCCATAGTTCAATTGGTTTGTCTTTACCACAACATTTCATCATTTATGTCATTATAAGACAGTCCTACTTCCAGAACCTCTCATCCTTTCACCAAATTTTCTCTCTTGAATCTGCGTGAAAATTTAATCATGACTAGGAAAGTTTTGGACAAGTAATACACCTCTTTCTTTTCTATAGAGATTCTAGTCATAAATAACTTGCCAGGTACTCTTTTAATGATACAACTGTGCAGCATTTGCTCATGGAATGAGGAAAGTTCTTTAATGGTCAAACTTAGATACTCCAATTACTGGGAACCAGAATAAATTAATGATACTATTATTTATTTTGAGCTTTTAAAGAAGCACAATAAAACAGAAGATGGAAAATTATTTGCATTCATATTAAATTACATGTGGATGAAAGATTGAGAAAAAGAATTCAGGATCCCCAAAGAATGTATAATGCACTGCCAATAAGAAATAGAACTCTTTTCATTAAATAGTCAAATCTGTCTGCAGATAAGTAAATTTTCCTTCACATTGGAAATCATGCCTGCCGTTTGATCTCAGTAGTATGTGTAGAGACTACCTCTCCATCCACAGTCTCTTGCACAATTTTCTTCAGGTTTTGATTGCTTGATCTGTGTTCTGGAAGAAATTTGGTCATGTATTAGGACAGAAGCAGCATTATACAATTAATTTTGTAAATATGCTTGAGACTAAGCTATGGTGTGATGGGATTAACAGAACAGTTAGGCACTTCCCCAGTTGTAGAAACTTAACACTGAAATGCAGACACAAACCTGAATGTCAGGAATAGATTGAAAATGCAACATGTTTGCATCTCACAATCATAATACTATAGGATGCATGTAGTTGTGAGAGCCATTTTATCCAATTGTGACCATAAATAGATTGCTAATGATAATATAAAGATAATGTTATAAGAAGAACCATGATGGATTGATTAAAAGACATATTGATCAACATCCTGTTTCCACAGTGGATTAACAGCTAACTCTAGGAATACTTTTAATCTTGCAAGATTCTGTTAATAAATAAAGATAGAGCTAGTTATTCATTCTTGTGCTTTAACTGCACTACTTTAAAGGTTAACATCAGCCTTGCAAGTCTGAAAGTATTTTCCAGAAAATTAGAAAAGATCTAGTGAGCAGTTCATCCTTCCGTCTCCCAAGCTCATTCCCACATTTGGCTTCCAGCAACAGGTGTTTTGCAGCTTGCTGCTTTTGATCTTGAAATAGCTATATTCATCATGATTGGCAGCTGCTGATAGCTTTAATCTTATATTCATGTACTAATCCTCTTCTAAAGCTGTCTGAGACTTTTCCTACAAAAATAGAATCTAGATTATATTTACCTCTAAGACTTGTGCTGGTCTTCCTGTGAAGTAATAAAAACAATATCAGTAAAAGTAGTTTGTGCAAATCTGTTCCATGTTACTTTTAAGATTGTTCAAAGAACCTTTTTGCTTCAAATTTGAACTACTATAAAGCCCTAATTTCTTAATAGCTGCATCAAACAACACGATCCTCTCCAGGCTGGAAATCGCTTCTATGCTATTTCTAAAATGAATGCTAATTCTAAAACGTTTCTTAATAAAAGAAATAGAAATCCCTTTAAAACAAATAGATCAAATGTGACAGGAAGAAAGCCTCAAAATCTCATAAGAACTGTCTCATCATGCCAAAATCCTGTGACAGAACACTTGGGCAATTCTTTGGGAGCGTGATCATTACACAAGTGTCTCTGGTGGCACCAGATCTCAAAAAGGGTTGTGGTCCTTCAGAATGCATTTTACTTGGAAAGGACAGCATTTGCCCACCTATGTATTTTGATCTGCAAATTACTTTCAGAATTGTTTCTTCACTAGCTTCAATTTTTAGATTATAAGTTTGTTCTTTCCTCTTTCTGTCTGAAGTTGATTGTGTCTTACCCCTCAGCATCACCATCCAGAAGCTGGCGATAAGTAGAAATTTCCCTCTCCAGACGTGTTTTTATTCCGAAGAGGACCTTGTACTGATTATTTTGACACTTGATATCATGTCGAAACTTGCTGAGCTCTTCTTCACATTTTTTGATGAGGTTTTGGATACTTTGAAGCTGGAAAGCGTAGCGACCCTTGGTTTCTCCCAAATTGTTTTCTAGGGCAAATTTCTGAAAGAACGAAACATGCCAACAATGTTATGTTTTCAAACTGTGTTCTGCATCGCAGAAACCAAGAAATGCCCTTATTTGCTGGATATGTATAAATGAAACCTTTTGTCTGTAAGTAGTGTTGAAATCATATATTTATATTTGTCTATAGGTTTATTATTATTTATGTGGAGTGGGGAGTTATTTACTTTTCCCTTCCCGTCCTGGCTTCTTTCCTCTCTATTTAAATCTAAAAAGTAAAGTGCTTGAAGCAACAACTTGTCTTTTCAAACTGCCATGTTAATTAGTGCTGGTATGATTTAATCATTGTCTGATTGCACAATTTTTTTCCTCATGGGGAATGATTATCTTTTCATTTTTTTTTCTAGTGATTATGGTGGCCTACAATTGCCCCAGGCCAGTGTCTGGAATATTTTATCAGTGCCTTCATGACAGTTCAGTTTCTCAGGGGGGATTAATGTATAATAAGGTTCAGTATTAAACAAGGAAGGAAAACTCAAGTAACAATCTGTAGTACTATGTGCAGAGCCTCTTTTACTTTCCTGTTATTTAATCACTACCATATATTGTGTATTTAACCCAGAAAGGCATATTCATACTTTTCTAGGAAATCTCTTTTAGGAAGACTGAAAGCTCAGAATGGTTCCCTCTTTAAAATCATACAATTTTAAAGTCATACAATTTTATAAGGTTCTTTAAACCTTATACCCATTCAGCTGTAAAATCTTTATAACAGAAATCTGAATCCTACAATAGTAGAAGCATTTCCCTGCCTGTCATGCAACAAAGAAATGGAAAAGAAAGTAAAAAGCACATCTTGGACTTTCTTGCTTCTGGGTCTAAAAATGTACTACGATATTCAAAGGTCTGTTTCAACAAGAATGAGCAATGTGTTACCACCCCCCACCCACCCCCATTTGCTGAAATAGACTTCCTCTATGCTTTAGCATTGGTGGATGGGGAAGGGGCTACCCAAAACAAGTTTCCCAGAAGGCAAGTTGCACATCTATGTTAGAACTTATGTTTTTATAAGGATAAAAATAATGCTACAAATCAGAATTATCTATCCCTAGAGCGGTACAGAGACCCTGTCTTGGTACCATAACACTGCATTATCCAGTTAATTCTCCACGAAGGTGATGGATTAGCTCCAAGAATGCTATTGATTAATTGATTGATTGAACACATTTATGTGACTGCCCATCTCACCAGAAGCCTCTCAAATGACAATGCTATTTTATTTATTTATTTACTATACTGATATTCTGCCTTACATTCAGCAAGGCATATATAGCTCTCCCTTCTCCTTTTTCCCCCTATAGTAACAATCAATAGTAGTAGTAACAAAATAGTAGGTTGGACTAGAGAGAATGACCAGCCAAAGTCAACTAGTGAACTTCCATGGCAGCTGAAGATGGACTTGGTCACCATAACATATTGATTGTCCATGTTCATAGGCAGTGCATCTGTTTATATCAAATGCTGAGAGAAATACCGGAAGGCCTTCATTTGCATGTCTTATTTCTGAACTTCTAAAGACATCTGCTGGGTGTAAACTGGTCTTTGATCTGATTTCACAAATCCGTTTTTACTTGCCTTGCAATTAAAGAAAAAAAAAAGGGGGGGGGCATACCACCTGGATATAAATGATCCAACAGAAGGCATTCATACAGATACACCCAGGCAACTACAATGTATCTTTTCTCCCTTATATACAGATTCTTAGGAAAATTAACCATAAATACTTTATGGAAAACAAAGTATAATATGAGTGGACAGATTAAGTTTTCAGCAGTGTTTACCAAAGTGGTGTCCATAAATGTACTGGAGTACAACTTGCATAATGGCAACTATGGACAAATATTATGACAGTTATATTCAGCATGCCTAGTAGATGTCAGACTGGACAAGTTTGAATTAGAACACGGGTGTCAAACTTGATCGCATCACGTGATGTATCGTGACGTATCGCGACGTTTTTTGCCTTTGTGGAGCTGGGGTGGGCATGGCCGGCACGTGAGCATCCAGCCCACGGGCCGCCAGTTTGACACCCCTGAATTAGAAGGTTAGAAAAGAACAGTCCTGTCTAAGGGCATTACCTTATTTAGTTCTGTCTGGAAATCAATTTCCAGGGTTTGCAGTGTGCGGTTCAGTTCAGAGATTTCTTTCTGGCTATTTTGTAGTTCTTCCTGGTTGTGTTGTCCCTCTGAAGATTCATTTCCAATCTGTGGGAGCATAAAAGAAATAAAAAATAAATGAAGGAATTGTTTAAACCTAGCCAAAAATGAAATTCTCCACACAATTTTAGAGCAAGACAGTGGACATGTAATTTCTATGCTATGGGTAATGGCAACACTCCTACTGAGACACTCCCATCACAGGAGGATGTCTTCTTTTAAATGAAAATGTGATAATTCAGAGAGGTTGCCAACTACCTCAGAAGTATTTATACACCCCTGGGGATAACCTCAGTTACATAAGTAATGTAAGGAAGGAAGGAATATGGAGCACCATATTCCATTCATGAGAAATTTGCCTCAAATCTTGTGAAATAAATTGTGAAAGCAAACTGTCTTTCAACAACTCCAAGGAGAACTTAGTAGTTAAAAGGCAGAATTATTTGTCAGTAATATAATAGTCTTTATGCAATATACACATGGAATGTATGAAAAATTGGGCATTGGCATATTGATACTTGCTGGTGTAAGTTAAGATACAGAGGGAGCTTTAAATGTTAGGAGGATCAGATGTCATGTGGGAGGGCTTTCTTTTAGATCAAGAGGCGGTGTTAGTTAATTCTCCATATCTTATCAGATATCTTGTTTGTACATTTCAAATGGGTGTGAAATCATTGTACCTTGAGACCTACTCCTCTTGTAGATAACTATGATATCAAAATTACAACCCTACATGATTTCTCCATCTTGTTTTCTGAAAGGATACCTGTTGTTGGAACCAAGAATCAAGACTTTGGCGATTTTTTTCAATTATTGCTTCATAATCCGCTCTTATCCCTGCCAGGATCTTGGACAAATCTTCTTGTGGAGTTTTGTCCACCTTCACATTCACTTTAAAGTCTTTGGATGAGCCATGTGCCTGCATATTCTGTATATGAAAAAATGAAGAAAAACCTCAGCAAAACCTCTTCAGATATGAATAATAAAAGTATTCCACTATCTGAGGCAAACAGCAAATAATGCATCTTGCCACACTGTTCAAAAGACAACAGGGGGGGGGGGCTTCAAACTGTCTTTGACCCAGTGTTTGATTGCATTGCATATTTCTAAAAAGATTTTGTGATATCAAAAGTTTAGTTTTTCCAATCCTAACGGAAGCTGCTTCTTTTTCTCACAGCTGGTATAGCCTGGATTTGCATTTACGATCTATCCTACCCCTATTCTTTTCTGATTGGTGAATTTAACCTCACCAGGATTTCTTCTTTTGTAATTGTTGCCCTACTTATTTATGTTCATGTACTCTAGAGTAAGAGCTCCCAAACTGTGAGCTGAACCTCCCTTGTGGAGGTGCAGGCTAAGTCCAGAGGATGTACAAAGAATATAGATAGTCCCCAATTTACGATCAGTCACTTAGTAACCATCTGAAATTACAATTGACTTTCCCACTACTTATGACTCAGATTCAAAGTTGCAATAGCTGCCTCCCCTGTAGTCACATGATTACATTTTGGGTGCTTGGCAACTGGCCCATATTTATGACCATTTGCAGTGTCCTCTGGTCACATGACTGTGATTTATAATATCCTTTTGCCAGAAACCAGTGCTTACTTCTGGTTTCTGGCAAAAATAATAATAATAATAACCATTGCAGGCAATGGATTTGCTTTACAACTGCCACATTTGCTTTACAAATCCTGCACTTACTTTATGACCATGCATTCAGTTTGCAATCACATTTGCTTTATGAATGCCATGTTCACTTGACCATCACAAGAACGGTCATAAAATCAGGCACAGTCTCATGGTGCCCTGCTTAACAACGGAATGATTTACAGCTGTAATTCTGGACTAAATTGTGATCGAAAGTCTAGGGCTACCTGTATTTTAGTTGTACATTGCGATAATAAATCCACCTTTTCCAAAGTTTCATTGTATTGTTTCATTGTTTAAATCTGTGTTCATTTTAGTTTTGGATTTTAGGGGAGGTGTATATATTGAGATTATATTAAAATGAAGCAAGTCCTGTGCAATAATCGATTATATTCCAAATTAATATGATCAGTTATAATAAGGATATTGAGCTCTGGATGTTCAAGGCAATCTTTAAATGTAGGTCCATTTATGCAACATAAAACTGTAGGTGTTATAAGAAGCCCATTAGCCTCATATGCAAAATACGACTCCCTGCAGCTTGTTCAACAAACTATGCATTTCATCACAGAATTTATAGGTGAATTCTAGTCAAGCATGAAAACTACAGATTTGCCACTGCTTTTATCTAGATTTTAAAATTAAATATCCATCATTTCAATTCCTAGTCTAGCAATCACCAGGTAGATTGTTCCATAACAATCCAAATATCTTAATCGTCTTCAGGATGGGGATTCTGTGAGATGCAACACAGAAATCTGAAGGGCATCCACAGTCCAGATCTCAAAATATGATTATGTACTGTATGACCAGTGTTATATTTATCAAAGGTCATTAAGATCATAAATTATGTTTTACAAATAGCAGTGACGGGGTTCATGGCACAGGAAACCAAAATAGATCGCAAAATAATTTAATGAACCCAGTTACTATTGTCACCCTTTTTTTGATTCTGAGCAAATGTAGTGGTTACTACTCAGTTTAGACAGTTGACTATAATTTGAGGAATATCTTGGATATAAAAGCAAGAATATTGCTCTCATTCAGACTTTTCAGTCACAATCCACAGATACAGTTGCTCTAGAGCAGTGTTTCTCAAACCTTATACTGTATCTCAACTCTGGAAACTGCCTTAATTAAAAAGATAGAAATATGCTTTGCACCAATCTTGACAGACAGTTTCTTTTTAAGGTCAAATAATATTTCCCCTTTAGGGGAAAAATTATATAGTTGCAGGCATGCTCCAGATTATATTGGCATGATAAATAATTTATTGGTGGAAACTCGAAACATCTCAAGGACATGGCATGTTTGCCTCTTCCACTTTGTCTTACTGATTTATATTCTGCCAGGAGATTAACCAACTTCAGGGTCTGAAATATTATAATAACTATTGTGGTTTAACTGAAACTTGTTTAGTTCCCTCAGATTCCTTAGAGGGATCTAACTAAGTATAAAAGGAAAATATTATATTGACCTGGTTCTTAATGAATACTGGGAGCACCATATTCAATTATACAAGAAAAACCTGTGTACACTAGAAATTCTTCCAGGATTCTGTCAGGAATTTTGGCATTGTAATTCTGGTATTCTGAGAAGGCACCAACCTGGATAAGACTGCACTACTTCAAACGCCAATTAATAGGAAGTGTTTCTCCAACTTTATTTCTCTTTCTGTGATTTATTTAGAGTTTTAAGATGAAAATGCTGGTTCTTCAATCCATAATATGAATCAAGAGAAAGACCAATGAGAATTTTTCTTTCAAAATCAGAATGTTGAGATGATATGACTCAATGATCTATTGTCTACGATAGCCATTACACCTACTTCCTGGAATACACTGTCTCATCTCAGTAAAGCACAAAGGCTTCCCAAGGAGCTAATAAGGTACAATTAATAAAAATAAGCATGGAAAACTTTCTTTGATAGGCTGGGAAATAAACAGTGGGGATGACAGTGGAAAAGCAGATTTTTTTGAGTCAGGGTGGTTCAGCATAAATTCACAGCTATGTCTCTGGATTATATTCCTGCCTATTAAAAAGTAATTAAGTAAATCTAGGATATTAGCCTGGAGAAAGATCACAACAAACTATTCCAGATCTCTGGCTGGTTAAACAGGATTTTGATTTTCATTTAAAAGACCTCATTGAGGCACTGAGCATAGCAGCACAAGAGCAGGCACTAAGCACCAGATCCCATTGAAACAGGAATCTACCATACTGGACAAGGCCCAAATGTAGGCTGTGCAGACAGATCTCAGAGGCAGTCCAACATATTAATGGTAATATAAGAGGTAGGCAAGAACAGCATACACTGAATGACACAACTAAGTAGCAGTCATTGCATACAGGAACACCTGACAGTGTATGTGTTAGACCCTCCCAAGTCCAGATAGGAGATTCTACAGAAGGTTGTGGAGAATAACAGGGCTAAGATCCTGTGGGACTTCCAAGTCCAGACAGACAGGCTGGCACTGGCCAAATCAACTAGACACTGTGTTAGTAGACAAGGACTAGAAGACAGATGGTGATAGATATAGCAATACCAAGTGACAGCAACACTAGGAAGAAGGAGAACAAGAAGTTCGAGAAATACCAAGCCTGAAGGAGGAATAGAAAGTAAAGTAAAGTAAAGTAAAGTAAAGTAAAGTAAAGTAAAGTAAAGTAAAGTAAAGTAAAGTAAAGTAAAGTAAAGTAAAGTAAAGTAAAGTAAAGTAAAGTAAAGTAAAGTAAAGTAAAGTAAAGATCCAGTGGTGGTAGGAGCACTTGGGACTGTGATTCCTAAGCTGGGAGAGTGGCTCCAACAGATCCAAGAACAACATTAGAACTCTGTCCAGAAAAGTGCAATGAACAACTAAGATACTACACAGAAATCTCAAACTCCCAGATCTTTAATAGAGGAAGAAACAGTTGTCTCTTAAGTTGACCAGTTGACTAGACTTAGCTCGAGAAGAAAGAAATGGATTTAGGCTTAACTAAGGATGGAAATGTTTCCTTCCTTTTTCCCTAATAGCCCCTCACTGAGATAAGGAAATCATTTTCAAACCTCCTCTATTTTGATTAATTATTTTGCAAAAGATATTTAAATGCTTCAGATTTCTTGTTGTTCTTATGTGTATGATAGAATGTTTGCTGCTTATTATAGTTCATTGACAGTCAGCCAGATATTTAGACTAAATTTTGGTACATATATCCACCTATCAAGTCCTTCCTGGGATAGATATATATTGTTTGATAGCGTTAAAGGTATTGTTGCAGGATGTAAGTTGTTCCAAGCAAAGCTACCTTTTGCAATTGATGGCAATTGTATCAATACATATGATATTCAAATGGTATTCCAGATGCTTTGTGATTGCACCAAGCATATTGGTACCAGAGCACTTTAGCTTCTTTATTTTCTATTACTTTGTGTAATTTGTGGTCCGACTAGTTTTTGCTTGCAGGCAAATGGTATTTCTTGCAGACTTCACAGTGCACCATTGTTGCTATTTTGTCATACTGTTATTTGTAATCAATTGGTACAGTTTACTTGCAGCAGTTAACTAGTTAGTCCACTGTTTCTTCAATGTCTTTGCAGAGATGGCATTTGCTGTCTGTTACTGCCTTCTCAATTCTGGCATTATATGAATTTGTTCTTAAGCTTAATCTTCTGCAGCAAGAATTTGCCCCTCTGTCTCTTTCTTCAACTTCCTGTTCTTAGTCTTTTTATTATTTCCTTGGCCTGCTATTTTTTTAATGTATTGGACATGTACAGTAATACTTTGCCTTATTATGTTTCTTTTTATTCTTCATTAGGTCTTTCTTGTAGGCCATTTTGGCTCTCTAATACTCAGTAAGCCTTTATGGTATACTAGCTTCAGTGTATCTTCTTCACTGTCCTTCAGATAGTCTTCAATGCCTTTTTTTTCTTCTTCAACTGTCTGATGTACCTGCAACATTCCATGACCATCTACGCTCCTTGGTAACTAGAGTCCATCAGTGTTGCTGCATGGTGAAAGACATGATTCATTATTTTACTGGTTTTTCTATTTAGGGTTTTAGTCCTGCTTGAGTTCAGTTCACTATTCCAGCTGGGTATTAATGACTGGAATTGCCCAGATGTTAACTGCCATGTGTTCCTCCACTGAATTTGGACTTTAAGATCTTCACTCTCATGATCTAATCACTTCTAACATTCTTCTTGACTTCAGTGTGCTTAATGTTCCCAGCCCATGTATTTGTAGTGATTGTCTTCAGTTGAGACTCTGGATATCAGTTGAGACTCTTGATATCATTTCTATAGAGCATCTTGATTTCTTCTATTTTACTATTTTCCCATTAATGCTGAAGGTGACACATTTGTCCGGTCCAAATTCCATTGCAATATCATGGCAATATATATAGACAGTGTTGAGTAGGGAAACAGAGTCTAGGACTATATATATATATATGTATCTTGGCCAAGATACTCTCAATCTTACATGGGAAAAGACCCAAATACGCCAAGACCTGCATACCTGTACCCGTGAAAATCTACGAAAACACACACACACACACACACACACACACACACACACACACACATATATATATGTAGGTCTTTGGTAATTCGGGTTTTCTCCCGTGTAAAATTGGAAGTGTCTTGGCAACGTTTCGACGAAGTCCCATTCGTCATCTTCAGGCTGGTGTCTTCGGCTTCATGCTTCTAGGAGCAATGTGTGATCGCAGCTGTTTCTTCCTTTTAACTGCCAGTGGAGGTATGAACTAATTGGATGGGAGCTTGGCTGTGTTCTGATTGGGTGGAGGTGTGTTCTGATTGGTTAGGGGCTTGGCTGTGCTCTGATTGGATGGGGGGTTGGCTGTGCTCTGATTGGCGGGGTGTGTGCTCTGCTTGGGTGGGGGCCCTGTTGTGCTCAGATTAGTCTGAGTTGCAGGGGGATTTGAGATGGAGAGCTGCATTGCTGTTGTTTGGCTTCGCGTTCGTGGTCGTGCCACATCTTCAAGGTGGGTGTCAGTTTGCTTCACGTATGAAATGGAGGGGTTTAAAATGGCCAATGATGCAGCTGTGGTCTGGTTTCTGGTCCGCGGTCGTGCCTCATCATTGGTGCGGGTTTGAGTCTGTTTTTTGCGTGGATGTGTGGTGGTGACATCATGTGTGGTCTTCGTGAGTGTGGGTCCAGTGTTGCTCCTTGTGCTGCGATCACACATTGCTCCTAGAAGCACGAAGCCGAAGACACCAGCCTGAAGATGACGAATGGGACTTCGTCGAAACGTTGCCAAGACACTTCCAATTTTACACGGGAGAAAACCCGAATTACCAAAGACCTACATACAAACACCCGTGAAAACCTCAGAAACAACACACACACACACACACACAACACACACACACACACATATATATATATATATATATATAGAGAGAGAGAGAGAGAGAGAGAGACAGAGAGAGAGAGAGAGAGAGAGAGAGACAGAGAGAGAGAGACAGAGACAGAGACAGAGACAGAGACAGAGAGAGACAGAGAGAGACAGAGAGAGAGTCCTAGACTGTATTTTCCTTTGTTATTAAAGGCTTTTCTAGCATCTGTAATGAAAAGACTGTGACTCTTCGTAAGCAAGCATTCTAGTTCAAGTATGGGATTGAAGTCTGATTCCTATATCTCTACACAGCAATGTTTCTCAATCTCAGCATTTTTAAAATGTGTGCTCTTCAAATCCTATAATTCCTCAGTTAGTCATCCTTGGAGGAGACTATTGAAACAAATCAGGTCTAAATTAGGGATAATTTAGCTGTCTTGTTAATTTTATGGATCTATTCTACACACAGCTAAATTTGGATCTGAGTCAGGCTGTTTGTTTTCAAGGGTGAGGTTTCAGAAATGTCAGACGAAAAATTGAAGAGAAGGGATGACATGAAGGTATGTGATTTGGCACACAAAGAGACATTAACTGGAGATTCTTGTGATGGTGAGGATGACGCACATACCAATCACTTGCAGAGTCACTGTGCCAGACCTTGTACAAGCAAGGCAATTGGATGGGGAGATCTGAAACAGAGAGCGCGTAGGATGCAAGAGCGTACTTCTTTCTGCTGGATGTGTTTCTGTTTGTGAAAGAATACTAGGCTTGGCCCAACATAGCTAAGTCAGCTTTTGGAAGTTCCTGAGCACTTACTGAAATAGAATTTAAATATTGTTTTTTTTGGAGAAGGAAGACTTCCTCTTCTCAATCTGAAAGTATTCCTTCTATTTTGATCACCTATTTTACAAAAGTCTATGTTTCTATCCAGAAAATGTAAAGGTTCTATATAATTACCAAAGGAGCAGCTGGATGAAAACACCTAATTACTATGTAAACAATTTAATTATGAGGCACGCTAAACTGGTTTGGTGAAGTTCTCAGCATTGCAGTATCTCCCTGTGCTTTGCCTACTACTGCGGCCTCAGGAAATGAAGCTGTAATCAGTAAGTTTTCAGAATGCCCCCAAACTCAGGCACTGTCATAATAGCTTGGTGAGAGGAACCAATTACAATATTATTAAAGATATTTCTGAAGCACTAAATAGCATCACTATCTCTTACTTCTTTTTTGATTTTCTGATTTATATTGAAAGTTAGTTTTGGGATTTAGCATTAGAGTTTCAACAGAGCAATTGATGTATTTCATCTGTGGTGGTTTACATCAGATACTGTTCCATTTGGAAGAAATGGTTCTTCACACCCAATAAAGGGGCATTAACATTAATTTTAAAATTCTAGCATTTAAATGAGAACTTTGTAATAGTATGAGTTAGCTAGAGTACATTTTTGAAATATGCAGCAATGATCTCTTGAGAATGAAATAGCCAACAGCATTGTGTACATATGTGATCTCAGCTTAAGTGGGTTATCATTTGCAAGTTAAAAGGGAATTAAATGCTTAAGTAATAGTATGTGTAAAACAGCACCCTCCTTACTCCCAAATTCTGTATGGTTTAAGGAAAATGGATAGGGATAGGTTTGTCTTTGCTCCCTCATATTTTAAATGTTTTTCTGTCAACAAATATCCCATGAATCTGATCAATGAAGATTATCGACCAACAAAAGTAAGTCATTCTCATAATAGCCGATTGTGCTATGGAATTCTCTGCACCAATATCCCATAGTGGCTGATAACATGTTTAACTTTAAAAGAAGGTTAGGCAAAGCCTTAATGAGTTCAGATTATTTCTGATCTGATTATTTGCTGAGGAACCTGTACAGAAGAGCGCTTTACATTCATGCCTCTTTGGCTAGTGTGGGAAAGAAAAGGTTGAATGAGATGGGCCTTTGGTGTGATTCATCAAGGCTTTTAGCCTGTACAAACTAAAGGAATGCTGTGCTGGCCTATACAAGCAGAATGAAAATCCAGAGTGTTGGGATTGGCAGGATTTAAATATATTAAGCATTTGTCTGTTCAGATGTGGTTAGAGTTACAAAACTAAGTGGTTCTAATCCTTGCTGTTTTAAATAAACACTTTATTTCGTTGGCAACCTGTATATATTTAGATCAGCTTAAGAAGTCTCAAAACTGCAGTGATGCTTTTTGGACTTGAGGGACAAAATTCACAAACAGAAATTATATTGAATTATAACCTTCTGTCCTTAAAACAGATGACATTAGTATCCTCTGATGCACTTCACTAGATTTATTCAACATTTATTATTCTAACTTTATGTTAAAATAAGCATGAACTATCAAAATTGGTTTCTATACAAAAAATGAAATGATCAGGATTTTGGTAAGGAGAAAGAGAAGAAGCTTGTCTTACCGCTTCATGTTCTTTTTTTTTAAGTATGTGATCTTCACGCAGAGCTTCAATTTCCATTTCCAGGTCAGTTATTATGATGGTCATGTTGTCTAGCTCCTTACGGATGTTTTCAACATCATTTTGCACATTTTGCCGGAGGGCTTTTTCAGCTTCATACCTTAACCAAAGAGAAAAGTAATATAGTTAAATGAAGGAGACAACAAATCCATCTTGGGATTGAAGCTACAACTTTTAGAACTACATATTGCTTGCTAATACTTGCTGTTTCTGCCTCGGAAGCATGTATCTTCCATCATTTACAAATATGTTGACATTCATATTTCATTGAATTTCAATGAATAATTTTCATTTATTGAAAAGCACAATTGTGAAGAAGCTTGCTAGTCATATTTGAATATTCTGCCATTTTTCAGAAAGCAACAGTTAGCCCCAAAGGATCGCTTCTCTAACTAATTTGAAATGCAAATTTAATAGACAAATTGGTGAATAAATGGGGTGGCAAGGTTGGCTGTATTATTTATTTGGGACATTAGAAGAGTCATGATTTCCAAAGTATTGTAAGAATTGTTTTCCAGACTTATAAGGATACAGGAGACTGTTATATAAATACTTTCTCTCTAATCAGTACAGATACTAGCCTTCTTCCCAGATCTTACGAAGGCTGATAGAAAGAAAATAAGAATAACTCCATCTTAACATAATGAC
This sequence comes from Azemiops feae, assembly GCA_023970755.1. NCBI lineage: Eukaryota > Metazoa > Chordata > Lepidosauria > Squamata > Viperidae > Azemiops > Azemiops feae. Next base: position 396,278 of record JALGBA010001242.1, on the reverse strand, counting down.
ATATTGGTTCTAAATTGAAAATAGTTCATTACTGAAATTCTTGTAACCCCACCTCTTTTTATCTCAACAGATCATTGAAAAATTCAGAACTATACTTAGAAAAAAAAATCACTTTCAATTGTAGGTAGCTGCCAAAGATCCTGACAAGTATTGTGTGTCATGCTATTATAAATTTCCATTCATATAGAACATAAAGTACACTTCTCATGACAGATTAATATGATACACTGCATCAGTTGGATATACTGAAAAACACTGACAGTCAAAATAGATTAGCCTTTGATAGCATGGTGCTCTCCAAATGTTTAATATTAGTCATGCAAATAAATTGGGAATTATGGAAATTATGTCAACAGAGTCCAACACAACTGGACTACACAAGATAGAGAAAGGTTGGTCCACACAGAAGTCAATGTCTGAGTATGCATAAGACAGAATTTTGTGCTTCTGTAGTTTGACCTGAGCAGGTCATCACAATGTTACCTTGTACAACTTTCATTGCACTGAAATTAACTAAATTGTATTAAGGGTAACTATTTGCACACTAAAATTACCCTGAGGAAAATCTAAAACAAATGTTTGATACATCCATTAAAGAAGCTGCTTGAAGTCTATTTGTCTATAGAAATTGATGACTAGGCACAGAAATTTACTCAAAGTGTGGGTCTAGAAGAATGCATGTAGTTCATGACACATTTTGTATTAAAAGCAACAGTTGGCTGAACATCCAGACAAATTCTATTCAATTGTTTAGTGGCACAACAAATTCAATCCTTAGGAGATGGCTTTTCTAAATAGAGAGCAGAGTTGGAGGGCCATTTCTTAAAGATGTAACAAAATCCTGAATTTCACAATCTTCATGGACAGGTAATTGAACTAGATAACTCCAAACTTTCTTCCAAATTTATGACCATATTATATTACCTATTTATTTGATGACTGGCCTCACATAGTACATTGAATCATACATTAACCAAAAGGGCTGTACTTGTATATCAGGCCAAGCCAGAAAAAAAGAGGACAAAACAGAAACATAAAGAAAAGGAATGGCATGTTGTGCAATTGTAAGCATAATGTTTTTTATTGACTTGTCTAAGCATATTGTGTAAATCTAACCTATGATTGTATGATTCGCAAATATATCATCTTAATACTGTCAACATGGTTGTAATGATGTTTCACCTTAAACAAGCAGTCATTAGCTTGTTTTAAAAGAAGAGGAAATGAGAAAAGCAGGCAATTTGTGTTGCCTATATAATTCCTGACATCTCCCCTGGCATCTCCCCTGGCATCTAGAAAAGACAGCACAATAGTTCAAAACATTCATCTTCATCATCCATAAATCTACCTGCTAGTGAGTAGGAGGCAGAGAGAGAAGCAATTATGGTACCTCTCAACCCAAGATTTTGTTACAGAGCAGCAAAGTTGCTGGCCACTAACCTTTTATCTCTTGGAATGCAATATCAAACAACAGATGGTATAACTTATACTATCTATTATGATTTTAATCAAATTCAATCTTGGATATAATATTAAAGCATAAATTAATCTTTTTAGTCATATTTGGATTGTTAAGAATCAGAGTCAAGTTTTACTTTTTTGTCTGCATATGCTTCCAAGAATAGACGAGAAGCTCAAGGAAAGACTTACTTGAGCCTGAAATCCTCTGTTGCCATTTTGGCATTGTCAATCTGTAGAACAAGGCCTGCATTGGTAACCCGTCCAGTCTCAATCTGTAAATAACAAAATATTAATCTCATTGTGGAGGTAGATTAAAAGTTTAATGACTTGGTGTTCTGGTGGGCTAAGAGAACTATATTTTCTTTATCACCTCTGGAATGCATTCATTTAGTCACTGAATTAGCCCAGTCCTTGATTTTGCAAAATATATCAAACCAAAATGTAACCAAATCAGATGGATGTGCCAAACATAGCTAGCCATAAAATAAACATGCTAAAATTAATTAAATTGCACATTGTGCCATTGTAGTCACTGGGTTTTTAATTGATTTGATTGTGCAGATAAACATATCAGTGTTAAACTACAAAGATTTTCTCAATTTTCTATTAAAAGAATCAACGAAAGAAAAATTTAGAAAATATTTCTTGCCTAGAGTTTGAAACTCAAAATGCAAAACTGGAATGTGTTAGCTTTTCGGCACCTCTTGTTTTGCTTTTGGTTGGCTTGAGATATGGATGTTCTTCTTCCAGCTGTCAAATATTCATTATAATTGCAAGGTAAACATGTTAATTACAATTGCATAATATTATATTCCACCGTAAGAACAGATGAAAGAAAGCTTGCAAGCAACTGCTAATGTTCGGTTGTGATTGGAATGTGATGAACATTAAGACATTAAGAATGTTCATGTTTTATGAATACTTCTCCCTAATAGATATTTTTATTCATTACCAACTTTTCCAGCAGGTGATGCATGTATGCTTTTCAATAACCTACTTTTCCACTGAAGAGCTTTGTCACAAAATTCAGTAAAGCACAAATAGTTAAGCATAACTACACTTAGATTCCAATAATTGATTGTAATAGGGATACAATAATTCAAATATGTTCAAGTTTGTGTACTGATTTGTGAAACACATGCTGGATAAATTCATATTAAAATGGAAACTGATACAAGATTTGAGAAGAATTTTGTGAAGGGATGGAAAGATGGAGAATTCTTGTCTTGTTGGTGAGAAGAGAAATTAAGGAAAATTATACCCCTCTAATTTTAGTCAAGCCATAATCTTGAAAGCAATAGCAGTAACCAACAGGACTATTGGAAAGTATAAGAAATTGCAGGTGAAGCACTGAGCACTGGGACAGCAGTGGCAGCAATTTGGCATTTGCAGGGTTAGAGTTAGAGTACCAAAATGGGACAAAAGCATTTTGCTGTCACAATATAAGCTCCATCCCTCTTATTACATGTTTTGTGATGTTGCATGTAACTACAAAAGGGTCATGATATTTTGATAAAAACATATCTTGTCTCAAATTTATATGTAGCAAAGATTCCTGACTACTGGTAATCTGACTTTGAGTGCCAAAATAACAATAAAAATGAAAAAAATATTTTAAAATAATGATCAATGTATGGCAAGATTTCAGATGAGGGCATAAACATTTCATAACATTTAATGGTCTTCTGAGATTTTAGTCCCATGAAATTCTCTCTCTCTCTCTCTTAAAAAAATGTTTAAATTTAATTTTAAAATCCTGTGAATGCTTCTTGGCAGAATAGCAAATGTCACCCACTTACAGGGGCTGCATTAGCAACCCCTGCAATATAGTGAATCTCAAAGGCTTTCAATAATTATATATCATGGCTACACAAGGAAAAGCGTTGAGTTTCTAATTATATAAATTATGGGTAGAAACAGAAGTTATCCTTGACTGAAAGCATTCCCAAAAGGCTATAGATTTGAAAGAATCTCTACTGGAAATATATTCACCAAACAGGAGAGATACTTTTTTAGATAGGCAAGATACACCTCAATATTAGAGCCCCCAATGATCAGTATTGGTTCAGAAATGTGATTAGTAATATTTCATTCAAAACTGATATACTACAGATAAAAAGGATGGCAACTATAACCTTAAAATCTCTATTTTTTTAATTCCCAGGTTGAGGAAGCATCTAATTTTTTTTTGTTTAGGCTTAATGGAGGCATGGGCTATAGCAAATCATACTAGATGAAATTCCTTAACCTAAATGTCAAGTTCTTATGTTTGTTGCACTGACATATAAATTACATTAAAGGCTCTCCTCACCTGTTTACCTTTTTCTCATCCTAATACCACACATATTGCCACAAGCAAAAAAAAAAAATCTGCTTAGGAAATATTTCCAGAGAAATTAAGCAAAGCCAAAGATTTTAGGGGTGTTTCCTCTTGCTCTTCTCTGTCCCCTGACTGATACAGGGTCTTTAACTATTTTGACCTGGGGAAAATTTTTTCAGATACCCAGATGAAAACAAAACTCATCATGAATCATGTCAAAAGGAAATTGTGTTATGATTATGGGTGGTTGGAGTGATGTTGAGACAATATCTTGCCAAACACCTATTATGTAAATCCTCTATGATGTGCCAGAGGAAGCTGAAAATCCCTCCAAGAGTATATTGAAAGGTGAATATCTTCTTAAGCCAAAATGACTCACTAAAATGGAAATCTTGATTCACAGAACTCTGTCCTGAATGAATTAAATTCCTTACTTCCATTAGTGTATTTGCGACGGACTGTTTATCCATTAATTCAGATTCCCCTCCCAGAATCACAGTAGAAGAAAGTATCATACATTGTTATATCACAGATTCTCTCCACAACTCTGCCAAACACAAACATGCTAATATTTGAAAAGGTGGATGTGCAATTGTTTCTTGCACCTGTCATATCAGCAGATGTAAGACTAAGTGTAGGCCATAGGCCAAGAAATGGGTCAAGTCTTTGGTGTGAGTATCTAATTTTCTGGAATTGTTTATTAGTATTTCCTCCAGGAAATTCATTGTGGTAACCAAACAGGAAGGGTCTATATTGACATTCAGTCAAGGAAAGACAGGAGCTGCTATCCTATTTAAGTAGTATGATTAAGTTTATAATGAAACAAAGAGAAGTTTTTGCAACTAGGATGTCCAGAGCATATATTTACTGTCTCATGACAGAAAGAGTGGCAAGACTGGAATAAAGGCAAACTAATTTCTGAAAACTTCTGCATCAGGCTCATGCATAGTTTGGTTTGTAGGTGTGTACAGAAGCCACAAAGCACACTTACATAATTAATGAATGAATTGATTGATAACTACATTATTAATTATTTATGTGCCATCAAGTCATTTTTCACTCTTAGCAATCATATAGATTCTCATGACAGGCTATTCCTAACCTAGTCTTTCAATTTTGCCAACAGCTCACCCATTGCCACTGAAACATATTCTGTCCACCTTGTTACTGATCATCCTCTTCTCTTCCCTTGCACCACAGAAAAACAGTCATCATTTATAACTGTGTGGCTTATTATCTTGCATGAAATTTTATCATGGGCCAGAGAAGACTCCATCTAACAATGTAAAACCAGAATCATTTAAAGGCAAAACAAAGTCATTTAAAAAGCAAAACCAGAGTCATTTAAAGGCAAAACAAAGCCATCAAGACTAAGCAAAGAATGACAAGAAAGGGAAATTTACAGCTGGAAATGTTTCTTTTCTTGGTTCCAGTCCTTGACACTGGATTCATTTGCTATGTCCTGAAAATTATTCTAGAGTTGTCCAACTTGAAGCCGAAGCTGAAACAATATTAAGCCTTCTTTTTTGAGATTAGAATCATATCACTCCAATCCAATATTAGACAACCATTTTGAACCAATGGACACATTGAAAATTTTAGATGAGATTGTGGGCATTCTCACAAAATGAGTGCCCAGATGGGTATAGCTATTCACAAATTTCCATTTATCAGGCAATAAAGAATTGTTTTCCACCATTCTCACTAGCTTTTTTTTTTTTTTTTGCCATAGCCTGGACGTTTTTCAGCACATGGAGCACTTTTCCATACAAAGCACTGAGTTGCTTCAATTTTATGAATGTCTATGGAAGCAATTGGGAACCTAAGGCATCTTTGAGAATTATGCTAATTATGGTTTGGTAATGTTGCTACAAGAAATATCTACATTGTCTTGGTATGTATGGGCACAATTTTGGCTACCCAGTTTTAATCCCATAAAATACAAAAAAGATAAGGGGTTATCACTGTGCCGTTGGAATTATCTAGCCCTGGGTGTAGTGTTGTTGAAATTCATGTTTCAAAGCTTTTTAAAATGACTTCTGTTTTGCCACTCTACTCCTCTCATTATTAAACTGCAACTTTATGAAAAGACCAACTCATCAAACACAATAAAGTGAAGTTAAAAGTCATTATTCTAATTAATTATAGAGATTATTACCTAGCTGAAAAAAGTTTTACTAAAAATCTTATTATTATACCTGAACTTGGAGATATTTGAGGGTATAAGGAGTGGTATACATTCCCTATCATTTTTTTGTGAGAACAAGGACTCCTTTTTAATTATAAGGATATAAAACATTTGCAGGAAATGTTCCTGCATGTGATTGCTATAATTAGACTCCATTTGCCTCTCTATTCACAAATATCCATCCTTTTCAAAAATAATCTTCTCGTTACCAGTTTGCTACAATTTGCTTACTTCTGCGTAACAAAAATATTAAGAACAAAGTATACAGCACATTAAAAAATTGCCCCCCCAAACCCTTATCACATGCCCATCTGTCCACAATCTCCACAAGGACTGATAAGATTTTTCAAAATTCCTGTCACATAAGAATAGCCAGATCTGTCAGTTTGTTTTACTAAGGTTCGCGTTTTGTAGGCATAAAGTTCATGTCCACATAAGTTAAGGTTGCCTTTACCAAAGTGTGCAAAATCATTTATACACATTTTCATGTGCTTCCCCCAAAATACAAATTTGCACATCTTAATGTTGAAAGCATTGCACTTTTTTTATCGCATTCTTCCAAATATTTTAACTCATTTGCTGAAGAAATAAATTTCAATGTTTAAGAAAACATGGATTTTCAAAAAAAGCCAGCTTTGTTCTAGTCAGCATCTAAATCCAGGAAGCATGAATTATGTTGGTTGGTATTACAGTGTAATCCAACCTCATTTCTTTTTCTTGTCCTAATGCTGAGAGAACTGAACAGTATATGAATGTCCTTGCATCTTAAATACTTCATTTTAAGCCATGTGTTTTTAGCTGTTTCCACATTATAAAGAAACAGTATGTTGAGGAGGACAGGCACATAATATATATGCATATAAAAACAGAGACAGGTAAGCCCTAAAGCAAAGAAACAACAGTGATAAATGGCAGATGAACGACTACTAAAAAAGTAAAAGGATATCACAGAATCAGTAAATAAGGGGAAGCAATAATGATAACATGGGCAAACAATAATGGTAATCCTTGACTGTTGTTACTGGAAGAGGTGATTCATTTTTATCACCAGGGTACCATTCAAATTAGGTTGCCACTTATATGATGAAATGTCTTGCTATCCCAACATCCCTAATATAGATAACTATTAGACCTGAGCTTGGAGATAAGTGAGGATACAAGAGCTAGCAATAGTTAGCAGCTGTGGCAATTTTACACTGGCATTTAGTTTCCAATGAACAAGGAATATTTTTTTTAATAGAGGAATATTCAGTTTTGAAGAAGGCAGCAATTTGCTTCAGCTGTATGTTTGTGCTGTATTTAGAACAAGAGGCAAGAATAGTGGAAGGGAATAAATGACTTGAGGCAAAGGCAGGGATATCTACAAAAAGAGAGTTAAAAATGTCACAGCCATGCAACCCCCCCCCCTTCCCTGCTCTCTCTCTCTCTCTCTCTCTTTCATGTATTGCAGCATCTTTGGGCAAAAGATAAGATGGACCTCTTCCATATTAAAGCTGCTCAGAACTGCAATTTTATTTTATGTCAACTATAGTGATGGACTAAGATTTCCCTCTTCATCATAGAACCAGTAATTAGTTTATGGGTGCAGAGCATCAACACCTACTCCTCTGCCCTCCAACCATCATCTGCACTTCCTGTTTACTCTGGCACCTGACACCTGATGCATCTAATAATTATGTCTGCCTTGTGGTGAGACCTGTAAAACGATGTTGAACTTTCCAGTGATAATTTAAAGAATCAATCTTTCTGTGTTCTCTCAACACAGCTTGCTAATATAAATGAATTGAGCAAGATCATTTCCAGTGCAATATATTTCATCCATTGGATTGCTTTTTAATTTTCCTGGAATGTTTCACTAGTATAATTTTCCTGGAATGTTTCACTAGTTGTTTGCTCAAGACTCTAGTTAGGCATTAAGTGTATTTGAATATGGCTAATATGGATGTGGCTGCATGAGTGTAGCCTTACACCTTACACCTTACACTGACGGACAAGATCTGCAGTGGGCTTCCATTTATAATTATCAATAAGCAAAAGATAGGAAAGCGAGGCACATGTGTCATATGTCCTTAGGCATAGAAGCCCCAAAGCCTCACCTGCCTTTGCCTCTAATCCACAAATCAGCATAGTTAGCTGACCAGTAGAAAACAAATCATTACTTATGGTTTATGTTGTTCAGAATCATTGGTTCCTTACAGTGAGTGGGAAACAAACAATCTTCAAAGGGGACGGGATAAAAACAAATTGGTGGATGAGCATATACTGAGATGTCATTAATCCTGACCATGTTAACCTTTAAAAAGGCTTTGAAGCCCCAAATGTCCCCTCTGTTGGGAAATTAGATTGGCTCATCCTTGAGTATATGTGCTTATGACCCTAGTGCAGAAGAAGAAGAAAATACTTTATTTATTTAGTCAATTAACTGTATGAAAGATATAAAACTGGTACAAAAATGCAAATAGATACAAAGGAAACAAAACTTCATGCCCTTATTCAGTGATTTATTAATTGACCTTTTTCTCGTTGTTGGATATTTTGACTTGGTTTATGGTTGTATGTTGCCTGAAGTTTCATATTTATGAACTGGCTTTAAATTAAAACATCTGCATATATATATATATATATATATATATATATATATATATATATATATATATATATATTGTATATATATATATATGGTATTATATATATATAATTATATATATACTATTATATATATATATAATACATATATATATATATATATATATATGGTATATATATAATAATATATATATATATATATATATTAATATCATATATATATAATATATATATATATATATATATATATATATATATATATATATATATATATATATATATATATATATATATATATATATATATATATATATATATATATATATATATATATATATATATATATATATATATATAAAGACCTACATACAAACACCCGTGAAAACCTCAGAAAACACAAACACACACACACACACACACACATATATATATATGCATTTGCATGTATGTATGTGTTTGTGTGTGTGTGTGTGTATGTAATCCTTTTTTTAAAAAAACAAGCTTTTAAAATTCTGTGTAACTTTTAATTTTTTTTTGTTCTTTACAAATTATTGTTTGTACCTTACTTATGTTGTTCTATGATCATAAGATTTGACTGACTGCATACATGGATGTCTACATTTACCCCCTGTGACCTATTGATATCAGTCTCAGGGCCAAAGCCTTCACCTAGGCAGCCTTGACCTAAACACAAGCAAAACTCTCTACACAATGGAACCCCACTTTATCAGTGTTCCTGATTATATACTTTGCGTGATCTTGATTCTATCCCTCTGTTAATGCAGCTTAGGACTGCACTGGCTTTTTTGGCAGCTGCAGCACAATGCTGGCTCCTATTTAGTTGATTAAATGCAAAGGAATAACAATGAAAACAAATCCACCTGAGGTTTCCTCCATTCAGTGTATATGGATGGATAAGAGAGCACAGTCAATCTGCATGGCTTCATTCATTTTATAAGTTTACAGAATCTTTCTAGTATAACATCTAGCAGACAGTGGCTGTTCCATTAACTGGTTTTAACAATGATTTAGAATTCATTCATAAATCTAATATCAATGTTTGTTAAGGAAGTCTATATTCTAAACCATGATATGAATGGATCACCTCATGATTATGTTTTAAAAATACGTTTTACATTATATTAATAATGTAAAGAAAAAATGGCAATATTATCTTCTATTTAAAATTCAGTAAATATTTTGAGTACTTTAGGAATGCAAGTGTTTTTTCTTTCTTTGCTCCCATTGTTATTTTTAGAGAAGGTATATCAAACTAAATGCTGCAATTAAATATTAAAAAAAGATAAATATGAATGTGCTATTCAGATTGCTGCCCCAGAGCCTAACATCCACATGTAGAATATTATATTAAAAGATAAACATCTCTCTGTTCCCAGGAAAAATAGTAATTAGACGAATAGATTTCAGTCTATGCTCACGCTTTTAAAAATTACATTAAGGCTTCTTCAGCTTTTGCTCTTCTCTGAATCCACATGTTTTGTGCAATGTTTTATTTTATTGACATCATTTGAACAAAAATAACCCTTGGCTGCAATATTTCAGTAGTTTCTAATGCAGCCAGCTTGGTTGAATCAATCCTCTCGAGAAGAAAATAGAACAGTTGGCATTTCTGTTGACTTACCCGATCATGCATGTGTGAGATGTTTTGTTCGTAATCCTTGAAGTCCCGCTGGGTGCCATGAGACCTGTTCTGGTGCCATTCCCGGATGCAGCCCTCCAGCTGTGTGTTGGCTTCCTCCAAAGATCGTACTTTTTCTAAGTAGGAAGCCAAGCGGTCATTCAGGTCCTGCATGGTCCGCTTTTCATTCCCTCCCATGAAAAGGTTTCCAGGACTCCCACTGAAGGCTCCCCAGCTTGTCCCAGCATCAGAGGCCAGCCAGAGGGGGCTTCCAAAGGACACAGGCATGGGAAGGCTGCAGCTTGCTCCGTGGAAACTGGAAGCTCTGTAGCAATCACCTATAGGCTGGAGGATGCATGCTGAGGCTCCTCCAAGAGAGCCAGAGGAAAAGTGGTAGAAGCCATGGCTAGAATTCATCCTGATGTCAATGAGGACTTGGTTGTACTACCAAACACTTCTGTCTCTTTCCCTCTCTCCTTTTTGACTCACCGGCACTGCCTGAGAAATGTCTCAACCTTCCTGAAGCACTTTTAAAGCCTTTCCCTGTGGGAGTTTCCTTGTTAAGTGGCTATGCCAACAAGGATTGTGTCATCACCAGTTATGTTGTTTCCTCTTGGTCAATTCTGAAAAGCCTGATTAGCCGGCAAATACAATTGTTGTCATTCTTTGAAAAAGGGACCTAATAAAAGCTTTCTTTTCTTTCTTTCTCTCTCTCTCTTGCCTCTTTTTTCTTCTTCTATTTCTTTCTTTGGCATTTTATCAAAGAGGTGTGGCCAGTGAAGGGAGGGGTACGGAGTAGAACCGAAACAATCCAGCCTCTGCTTCAGGTTTCTTTAAATCACAAGAACTCTGTGTTAAGTTAAGCTGTTTGAAGAGTGAAAATTACACATGAGCCTGATTTAAGCATTAGGTTTCCTGGTGTCATGCTTTAAGGGACAAAGTTTCTAAACAACTGCATTTTACAACATTTCTCACAACCCCTCAAAGCAGTCTGTGTATTAATCAAATTATTATATAAACTCGTACAAGAATAGGCAACTATATAATAAATCTTTCATTGACACATGCACATTCTCTATAGAAGTCTACAAAATTATTCTCTCAATTTATTTGTCTGCACACCATAGGACCAATTCCAAGTCAGATAAATCAGTGAATGAAATACACATTGGTACAGTCTTTCCCTCTGCTGGCATTTCCTCCCAGTATTTCCTGACAGCAAAAGAAGACATTTTAATTTCTTCCTAGAGTAATGTTATGTCCAGGTTTACACAACACATTACCAAGATACAATTGTTATGTCCACATTACATATTTTGTCTAAACCAGCCAACAATATTATGGCTTGACATGATGGTTCATTCAACATACTGAAATAATGGCTAGCATCCCACATCAGGATATATTATAATTTTAGCCTGTCGCTGTTGAATGAATCCATGAAAAATTAAGTTATACTTTATTCTATTTTCACCCATTGCTTTTCTTTGTAGACTGTAATTTTTTAGACTTCAGTCTTAAGTGCAAGGATTGCCACATCAGAAATATATTAAGTTACTTTGAAAGTCATTTGGAGATAAGAATAGTTTTAAAAATATTTTTTAAAGTGAAATAACTATAGCTGGCAGCTTTCTCTCTGTACGTAGGGCTGAGACTAACAAATTAACTAACCAACCAGGAATGGCAATGATCAATGGCTATGTAAAATGTGCTGCATATAAAATTATTAACAGGACAGACAGACAGACAGACAGACAGACAGACAAAGATAGGCAGACAGAAAGACCAGAATCTAACATCATCTACAAATTTCTTTCCTCTCAAGCATAGCTTTCCATGACTTGGCACCCTCCAAATATATTGGACTGCAACTCCCATCATCCTCATCTGCATAGCCATCTGGAGAGGCCCAGGTTAAGGGGAAAGTGCTCTAATATAATCAAAACTCAGAAACTAGGAATGAAACTAAGTACACAGCCAAAGAATCTGTGTACAGATAGTCCTCAACTTACAACAGTTTATTTAGTGACCATTCAATGTTATAGTGGCACTGAAAAAAGTGACTTAGGACCATTTTTCACTGCTGCAGCATCTCTGCGGTCACCTGATAAAAATTCAGACGCATGGCAACTGACTCACATTTATGATGGTCACAGTGTCCTGGGCACATGTGATCCCCTTTTCCGACCTTCTGACACGCGCAGTCAATGGAGAAGTCAGATTCACTGAACAACTGTGCCACTAACTTAACAACTGCAGCGATTCACTTAACAGTTGTGGCAAGAAAGGTCGTAACATGGGGTAAAATTCACTTAACAAATGTCTTGCTTAGCAGCATATGCATTTGGGGCTCAATTGTGAATGGTCACTAAATAAACTGTTGCAAGTCGAGGACTACCTGTGCTCAATTTCATTCTCAGGGTCAAATCGGTTGGCAATGCTGAAGCTACTGAAGCTCCTAGCAGTTGATTTTGATTAGGAGGGACGCTGCAAAGTAGGAGTGCTCCCTACGACTGATAAAAGATTACCCACAACCCATTATAGATCCTGTGCGGAGGGTTTTACTTCCCTGCTCTGGATATTTCCTCACGACTATTTACAGAAAATTTGTACAATTTCTGTACACCTAGGTATGAATTCCAACTTGATGACTTTTAGAGGTGTCAGACTACAACTCCCATTATCATTTTTTTCCTTTTAACATATCAGTTGGTAAATTCTCCCAATTTAGCTTGTTAGCTTGGAAAGAACACTAAAATAAACATTGCTGTCCCCTTCTCAAAATATTTTCTGAGGAAGTTTATAAATATTCCGCTGATTATAAATTGATCTTAATGTAGTTTGCTCACAGTATAAGCAAGCAAGCAAGAATATGTAGGGGGGGGGGGAAATGACAGCAAATACACTGATATTGGGTCAGTAGGTAAAAACACAGGACAGCTATAGCACCTGCAGATACTTTTCTGGGATGGCAAAACATTGAAGCTTTAATTCCAGGAATCTGCTCTATAATGTTTTCTTCCTGTGCTTTCAAGTATAAGATCCCTGTAATTTTACTTTCCAGTGTTTTTCTTTTTGGAAGTGTGATAGAGCCACTAACAACAATTTGAACCAAAATCCACTGTGGTTTTTAATTATAAAACAGAGAGAATGGCAGGCTGTGTAACACCTTGTCTAAACAAATTCTAACTTGTCTTGTCCTATGCTTACAACTGCTCTGTTCTATTGGGAAAGATTGCCAAAATTGTTGATTCTCATGCCATTTTTAGATAGGCCAGACCCATCAAGTTTACAAATTATGGCCTTGACAAATCTGTTTAGTGTAGTAGTAGTAGTAGGATCTAATTGCCAATTAGTGCCTTTTTACAGAGGAAATGTAGCCCAAATCCTCTTTTGGCTTGAGCACAATTGGGCAACTCGCCTTTCACACCTGTCTCCAAGATTAAATGTAGTTAGTTGTTGACAGTTATTGGGGGACAAGGTGAAAAGTCTCTTACAGAATTCACTACTCACAGTTTGACTCTCTTAGGAAGTTGCTAGGTGTTGTTGTCAGGTATACTAGGATTAGGGTTCTTTGAGCACAACATATTTTCTTGATATTGGGAGACCTGTGTGCTCATAAAGAAAATTATTGTGTTGGTGGCTTACTGAGTTCATCTGATGTCTGTTGCCAAGGTTGTTTCTTCCATAGTCAACCCTTGCTTGGACAGCAAAAAGAAAACCCCAGACAAAATTCTGAGTCAACAACAGACTGGGATGTCTGAAAAAAGGTGTTCAGAGTTCTCTGGTTACCTTAATATTATTTTATTTGTGGTCTAATCCGGGGCCCTTTGCATGGTAATTCTTGAGATAATCTTTGGAATCCTTTCTTTCTGTCAAACTGGAGTATACTCACTTTCAGTTAAATGAGCCTGGGAACACTGATCTGTTTGCTCTTTATATTTCTCATGGATTATCTGCATTTTTTGTGCTCATTATTCTCTTTTCTGAGTAGGTAGCTTTCTTCATGTTTTCTATGCTATTCTCTGAAGAAATCACTTAAATGCCTCTTGTATACTTTGTCAATAAAAAGCTCTTCTAATTGGAAGAGGCTGTTATAGGAGTGCTAACTGGCCCTGAGGTTGGAGCATTCTACATTGCTGGTATTTTAATCTCTCCTGCTCCTCAGAAGTAGTCACAGAATGAGCCACTATTGTCCAAATGTGGCTATGACAAGACAGGCCTCCCTTCCCTGTCCAGAGATGCCACCAATGTCGCCTCATTGCTTGCCTGTGTATTTGTCTCAATCCATGGTTGCTTTGGGAGTGGTTTTTAAAAGGCTTGATTAGTCTCTGTGTAGGTGAATGGAAAACTGTATTTAGAAACCTCTGGTAAACAGTGGTATGGTGCTATGGAGACTTGGTGTTGTTGGAAAAGAAGAGAGCCGAGAAGTCAGAAGGCAAGCCGTTCATGGGAGTTCCTTGCCCTTGAGCCATGCAGGGCTGAAACTTCTCCAATCACAAAACAGAATTTTGTCATTGAGATTTCAGTGATCTAACTGGGAGAAAAATCAATTCAGCTGCCCAAGGATGACACCAACCCAAGAACAAAGAAGGGTGGCACTGCTACAGAAGCAGTGCCAAAGCCTCGGGTGGAAATGCCCTAATGCACACTTTGGGGCATTGTCTAACGAACCCTTGATGGATGTGTATTAGGAGATTGTCAGGCTTGAGCCATGCTCCTCAAGCATATCAGGCAATCTCCTTTTTGTTCTCGGGGACCTTTTAAGGGAAAGTGCCACGCTTTGCTTTTTTATATTTTGATTGAAATGGTTAAGCAAACTATTCTCCACATCTTTTGTAAGGAAGGGCAGCATATAAATTCCCTGACTTAATGAGATATCCTCCTTAGGATGGTTTGCAAGCTTTCAAAGAGCCTCACTCCTTACTGTTGAGGCAAGGATGGGAGAAGGAATTTATGGAAGGGAAGTTTGTGGAAGTGTTTGTAATATATGGAAGGGAATGCCTGTCTTTATTTGCAAGGTAAGTCTGAGGGATCCCACCTAAAAGCTGAATTTAGAGCCAGTTTGCATGAATGAATGAAAACTCCTTCCTCAATAAACAGTTGTCAAGGAAGTACTATAAACGAATTGGTCAGAGCTTGGTTAATACAATCTATGCTGTTTCAGATTCCAAAGCATGAAACCTTAGTCATCTGTATAAAGTATGTTTTTGAATAGGCAGCTAAACTTAGTAAGCATGACCGTATAAGGTAGCGGTACTAAGATGGTAGTTTGCCAAGAACCATCCCTGTAACTGTTTATTGCTGCCACCCTTGTGTTTGCATGAGCACCAAGCACTGTATTACCAAAATAGTGTGAGTTGAGAATTGGGATATCTGTGGCTATCGTTTGATTGTTCTGTGTAAAATAGTTCAAATTTTGATTTTGGCTTGTAAGATTCTCAATCTGATACCTTCCTGATGCATTGGCTGTAAGCTCTCATAGTTCCCAGCAAAAAGTAATATTAATAACAAGTGAGTTCCTCCTTCTTCACTGTAATAGACCGGCATAACATTTATTTAAGAAAAGGGGAATCTTTCTAAAAAGGTTTTTTGCAAATACATGACAGAACTGATGTCAATCCTCCTGTTGTCTCCTAGCACTTAACAACCATGTTGATAGAAAAGAATATTTATAGCTTGCAGACATTTCATTACTCAACTAGGTAACATCATCAGTCCTTGAAGGGAATGGGGTTTGCTCTTTTTTTATATATTGACTATAAACTAGCCACGAGTCTATACAACAACCGAGCTCAGAGAGCACTGTGGACCCTACACTTAACAACCATGTCCAAACTGCATTTCTAAAAATTGGCATATATAGAGAAAGCTGTTCTAGAGGGAACAATTTGCCCCTGTCTGTTTTCACTAAATATTCTTTCAGAACATGTGGGATCCCCATTTGATATATAAAAAAAGACAAGCTGCGTGCAGAGAAGCAGCTAGCCTATCACAATAAGTACCTGACAACCCTTTCTGCCTCTGTGGTTCTGAATTAGTGGCTGAGATTCTGCTATGATGGCCCAGCATCCAGTATTTTATCTTGGCATTGATAATGTGATACCCATATGATGTTTTAAGAGCAGGTGGTAGATTCTCTCCATTGTTCTAGTGACAATGTCTAGTATCAAAACACACATTTAGCAGAGAGCAAATCAGTGAGATTGGACCTTGCCACCCACTCAAACCCCCGGAGGTTCCCTCCCATTTGCCTTTGTTTCTTCTTTCGAGCATTGCAGCTGCCCATCATTTTTGTTTTGTAACAGTGCCTATGAGATTATAGGGGTCCTAGATATTTTTGGAAGTAAAATCATGCTAGAAGCTGGTTCTTTGCTTTGCCAAGCTATGCCAATTTTTTTAGTATTTCCCCTTAATCAAAACAATCTTTTACAAGATTTAAACACCCTGATTGTGCAAAGAGAGATATCATATTACTTCTAGTTATTACTGTATCCTAAAAGAAAAAAAAGTAGCACTTTTTCTTATGCAAATAAAATGCAGGAGGTGGCAGCTGAATTAGTTACAGGGCAGAGGATTTAATAAAAGATAATTTTGATGAATATGTAATGAGTATGTAATGCTTATCTATTGTTGGCTGTGCTTTATTTTATTTATTTTTGTTTATTTATCACATTTATATAGGTGCCCATCTCACATAGTGACTCTCTTTAGTGTGATGGTTAGGGTGCTGGAAAGTGGGAGTTCCACTTCTCCCCTGGGCACAAAAGTTCCACTTCTCCCCTGGGCACAAAAGCCAACTGGATGACTTTGGAACAGTCACTCTTTCTCAGCCCAACCCATCTTTTGTGGGGAAAATGGGAGGTGTAAAGGTGTAATCAAATTTATCCTGAAATAAAAGGCAGGATAAAAATCAGGTAAGTAATAAATAAGCATGGTTCCTTAAAACTGAGGTTGTTTACTGTGCTGTTTCCCAAGCCTAAAGCATTTTCTGTCAACTCAGAATAAAAAACAGACAAGACTCAGGCAGGGAATCCAAGCATAAACACTCGCACTTGGTGGACTAGTTTTTCCAGGCATGTTCAAGAGGCAGCCTGAAAAATGGGAGCTGTGGTTTTTTGTGGCAGAGGCAGAAAATGTGGGTTCAGTATTCACTATGTATTCCGTTTCTTTCCTGGTTTCTGGTACAAATACTCAAAATGGAGTAGAAACATACATGCTAATTAAGACTTGCTACATTTATATGAAAGTAAGGCAACGTTTGAAAAGAATTTGGTTATTCTCTGGGAATTTAAGGTGATTCTCTCATTGTAAAAGTAAACTACGGTTAGCTAGAAGGGGAAAACTCTAATTTCTTTTTTGGGAAATATAGTACAAACAAATCAGTAACAACTTTAATAATAATAATAATAATAATAATAATAATAATAATAATAATAATAATAATAATAATAATAATAATAATAATAATAATAATAATAAAGTTGGAAGGGACCTTGGAGGTCATCTAGTCCAAACCCCCTGCTCAGGCAGGAAACCCTATACCATTTTAGACAAATGGCTGTCCAGTCTCTTCTTAAAAACTTCCAGTGTTGGAGCATTCACCGCTTCTGGAGGCAGGTTGTTCCACTGGTTAATTGTTCTAACTGTCAGGAAGTTTCTCCTTAGTTCTAGGTTGCTTCTCTCCTTGATTAGTTTCCATCCGTTGCTTCTTGTCCTGCCTTCATAGAACTATGTCAGTTCTATGAATAAATAAATAAACAGCATCTGTCAGCTAAAGATAACTTAAGCAAAGAAGCTGTCTTAAAAGGCAAATGTCTTTTTAAATTTTCTGAATAAAAATGACTTTGCCTACGGATAAAGGGGGCACCAAAGATTTAGCTATTGACTGAGTCCAGCTTTAAAATTCAAATGCAAACATTTAAAAGGAAATGTTATTTTCTTATTTTCACCCATCAACTCCCCCCCCTCCCTCTGCTTCTAAACAGGTTGTTTGCCCCTTTTCCACAGCTGAAAGTGAAGTTTATGCATTTAAAAAAAAAATCCTCTCAGTCTTATTAGCATTGTTTCTTGCGAATACTTTTTAAAAGAATGTGCTTAATTCTTTCAAGGTGTTAAGGAGGGGATTTCTTGGTGATGTCATAAAGAACAACCATCAACTCTATGCCTAGCTAGCTGTTGCTACTCCAAAGTAAAAAAAAAAAAAAAACTCCTGACTTTTCCAGAACTGAAATCTGAAGAGAGATCCCTTACAAATCCCCCCCTCCCATTTTCTTTTTCACCACTTTGTGTAGCATGGAGCTTTATGCTTTTAGAAACACAGCTTCAGGTCTTTGAAACTAGATAAATTATAAGCATAGTAATCCCCAACTGCAAGGAAATTGCTCAGTGTTATGGATGAAAAAGCAGGCAGGCCCAGACTATAAGCATTGCTTTGATGTCTCAAAGCTGTAGAAATGTAACTATGATTTGTAGTCTTCCAGGTTTGTTTTTTATTCTTGCTTATTATAATTATTAGTAGCTTGATAAGAAGAGCAGCCGCTTGTCCATCCCTCAAAAGTGCTTCATTTTAAAAGAAGAGACAAAGTTGCATAGACTCAAGATTTACCAACAATGACTTTGGCATATTTAAAAATAAAACACATCTCACTAAACTTGGAAAGTTTGTGAATATAGGTATTCCTTGACTTACAACCGTTTGTTTAATTACCATTTGCAGTTACAACAGCACTGAAAAAAGCGACTTATGACCAGTCATCCTACTTATGACCCTCACAGCATCCCCACAGCCATATGATCAAAATTTGGGCGCTTGGCAACCAGCTGAAGTTATGAAAATTGCACCATTCCAGAGTCGTGATCATTTGTGATCTTTTCAGCAAACCACTTTCAAGCCAAGTTCATGGAGGAAGCGGGGCTTACTTAATGACCATGTGATTCGCTTAACAACTGCAGGAATTTGCTTAACAACTGTGGCATAAAAATGGGGGAATCTCACTTAACAACTGCCTTGCTTAGCAACAGAAATTCTGATCCCAATTGTGTTTATAAGTCTAGTCCTACCTGGAGATAAGTTATATATCTGCTCTAATTCAGGTTTTCATTGTGGATTGGCAACTGCTTCCTCTTCACATGGTGTAAACCTAATATATAAATTCTTTAAATCAGAGGTCCCCAACCTTTTGGGCACCAGGGACCGGTTCCATGGAGAAAGGTTTTTCCACAGACCGGAGAGTGCATGGTTTTGTGTGCTGCCTGCATCCCACGGATGGGGTTTTGCTTGTTTGTGCAGACTGGTTGCTGGCATGCTGCCGCCCGATACCGGTCCACGGACCCAGGGTTGGAAACCCCTGCTTTAGATTGTATGTGGAATGAGAGGGTTTTTAAACAGAGGACCTCTGCATATAGAGGATTGCCTCTATAGTCTGTGGCTCAAAACATAAAGGAAGACCATAGGAGCAGTAGACATCTCTCTAACTGATGAACAGAACAGAGGTGGAAAGGAAAAAGAGAAAAATATGCTTTCAATTGCAACTGGGTCAACATTTTTTAGAAAATGATATTTTACTAAGGATTTTTTTTTTTAAACATAATTAACTGAATATTTGGCATAATGCTCCCCTACCAATTTCAAGAGCACAAACGTTCAAGCATATTTGTGGATCCAATTTTAATGTTGTTTAGTTTTGTTTTAAAATTCAAGGAAACCTAGGCTTGATCGTTTTTCTTTCTAATCCTCTCCATTTTCCCCCTTGCAGACCCCTGTGCCATATGGTATATATCAGGGGTGTCAAACTGCCGGCCAGCGGGCCGGATGTGTCACACAGAAGCTGCACCCACCCCATTGCCGGCAATGGAAAAACCGTCCCGATACGTTGCGCAATGTCATGTGACATCGCGAGTTTGACATGTCTGGTATATATGGTCCTCACAGGGCTGTCTCTATCTCCCATCAGACTTTGTTCCCCTACTTCTTTTTTTACTTTTGAAAATCTCACGTTCCCTAAACCTGATGTCATTTCTCTGTTGTGCCTGGATGGTGACATTTTGGCTACAACAACATCAGCATTCATACATAAATGTCAGAATGACTGATACTTGGCTTGGGGGAAAGTAACTTGAGGAAATGAACAGGTTTTTCTTGGTGTTTCATGACTACTTAACAAATTACTGATTTAGAGTGAGAGATTACAGAGCAGTCATGCCAACAGAGATAAAAGCTTGGGGGCAGACTGGCCTATTATGATAAATATGGGGTGACTGCCAAAAAGAACCAGCAGGTCAAATTTGCCCCATAATTATGTGTAATACACTTACTTGAATCCTAACATCATAACATACCAGATCACTGACTGGCAAAGCAGAAAAACAAACTTGTGCTTGACATTGGGACACTGATAAATATTATTATACAAAGGAATGAGAACACATTCCAGGGCTTTGGCATTTTGTTGTGCCCCGGTGTTAATTGCATGTGTGATTCCACCCTAATTTGGTCTAATTTGCACCAGTAGGAGTAAAACCTGTTAAAAAGCACACCTTTATTCCTCCACATATGGCACCAAGTGTTAACTGATGTATCAAACAAGTGCATCAAACAAGAGGTGAGAAACCTCCTGTGGGCTCCATGCAGCTCTCAGCCTTCATGTAGCTGTCACCCTAATTGAAATCTTCTATTCAAAGTCATCACTTTAGATCTCTGATAAGAATTCTCTGTTCCTTCTCAGCCAAGCAGTCTTTTAGGAGGGAGAAAAAGAAAAAGAAAAGAATTGCAAATAGGATGCGAAAGAAAGAATAATTGTTACTATTATTGAATTTACTTAGCTTTGAGCATATTTAGTGAATTCAGTCACTGAGTCTAATAAAAGTTGCATCCTGGGAAAAGTAAGATAAAGATAAAGGTTTCCTTGTCATCTGTATCTGACTCTAGAGCACAGTGCTCATCTCTGTTTCTTGGCCGAGGGAACCAGCATTGTCCAAAGACAATTTCCGTGGTCATATGGCCAGCATGGCTATGCGCCAAATGTGCATGAAACACTTACCTTCCCACCAAAGTGGTACCTATTTATCTACTTGCATTTGCATGCTTTTGAACTTCTAGGTGGGCAGGAAAAATGTACATCCTGGGAATGTTTCTTGAATGAAATAATGCCCAGAGTATCATCTGTTGTAAAAGCCTCGCAATAGCTCATACTATTTAGACCAGTAGATCTTATAATTGATGAAGCCAACAATTCTTTTAACAAAAGAGTCTTGGTTTTTATTAAAATAATTTAGGTTATAAGAAGAAGACTAATTTGTTAGGTGGGCTGATTCATATGCTTTATGGAGCTAGGCTGGTGATGATACACCATACCCATACTGACCATGCTCAGGCTTTGTGATCATTTCAAGAGAAATTGATTTTCATCACTTTATGTTCATGTCACTGGGCCACTGCACAGTGGGAGCCTTTGATTGGTAAAATTGGCAACTTGCTAATTAAAAAAATAAACTGGGTTTAGAATGAAGCATTGCAAAATAGCCTTACCCTTGATAAGTCACAAGAATTGGACTTGTGTTTCTGTTAGCAAAGTTTGTTTCTGTGGTTGCTGGCTATGGCTGGACAACTAAATTGATCTAACCATGGAGGATTATGTCGTTAAAAAAGGAATCAAGCGGCTTCCGGTTTGCGATCGCGGCGCTGGCGGATGTGTGATCGCTCTCTCCGCTGTCCGGTTTTCTCTCGCCGGGGGACCCTGAAAAGGGTCGAAAGTCACCCTGGAGGGGCCACGAGCGTGAAGAGGACCCCTGACGATCGCGGAAGGGTGGCAGCCCTCCCGTTTGATCCGGGGCAGCTCTTCGAGCCGACGGGGAAAAGATCGGCCATTAACATGGCCCATCATTAATGCCACTACCAGCTGAGGCCAAAATTACTATCAAGCACTTCGAAAGCACCGCGGAGGAATTGGGTGAGATCTTACCTTCTTTGTAACCCAAGTATTTTCCTGTAAAAAGCTTCTTGAAACTTCTTCCCCCTGTGAGGAGGGAAGGGAACGTCTTTTTCCCACCCTCTAAAATGGCGGCATCCGATACTTACGGGAAATAAAGCCCTGAAAAAAACAACTAAGTAACTAGATTTATATTTTCTTGACATTTGGGAATCCAAAAAGTTCCTACTTTCACGGGGACCTGCTATCTTATCTACTTGTAAAAAAGATGAAAAAGAATTTAAATTGGATAAAAACCTAGCCTGGGTTTTGAAAAGGACTTTAAATCCTATTGGGGACATCTTGTGGCAAAGTTTGGTACAGCAAGTGAACATTCTTGACAAAGAGACCTGCTCACAGCCCAGATCTGTCCTTGGTATTATTTAAAAGAGATAAAAAGCTGAGAGAACAGCTGGGAGGTGAAATTGGCTTTTAAGAACTGTGGAGGTGAACATTCACTGACTCTTGTTTAAAAAAATAGCCTCCACTAAAGGACTATTTATAACCATCTCAGAAATGGAGGAGGACCAACAACAAATTTTGATTAATTATAAACTTATACTTGAAAAAATTCTTGAAGCTACTGAGATAATTAAATCCAGATTGAAAGACAAAGGCACCAGCGTAAACCTACAAACTGAAACCCTGATTTCAACTAAAGAACTTACAATTCAGAAAACAATAGAAGTGGAAGAAATTAATACCAAGACAGAGGACTTTAAAGAACAACAAGTACAATGTACTGACAATTCTGACAACCAAACCCTGATTGCAACTAAAGAACTTACAACTCCAAAAGCAACAGAAGCGGAAGAAAGTAATACCAAGACAGAGGATGTTAAAGATCAACAAGGACAGCAGATTGAAAACCTAGATAACCAAACAACAACCATAAAATTGGACATGACTTTTTACTTAAACCAGAAGAAACCTGAGGAAGAAGTCCAGACTGAATTGAAGATAAAGATACTGGAGCAAATATGGAGATCTGAGCCACCAGGGCAACAATTTAACGACTATAAATGGACCAGTTTCTTTGGAAAATTGATAATTAGATGGTCTCCTTTGATTCAAGTAACATGTGCAGGGATGAAGGGAGATCTATCTGATGATTTAAAGGCATTGGTATGGAAACCTAGTTGGCATAAAAAGAAAGCTAGAGTTAGATTTAAAAACTGGGGTCTTTTGATTTATGACAAGAGTATCCTAAAGTTTCAACTAATGGGCTAAAGGGAGATTTTGAGGTGAAGAGAAATATGATTATTAGATTTAAATATTGTTGGGAAATGATAAAAATAAGGGATTAATTGGCTTAATACTTAGGATTTAGATTTATAAGGGAAATGGAAATTAACTATTAGGAACCAGCCTCGAACTATTGTTTAGCCCAGATAATATAGATGATGGATATGAGACAATAAAGGATATTCTACTAGTAAGTGGTGATGTATTAGGATGAGAAATAGAAAATATTTATGAAATAAAATATAAGTAAGTAATATGTGTATTTTAGATATTATAACTTTTATGTAGTGAAATAAAGGAAATTTGGATTACCTGAAACTTAAATACTATGGATGTTAAAAGTCAAATTGGAATACTGTAATTAAAAATTAGGTAAAACTTAATAACAGGATATGGATATGTATAAGTAAAAATATATTGATAAATGTTTTAACTGAGCTTGTTATGATTAGAAATTTACTAGCTTAAATATGATATAACAAATGTTAAGGAAAAGGGAGAAGGAATTTTTGATAATGTAACCTGAGATATGTACTAAAGACTTTGTTATTGAACTATTGATTACCCAATCACCACGCTGCTTTCCAAATACCTGGATGTAAAACTGGAAAACCAATAAAACTTGTTATAAAAAAAAAAAGGAATCAAGCAAACACACAAAGTGGAAACTGTTGTCAAATTATTATTTTGATTTGGATGTAGTTCCCATCTTCAAAAAAGGAAAAAAATGGATCCAGGAAATTACAGACCTATCAACCTGACCTCAATACCTGGGAAGATTCTGGAAAAGATAATCAAGCAATAAATCAGCGAACATCTAGAGGCAAACAAAGTCATTACCAAAAGCCAACATGGGTTGTCAAAAACAGATCATGCCAGACAAATCTTATTGCATTCTTTGACCAGGTGACAAAATTAGTGGACCAGAGGAATGCTGTGGATATAATTTACTTGGACTTCAGTAATGCATTTGATAAAGTAGACCACAACCTACTACCTGATAAGATAGAAAAATGTGGGTTAGACAGCATCACCACCAGATGGATTTGTAACTGGCTGACCGGCTGTACTCAGCGTGTAGTCCTCAATGGAACTGCATCTACATGGAGGGAAATGTGTAGTGGGATGCCCCAGGGCTCTGTTCTGGGCTCAGTGCTCTTCAACATCTTCATCAACGATTTGGATGAGAGGATAGATGGGGAACTCATCAAATTTGCAGACGACACCAAGCTGGCAGGAATAGTCAACACTCCAGAAGATAGGCTTAAGATACAGAAGGATCTTGACAGACTTGAACATTGGGCGCTATCTAACAAAATGAAATTCAATGGTGAAACAAGTAAGGTTCTACATTTAGGCAAGAAAAACCAAATGTACAGGAATAGTATAGGTGGTACCTTGCTCAATAGTAACAACTGTGAGAGGGATCTTGGAGTCCTTGTGGACAATCACTTAAATATGAGCCAGCAGTGTGCTGCAGCTGCCAAAAAAGCTAACACAATGCTAAGCTGCATTAACAGAGGGATAGAATCAAGATCACGTTGCTGGAATTGGGTATGTCTAGTTCAGGGGTAGGCAACCTTGGCTCAGCTTGGAAACCTCTCCCTTTCCCCTCAGCATGGCTGGCTCAGGAATTCTGGGAGTTGAAGACCACGAGTCATAAAAGAGCCAAGGTTGCCTACCCCTGGTCTAGTTTAATGAAGAGAAGGACGAGGGGTGACATGATAGCAGTGTTCCAATATCTCAGGGGTTGCCACTAAGAAGAGAGAGTCAAGCTATTCTCCAAAGCACCTGAAGGCAGGACAAGAAGCAACGGATAGAAACTAACCAAAGAGAGAAGCAACCTAGAACTAAGGAGAAAATTTCTGACAGTTAGAACAATTAATCAGTGGAACAACCTGCCTCCAGAAGCGGTGAATGCTCCAACACTGGAAGTTTTTAAGAAGAGACTGGACAGCTATTTGTCTGAAATGGTATAGGGTTTTCTGCCTGAGCAAGGGATTAGACTAGATGACCTCCAAGGTGCCTTCCAACTTATTATTATTATTATTATTATTATTATTATTATTATTATTATTATTATTATTATTATTATTATTATTATTATTATTATTATTATTATTATTCTAAAAAAGCTGACACTTGAAGAATTTTGGTATAGAAATAGTCCTCGACTTACAACTATTTATTTAGTGACTGTTCAAAGTTACAACAGCATGAAAAAATGACTGGTTTTTCACACTTATGACTGTTGCATCACATGGTTTAGGTGATCAAAATTTGGGCACTTGGCAACTGGCATGTATTTATGAAAGTTGCATCATAAACATCATTTGTAACCTCCCCAGCTGGCTTTTGGCCAGCAAAGTCAATGGGGTTCCCTTAATGACTGCATGATTCACTTAACAACTTCAGTGATTCACTTTACAACTGTGGCAAAAAAGGTTGTAAAATGTGTCAAAACTCACTTAACAACTGCCTTGCTTAGCAATGGAAATTTGGGGTTCAATTATAGTCATAAGTCAAGGACTTCCTTTCTAAGAACTGTAGACCAGGTGGATGCTTGTTAAGAAAAAATAATCACTTTATTTTATTTAGAAGTTTAGCAATCTCTCTTTCTCTCCCCCCCCCCCCTTTGGCAAACAGCAAATTTCCACAGTAATCCGTGATTTGGGGATAATCAATAGGATTATGTGATACTTTGAGATTCAATTGAAAAGCAATTCAATCAAATTACTCCTTCAAATTGGAATCAAACTGGTGCCTTTAAACTGCTTCATAGAGTCAGTGCATAGAAACAAATTTTTATTAAATGAGATCTGTGAATTTTCTTGTTTCTTGGAATTAAATTGCAAATTAAAAATGAATTGTAAATTCTAATTAACCCTGGAAATTTATACAATACTAGTGAATAGGTAAACTTAACATTTTTTTTAAAGAAACAGTCGATTCACAAAGGTTCTAGAGAGATTGGAAACTCTTCAGATTTTAAATCAGTTTTTGCTTACATTTTACTACTACTAAGGAAAAGGTGTGTCGCTGCTCACTGAAACTTTCAGATAGACTATGGGAGAATAATTCCATCCCGATATGTATTAGACATTTTTGTTCCTGTAAAAATGGGATGCAACTTATTTGAATTAGTAGCAGGATAGTGTATCTCTTGTTATGGACAGTCAGCTCTTACAAATGGAGGTAGGTTGATGAAAGCTCTGAGATGTTCGTTAAGTGACTAGAAATGGTTCTCTAGAGGACTTCCTGGACTTTCCTGTAGTAATTACTAAGTCTGCATTTAATAAGAAAATTGCCTTGTAGAAGCCTCCCTTCCTGTTTACAATCTTACTATCCCTCCAGGCATTTGGGGCAATAATTTCCATGGGAGGTTAAAAAGAGAAAATAAGGTCTAAGGAAAGAATGCTAATAGGATACACTTCCAGTTGCTTTGATAAAATGCAGTGGGTGGCTTTTCCTAACCCAATGCTCTTGTGCTGTGATGGGTTTTAATTGACAGGCAGTCCTTGACTTACAATCATTCGTTTAGCGACCATTCAAAGTTGAAACACCAGTGAAAAAAGTAACTTACAACCAGTCCTCACAGTTGCAGCTTCCCCGTGGTCACAGATCAGAATCTGGGCACTTAGTAACCAACATATATTTACGACAGTTGCAGTCATGTGATCACCATTTGCAATTTTCTCAGCCGACTTCTGACAAATAAAGTCAATGGGGAAACCAGATCTGTTTAATGACTGAATGATTCTACAGTGATTCACTGAGCATTCATGGCAAAAAAGGTCTTAAAATTATGACAATGAAAATATAATTTCAAATTGCAAAATTATTTTCTAAGTCAGAACTGGATCAGCTGGGAATAGTATCAAAGCAGATCTGTTTACTAAATTTATGCAGATTGTATATTGATGATAAAATAACAGGCTAGAATAGATAATATTTTCAAAGTTAGGTTAATTGCAATTATCACTTGATAACCTAGAAAAAATTTTCTAATTGCAGGAGGGCTTTTTCAGCTATTAACTGCGAGTCATTTGGCAAAAAGATGCTAATTAATGTTAGTATTTATGACATAGCAACATACAACTATCTAACATCTCTTCAAAGAAATTACAGAATAACATTCCTCTTCAAATCTAACTCTTTTTGCCACATAAGAACAAAGTCATTTATTTTAATCTATGTCACTTTTGAATATATTCATCCAAATTTCAGGTTTATTTCTGCATTAACTGGTTATCCCTGCCAAAAAGATTTCATATAAATATTGGTATCTAAATGCAAATTATACTCACATATACATAAATACACAGACATTCCCAAAATAAGTATTTCCAAAATGATATTTGCATTAAACATACAAACACACACTTCAAATGAGATTGTATTTGAATATTTAGAAAGTGAAAATATTATATATAATCAAGGTCTGATTAGCAAAAGAGAGAGGCAAATCAGTTTGTCACTAAATTCAGAAAGCTTGAACTTTTCATATTCAGGGTAATAAAGTCCTGAACTACGTCTACATGTTATGGGGCTGAGGGGGTTTCCATCTTGTTTGTTCACACTTTTCTCTAGCCTCTTTCTAACCAGTGCACTTGCTGGATTGCCTATGGCAGGGGTGTCAAACTGCCAGCCCGCGGGCCGGTTGCATCATACGGAGGCCGTGCCCACCTCAGCTCCGGCAATGCAAAAAAAGTCATGATATGTCGCGACATGTCACATGACGCAGCGAGTTTGACACCCATTGCCTATGGGATGACATTGGAATGCAACATCCTTCTACAAAAATTCAAGAGTTGCATAGATTATTGTTTTTTAAATTTCAGATGGAATTGCTGCTTGGTCTGATCTTAGTCAAAAATTTTAAGGTAGAAAGTACCAAATACATTCCCAATTTTGCAATCTTTTCTTGCAAATTATCAAAATCAATTCCATTGAAGATATTTAGTGAGCACTCAGGCTTCATCTCATAAAGATCATGGGTCATAAAGGAAATGAGAGCAATGAGCAAATCATCCCATCAAAGAAAAAAAAAGGCGGCGGGGGGGGGAGATAAGGGAAATAAGATTTCCATTGAAGGTTGATGAAACCCTACACAGCAAAATGTTTTTCAAAGCTCAGAACTATTAGTGTATAGAGAAGTTGAATTTGTAGTGTATTTTTTAAGCTTCTCACTCAGGATTTTTTCTGTGAATTTGTTTCAGGTTTTTTGTATAACTTGTATAATTAGGACAAGGTTCACATCTGAGGGAGGAGAGAGAAAGAGAATGAATGAATAAATGATTGAATGAATGAATGAGAGAAAGAAGTCCAAAGGGTACAGATCATTTGAATCTTGTCATCTCATTAACTTAATTTAATTTAATTTGATAGATTTGTAAAAGTGGCATAAAATCTTGAATATAGAATAGAATAGAATAGAATAGAGCATAAACTTCATAAATTACAGTCCCTTTACATTTTAAGCTAATTTCTTAACATTTTCCATCAACAAATGAAATAGACTCACAAACTACAGGCCACAGACTTCTTTGCAATATTGAGATGTATTTACTTTCATTTAAAAGTAATTACTTCACATATGCATTCATATTGTAATGTCTGTAGATATCCTCTTTGGTCCCCAGTTTTGATAATGCATTTTCTCTTGAGCCTGCATAAATGGTCCAGTATAGTGCTCACAATCACCCTCTAAACAAGAGATGAGAAATTTGTGACCCTTCGGATCTTTCAATTTCCAGCATCCTTCACTTGCTCATGAAAACTGGGTTTGCTATACAGCAACATTTGCAGGAACTACATAAACCTGGGATCTCCCCTTCTTTGCAGTTATTTCCTAATTCCTTCAGAACTATCATGCAGCAGGAAGATTAAAAATGAGTGGTCAACAATTCATTAATATTACATCAGTAATAAAATGCATTCTGGAACCGATAATTTAGAGAAGGGGGGAAATGTTACCACATTTGGAACTTGCTCAAAATGTAATTTTAGCTCCAGTTTGATTGTATTGTTAATTATTGTCTTTGAAATGTTACACATTCTTACAAAGTTGTATACAAGAGGCATGTATAAGGTGAGTGGAATGCATTGTAGTAGTTCATAGATTGATGTCACTGCCAAGAAACCTGTCCTGCTCCTAAGTAGATGTTAAATGCTAGCATGCATGTGCTTATTGAAAAGTTTTGTTAGCTAGAACTTTCAGAGTTTAATCAAGTTTGAGCAACATCCCTGAAGAGAACAGCTTGATGCCTCTCGAAAGGGAAGGGCATTTATGCTTGTGTTCAATCCAAAGGTGTTGTCTCTCTACAAGATAAACACAGATAAATTCAAAGGAGGTTTGAAATACTTCCCAGCAAGTCTAAACAACCAACACAGTGTATGATTGGAGATAAGTCAATAATTACCCTAAAATAATAATGATATCATCAGAATTTCTTAACAGGTAAATGAAGCATAAAATCTTAGTGTCAAGGAGAAAAATATGCTTGCCAGTGGCAATGAATATGAAGAAATCTAGGTTTGGTTTTGTTTTTAAATAATTCATAGGTTGAATACAGAGGATTTGCTTTGCATTACTGCAGACCTATGAATTAGGGCGCTTTTGAGGCCTACAGGCAGCTGACTTCCAGAAAAACCTTTCTATGGTGTCTATTTCACAACATTACTTTCTCCCCCTTCCTCCGCAATGTCCTTCCAGTATTCAATCAGTATTAAATGAATTACATTTAATGTCTTATTACTAAAGACATGTTGGCCATCTGTATCCTAAGATCAAAGTTCTTCTATCCTGAAAATGTTATTGAAGCTATGAGTGGAAAGTTACAGCTTCTGCTCATAAAAGCAATAGAAAAAATATGTTGTGAAGTGTATATAAAATAGAGGGGTACACTAAGGTGAAGTGGGGAAGAATAAAAAAAATCAGCATTTTTGGCAGAAACGTATATTTGGAAAGAAAAAAATATCTATTTGAATTACTTCACGGTTGGGAAAAGCAAGCTAAAAGACCACTTACAATTTTCAACAGAGGCAGTTTCTTTTGCAGAATATGACTGTGGCTTCCAAGTTGCATTACAAAGTGATTGTGTTTGATGAATGTGAATAAATCACATTTCAGATTTTGTATCTGAAATTCAAAGGAGCTGGAAATGCTTGTCATGCAAGGTAAGGCTTCTTTACACAACAGTACTGTATTCTGCCAAATATGATGCCATGGCATGGATAAAACCTCCATAGAATAAGCGTTCATTATATTAAAGCCTACTACTTGTTATATGTTTAGTTAAGAAATATACCGTCCTCTCCTATTTTAAAAAAACTTTTTTTCCCTCAAGAGCTTTTCTGTAACATTTCTTTTAAAACCATTATAATTATTACTGGCCTCTGGTGACAAGTGCTCTAACCACAAATTGTGCATCTAATGAAAACAGACATGCTGTAGAAGAGAAAACAACCCAACCACTGGGCACACAAAGGCTACTCATTCCTGCCTGGTTTCGCTGAGCTGGGTCTGTGGAGTAGATTTGACTCTCTCTCTCTCTCTCTCTCTCTCTCTCTGTGTGTGTGTGAGAGAGAGAGAGGGGGGGGGGGGCAGGTGGCGTCTGTATTGAGTAATCTCTATTCTCTGTTCACAAAAGACTGCCTGACTCCAAATACTTTAAAATCCAGTCCAAATATGTACAAGGCTGAACTGCATGTTGTGTAATGCAAGAGCATACAGGTAGTCATAATTGAGCCCAAAATGTATATTGCTAAATGAAACATTTGTTAAGTGAGTTTTGCCCCATTTTACAACTTTTCTTGCCATACTTGTTTTGTGAATCATTGCATTTGTTAAGTTAGCAACATGGCTGTTGTGTGAATCTGGATTTTCCATTGACTTTGCTTGTCAGGTCACAAAAGGTGATCACAGGACCCCAGGACACTGCGACCATCATAAATATGAACCAGTCACCAAGCATCTGAATGGGGATGCTACAATGGTCGTAAGTGTGAAAAACGATCATAAGTCACATTTTTCAGTGCCGTTGTAAGTTTGGACGGTCACTAAATGAACTGTTGTAAGTCAAGGACTACCTGTAATAGAATCATTGAGGGAGGTATTTGTTACTACCTCTCGGCCACTGCATGAAAACCATACAGCAAACTACAAACTATAATTTTTATGGCCTTTTTATCTTTAGTTAAAGTTGAAGCTTTGAGGTGGATATCAGGTCCTCCCTGCAGTCTCTGCAAGGCTGTTGTGCTGGAAAAACAGGTGGTTGTTTTCTCTGCTCAAAAAGTAGCTGATTTTTGATGATTGGTGATGGTGATCAGCAGAACAATGTAAAGCTAGCTGAGGAATTCTGAGAATTGACGTCCACATGTCTTAAAGATGCCCATCCCCTGAGGTACAATGCCAGTACCCTCTTTGTGAAACATTATTTCATAAAACTTGTTGGTAATGAATGAGTATTCCTCTACCAGAGGCTCATTTGCATAATAAATATATATTTAATTTTCTAAAAAGCCAGGCATGCTCTTTGAACCTATCAAGGTTGACTAATTTATACTGTCACAAAGCATTTTCTGTGCTCCTTGCAATTCATTCTGGCAAGGGAACAGATGAATTTTCTACTGTGAAATGGTTCAGTAGAAGTTCCTAGCTAGGGTTATCATAGCTGAATTTTCAAAAAAAAACATGAGGAAAAATGTTTGTTCTTGTCCTCTGAGATAGACTGGACTAAGAAAAAGATTGGCCTAAAATCACTTAGTTTTTCTCACATCTTCCCAGTCATTGTCTAGCACTTAATACATTCCTATGTATAGAGATAATATATTATTCATAATTGTACATAATATAACCTTCAAATAAGTCATCATTCAGAAACACATATATTTTCTCACTTGATATTATGCTCTTCCCAAATAGCATTCTTCCTGTTGCCTAGCCCAGTTAAATAAGTGACAAGAACAATAGCATAAGGAAGTTTGGGTCCTGTACCAGGGACAAGGAATCAGGGCAAAGGTTTGGATAGTGGAGGATGGAAGAAGAGAGGGGAGATGGATCCTGGAATGGAGGACAAAAATATTGGATGGAGTAGGGAAGTGGGGAAAAGGCAGAATCTTGACAATAGGGCGAGTAGCAGGGATGTGGTGCGTAGACAACAAAGAGGATTGTATTGAAAAGGAGCACAATAGCTTGGCAGAGATAGAGGTGAACTCTGAACTGGACTGGAGAGGATGGAAATAAAAAGAATTAATCAAGGGAGTGGAGAGAAACAGGAGAGTGGGCATTTAAAAGAGGGAGTTGGTAATGATGAGAACAAAAGAAAGAATGATGGGATAGCACATGGACACAAAAAGAGAAAGAAGGTTGGGACATGTAGAAGGGGAAATTGCCAAGAGGTTCTCCCAGCCTCTGAAATAAAATGTTCGGTCCAAGACATTTAATCTCTTTTTTTAATCCCTTCTGGCTGGGATTCTGAGTTAAAAATTAGACTTGCATGGGAAATATCAGATATGCAATCATCCAATGTTAGTAGCCTTTAGTAAACTGCTCCTGCCTACAGAAGCTGTTCTAAAGCAGAACTGTACACGATGACGCTCCAAGGTTGCGTGTTGCCTCAAAATGCTTAGGCGTAGCTAAACAATTAATGTATGGATAGGAAGTATTGTTAGTGTCATCATATTATTTTAATTAAATGTAAATATGTGGCCTGCACACTATGCAAAATCCAAATATAGCTTTTGTTCCCAAAAAGACTGCCTGCCCCTTTTCTATAGTTAAGTGCTATAGAGTTCAAAAAGATATGGCTTCTACTTTTGTGCAATATTCCTGCGTTCAGTTCTACAATTAAATAATTTTAGCCTATGGAAGGTAGTTTTAGATTAAACCACCTCCTATAGGCTAAAATTATTTCAGTGATGCATTATTTCAGTACCTAATTTGGAAACAAAAATAAATTAGTTGTAGAAAAAGTTCATATATCTTTTTTAAAAGTAGAAAACAACACTTGTAGTTGTGTATATACCTGGCTAATTAGCAGCTCAGAAAATATTTTTTCATAATAAGAAAGGACACTTCTATAACCAGCATCCACTTGGTACACCTATGCTAATCAGGTCTGGATATTGCTGCTTGCCAGTATTACATATTAATTTAGATTATGTATGGGGAATACATAAATTGCTGGCTTTGACTTTAATTCTGTTTCTGTAGTACATGCTGACTTTACTTCCTACTATGACTTGTTCCATTCCACATTCCAAACACTGTTCATATGTAGTTATTCTTGCTGGTATATTTCAGTTTCTCAATTACCTAAAATGCTTTAGAGCAGTGTGTCCCCATCTTTGTTATTTTGTAAATATATGGTCTTCAGTTCCCACAATTCTTAATGATGTTTATACTGGTTGGAGAACTCTGGAAGATGAAGTCCATACATTAGAATGGCAACCATATTGGTAATGGCTGATTTAAAAATTAAATCAGATATCTACATGCTTTGGCCATCAACACAACTAGAAATAATTCTCACATCTTGGGAGCTATTGATGCAACAAGCTTTTATTTGCATATGCTGTACCTCCCAGGGATATTTCAATTATTTATTAATGAACTGGATCACGATCAGCATTACTTCACATACCCATTAAGATGTTTTGATAGTATATAGTTTCTCTTAAGAAATTTTGGCTCAGAATGCTGCTGCTTTTCTTTCTTTCTTAGTTTAGCTACATAATCACAAAACTTATTCCAGAATAATGGAAAGAATTAGTTTTTCAAGTGTTGAGAAATGCTCAATGTGTCCGTACCTGTGCAGAGGGTCTTTGGAAACGAAGCCCCGCAGCGATCGGGTGGAGTGGGAACCATTCCCTTCACTTTTGGACCGGCTCCGAAATGGACTAGAAGGAGTGGCTCAAGGACTCCAATCTGGCTTTTCAGCAAGCAAGGGGATTGGAGGCACGTGAATGCACTCTAGTCTGCCGTCTCAAAAAACTGGGTTTTTTCCCCCCACTGCTGGATTTATTTAAATAAACTTTAAAGAAAGTTAAACAGTATGGCAGCAAAAATCCAGCACGGGGGGGGGGGGGCGACTTTTTTGAGACGCCAGACTAGCATGCATTCACGTGCCTCCAATCCCCTTGCTTGCTGAAAAGCCAGATTGGAGTCCTCGGACTGCTCGTTTCATCCCATTTCGGAGCCGGTCTAAAAGTGAAGGGAATGGTTCCCATCCCACCCGATTGCTGTGGGGCTTTGTTTCCAAAGACCCTCTGCACAGGCTCCGGACAAACCGAGATCCGGGACTGAAAAAGCAGCAACAGGAGCGAAGGGCTGTTCAAAGGAGGAGGAAAAAGGAGAAAGTGGGAGAACCCCAAGGGAGACCTCCTCCGTCACCCTGCAAGCGGAGATGGGGGGGGGGGGAAGGCAGGCGATCTGGACGCGCTACACAGCAGCAGCAAGCGGAGGCGGGGGGGGGAGCCTTCCTCTGCCTGCCTCTGCTTGTTGCCGCCGTGCAGCACATCCTGATCGCCTGCCTTCCCCGCCCCCCTTTGCCTCCGCATGCAGGGTGATGGACGAGGTCTCCCTTGGGCATGGAATAGGGCGTCAGCTTCAGTTGGTGTTTTGGAGAACTTCCTCCATCACCCTGAGGAGTGTGAGAGTGGCAAGACCCGAATGACTGAAGGGAGGAACCAGGAACCAAGAGAGAAAACCTCAGCATCGGATTGAAAAAACTTGGAAAAAATGGAGATGGGAAGGGCAGGAGTGGAGACTCAGATTTATCATAACTGGTTCCCCGAACTCAACAAAAAATTAGGTATCAGTTCTGCTGAACCGGTACGAACTAGCTGAATCCCACCACTGATTCTGTGGCTTAAATATTATTAAATATTAAAGGGAATAAGCTTTTGGTTGTGTAGGAAAAGCATCCATACAATTTTAAAATCAAAGTTGCTCCAAATTATCTTGACAGCCAAATAATAGATTTTGATCAAAAAACATTTAAGATTAATTTTCCCATTAGCTATAGCTGCTGGGACTTTTCTATCCACTGTCAAACAGTCGACCACAGGTGTGTCCGACCACACTGAGTGAAGAGGAATTGTCTGGGGATGCATATAAAATATAGAACATAGTTAAAATAGCTGAAAACCCATGTAATAATGTTAAAAGTTTAGAATCTTGTGTGGCACATTGCTAGCTATCCAGGGCCACATGTGGTCTGTGGGTGTGTTGGACATGCCTGATCTACATTATTCTAAACATGACTAGCTGTAATTTGAATTTCCACAAGCTGAACAGTACTTGACCTCCCTCTTGTGGTTATGTATAATTTCTGAACATTGTCTTTGTTTTTCCAATCAGATTTCTTTTATCCAATTTATAATTCCAATATGCTATACTTTATTTTTCTGGAAGATACTTATTATAATATGGGTTTCAAAAGTTCATCAGATCTTCTCCTTCTCCTCCTGCTTCTGCTCCTGCTCCTTTTCCTTTTTGAGTGATAGTAGTGGGTGAGAGGGGATTTGGGAATCATCATCTTTTGTCATTCCAAATGCCAACCTATTATCCTTGGAAGGAACTGAACACTCACTCTTCACAGGCAAAAAGAGATTTTATTTATTTATATGTCAATTTTGTATGCTGCCATGATCACATAGTAGGCTCTCAGTGATTAATGTCATTAAGACCTAAAATTGTGATAAACCTCCTCTGGAGGTAAGCAAGAAGCATAAAAACTCGTCTGCAACAAAAAATTAAACATTCACTATCAAAAAGTTCCCATTCCTCAAAACTTCTCTGAGACAATTCCATTTTAACTAGCTTCCAAAATACTCTCGGAGTTGGTGTTAACCTGGCTTCTGGAGAAAAGCTACTCCATGGAACTGTGACTATTACTGTGAAGCATTGCTCCTGGACTTTGTCCCCCTCACTTTCCACATATGATATCATCATCATCATCATCATCATCATCATCATCATCTCTTGCATGGGGACTGTATGAGGTTAGTGAGAAGAAGAGGAAATTCACCCTTGGAGTTCTTGCCCACGGTGAACTTTTCTACCATAGCTGACCAGCCCAAGATCTTCCTTGCAAACATTCGCTGAAAAGGAGTAGGGTAGGTAGATACAAAGCAGGCACACTGAATATTCCCACTCCTAGAAGTAATGAGAAGATAATTCTTGATAAAACCAGGGCTTTTTTTGGCATAGAATGCACCGGAACGGAGTTCCGGCACCTTTCTTTTCCTATTGTTGCCCTTCCTATCCTCGTTTGCTTTTGAAAATGCCCTGCTGGCGATACAGTGCAAGCGGGTCCCCTCCGGAGCTGTCTGCCTCCTCTAGGAGGAGCCATGAGGTGCCGGAGCACCACAGCCAGAGCGTGGCTTGATTGGCTGGGTCGGACCATGTGTGGAAGCCGATGGTAGCGGTGGGAGACACATAAATATGGAGGCCATCTTTCACGAGAGGGTGAGTGAACCTTTTGCCTTCCCTTACAGAAGGTAGGGTATGTGTGAGGTTAAAAATAGGCGAAGCGAGAGGAAAGAAAGGCGGCTGGCGTGGAAGCTTGCCCGACAGCGAAACGTTGCTGTTTCGGTTCCTTGGGTAGTTCAAAGGCTGGGATGTCTACGAAAATCTCTTTTTAGTCTTTTAAACTTTATATTCAAACTGCAGAGGGGAAGAATAAGAATAAAGCCAATGTCTTGTGATTTGGAGGTATTATTATTATTAATAATATATATTAATTATGTATTAGTCAGATGTAAAGGTAGACCTATAGCAGGGATGTCAAACTGCCGGCCCGCAGGCTGGACACATCACGATGAAACCGTGCCGGCCCCATTGCCGGCAATGGGGGAAAAGTTCCGATATGTTGTGCGACATCACGTGACGTCTCGAGTTTGACATGTCTGACGTACAGTATGAGGTTTAATCAGATCTGTTTATTAAATTGGGTTTAACTTAAAGGTAAATTAAAAGTAATCTGTTCACTGACAAAGTTTCAACTTTAATTTATTTCAAGTCAATATCCATATTAAACTCCAAATCTAAATTTTTCCACCTTGTTTGACAACTTCTTAAAAATAATTCAATCTTTTACAAGCAACCAAATTTTGTTTTATTGGGCCAATTTCATTCCACATAGAAAGCTGACATTTCCATTCATTAAACTAAATGGGTGTGCCAGTGGTAAATGTCCCAAAAGATTAATAAAACGCCTTCTTGTAATTTAAAGCCACACAGTGCATGTTAACATTAATAGTATTAACTTACCTTGAACAAAATCCTAGTCTTTTAGATACACTAAAAATTGAAGGGTTTTTTTTTCAACTACAAAGGTAAACCTTGTAGGGTAGGCAAGGCAGGTTGTGTGTGAGTTCCGCCACCTTTTTTTTTTTTCTTACAAAAAAAGCACTGGATAAAACTGTTTCTTTTTCCTTGTTGCCCTGGCTCATTCAAGCTATAAGGAACTTAAAAAGTGGTGATTTTTTCTAGGATGCATGTTCTATCTCCCCTGTTATAGTCATGTGCTGCATTTGATATATTTAGGGCTTAGACAGTTTTTTGGCTGTGATGGAGAACAATTGGTTGAATTGGCTTCTCAGAGTTCTAAAACGGGTAGAAATCTTATAATCTTACTGATGGTAAGTCATCTTTGCTGTTATTCTTTAATATCCTCCTCCACACTGTGCACATTCTGCAGAAATATTTGAATAAGGTGGCCAGTGGGACACAGCAACTTCTCATTATCTGTTCCTCACGCTGGGATTTCATTAAGTAAGAAGTCATGGTTCTTATGGCTCATTTTCTTTCACCCAATTCTGTATCCCTCTAACTGGAAACCTGAGACTATACTGAGATATATTTGAGACTAACATTGTCAGAATTCTGTAGCAGGGGTTTCTAGGAATCCCCAATAAATCTAGAGGTCACGAAGCTGGGAAGGCTATACTAGCGTGTTAAATAAATCGTGTGCCTATTATTTTCAGGGAAAGCATTGTTCCTCCAAACCTTTTTGCAACAGCAGATGGCGCTAACACCTAAGGGGAGACTGCTTCACCTGATATGTTTTAAAATGTGTAGATTGGATGACAAAATATGTGGATTGTTACATTAACAGTGTCTTCCCTCGGTATAGTGTGAATAGTAAGATCTTCATGTATCCAAGATGGAGCAAATTGCTCTAACCATCCCTGCTACCAGTTAAGACCTCCACAAGTACCATGGCAATTTTGAGTTGTAAAAAAACCAATAAGAAAAAAAAAGTAGTATCTGCATATATAGAGAGGAAAGGAGGAGGAACAGTGGTGGGATTCAGCCGGTTCGCACCACTTTGGCAGAACCGGTAGCTAATTTTTTGTTGCCCAGGCCCAGAATGGACTTCTGGAAACAGCATCCACACCGAGAATCAATTGTTCACATATTTGAATCCCATCACTGAGGAGGAAGATAATTTGATTCAATAATTGATCATTAAATTGCATCATCCCATCCCTACCATTGATCACCCCAATTATCTGTAGAACAGATGGCAAGTTCACAGGCACAGAGATACTAGAGAACTTGACATTCAAGTTGAAGCCAAGTTTGAAAAACACCGCTTTAAGGGATAGCACTGCCCAGAAAGATCAAGGAATGGTTGAGCAAGCTGTTTTCAAATTTTAAAAATAGATGACCAAGGGGAGTTTGAGGAATTTTGTGGAAGTGGTCTTAACAAGCATTTGCTATTTCAACAACCAAGGGAAGATAAAGAGAGTAGTATGGTTTAGAAAAGTCAGTCCTTCCTGCTACTTTGCAAATACCCAGCCTATTCCCATTTTCTCATGAACTGGTGTAGCCAGACCTGTTTAAATATGTGGTAGAGATAACTTCAGATTTATATCCCATATTTATATGCCTGCTCTTTTTTTCTAACGAATGTCTTTACAAGTTAAAATGAACTTTAAAAAGGGTGACTTGCCTGTACTACATTCCTTTCCGGTAGGCATATTGGAAAAAAAATTGCAATTATGTCTCATTTAAATAATTTTATTTATTTATATTTATATTTTTATTTATTGACTATATATCCCACCTTTAGTATTTTTACACGTAACTCAAGGTGGCGAACATATTCAGCACACCTTTTGCCTCCTATTTTCCCTACAATAACAATCTTGTGAAGTGAGTTGGCTTTAGAGAGAGTGACTGGCCAACATCACCCCTCTGGCTTTCATGGCTAAGGTGGGACTTGAATTCATGACCTCCCAGCTTGAGCTTTAAGCATTAGACCTTGCATAATAATGGATGAGGAGAGGGGAATTTTTTAAATTTCTTTATAAAATGTAAAAATTTGTAAATACTGTGTAGATTTATTTTGCACCAGGGAAAGAATGCAGATCAGAAACAACTGGGTTGGTGGTTTTTTTTTTTTTTCAAATCGCACTCTACACAGACACTAAGTTAGTTTGAATCATCTATTTAGTGAGCTAGAGCAGACAACTCTATTTGATTAGGTTGTTCTTCACAGCTGTGGGAGGACAGCGCACTCCCACCCCCCATCCCCCCCAGAGAAAGAAATATTTTGGGAATGTTAAAAGGCAGAATATTATATTTCCCCAAAAGGATCTTAAAGGCAGAAAAGCAAGCCCAATTTTTCTTAATAGTCCCCAGTAGAAATTCAGGAAACCACCTTTTAGAAATGCAGATTTGATAATCTCATTCTGCCCCATTCATGAGCAAATACCACCAGGCAAAAACCCATTCAAGACAAAATATTTTGAAATCCCCTGCAGCAAAACTGAGAGCTAACAATAGCAGAATTAGAACCAGCAACCCCTCACCCAAAAATCCAACACAGGAAGTAAGCCATCAGCCACAGCCTCAGAGAAGCAGGATATGACCTTTAGGACATAATAGGATTAACCCACCACCATTAGAATAGCAGAAAGGCACACTGAATCTCAAAGTTCATGCCACAGGAACAACTCCAAACACAAAAGCCCAAAAAGGTATAAAAACCCACCACTCCCAGCAACATGTGGTCAGCTTTCCCAGAGCCATATTTCTGTCTGGCTCTGCTCTTCAGTAAACTACAACCTTCTTTCTAAAGCAGTCTCCATTTTGTTTATTCCCAGCTTGGATGGACCTTGATGAAGATTTTTCTTTCAACACAGCCTAATACCTTTAGCTACTTGCACATTTTAGAACTGAGCATTAGCAACAGAAAAAAAAAACAATCCCTATACAAATTAAGTCTTGCTCTGAATTCTCTTCCCCATTTGGAAACGGTCATTCTCCTTGTCATAAGCCAGAAGTGTGCCTGCCATATGTGTCATCAGAGCTTTTGTCTATGGAGATTCTCAGTCATCCAGGTCATGGTTGTCCCAAGGTACTTTTTCAAGAGCAACTGGACAAGGATTAATAAAAGTCCAGTTCCCTCTTGAAAAAGAACCTTTGGGATCTCAGAGCATTGTTACATCTCTCCAAGTGCCTCTTAAAACTTCTACTGAATTATATTTAAAGTAAAGAAAGGAAAATATAAATAACACACCCACCAATCTGCTGCATTTACCCCTAGTAAAAGTGACTCAACTAATGTGGCCTCCAGAAAAGGAAGAGAGACAGAATAGGACATAGGGACATAATATCCAACTTTCCCATCTTATCATTTTAAGAATCTTTGAATTTGGAGACTCACCCATTCCTCTATTAAATGGATGTTTGTGATACATTTTCACATGTATGTATTGTGGGTTTATTTCACACTACAAAATGGGGCACACCTCCCCTCATGTTAATTGAGTAAATAATGTCTAATTAAAATTAATTGCCTGTAAATTTAGGTTATTTAGTAGATTAATTGATCCCAGTCTGCATGTACCAACTATTTCATTGCTTGCCTGCATGCAGACAGAAACATAGAAGTGTGTAAAGAGATATATTTTGTTCCTTTCTTTCAGCAGAATAATAATAAGTGGAAGAAAGCAGAAAAGAATTGGACTAAAAGGTAACTATACTGAGAGTGGAAAGAAAGAGAAATGGGGAAAAGAAAAACTAAGTGGAAGCGGTATCATAAAAAGAAGAGGTGGTTCTATTCTTAAAAGATAGATCTACTAAGTCACAGTCATTATTTGGGGAAAAACTCATCTTACCGTCGGATAACTGAAGTATTATTTAATACAACAAATCAAATGTTTTGCCAGCCCTATCCATTCTTGGAACTGCAGGTCTTGAAAGCAAATATGACACATGGTCTGCAAAAAATGACCCATTCAGATTATAAACAATCTAGTCTTTGGAAACACATAGGTTTTGCTAAGTTTTATTAAAAATTAGTCAGAGAGTCCTCTGACTATGCTTTAATTCTTGAATGGATTAAGGCAAGGATGGTTGATTACATTATCAAGAATACTTTGGAAAAAGAATTGGAGGCAAAACACTTAATTTTAGTAGATTCCTTACAGAAATTTTCTAAGCACAGAATAAGAGGCCATTTTTCTTTTCTTTTCTTTGCTTTGCTTTTCCTTTTTTTTTTTTTTTTTGAATTTGGGTCCCAATGTATTCCTGAATATCTTTCCATTTTCTTCCTGGGCTTTGAGATTTCACAGGTGGCAGTCTTGGGAATGGATGATCTATGGGACCGGGGAGGTATGGACCTCAAGGAGATGGACAGACTGATCAGTAGGGAAGGGGAGACCAGGTTGAAGAACTACATGGGTCACACATCTGGCATCGAAATGGAGCCTGGGGTGTGGGGCGTTAGCCCCCCAGCATGCAGGGCTTGCAATTCAGTGAGCAAACAGGAGTACATTCTGGATTCTGCCCACCAACTGCCTGGCAGACAAATGACTGGGCAGTAGTTGTCTGTTCTAGGTCAAAGAGCTTATTTGGCAATCTGGGAAAAAAGCAAAGAGTAAACATCCATTTTTATAGGAAGCAGCTGTGTACTTGGCAAAACATCTGGGAATATAAGACTACAGTTAAAAAAATAGCAAGAACAACTTACAGGGGTGGGTATTATTTGGTTGCTAAGAGACACACTGCTTAAAAAAAATAAAGTTTTAGAGATTGCCTCTCATCAAAATAGACACCTGATGATGGAATGATTACATAATCAGATAAAACTTCTCTTTTTCAATAAAGCTGTATACACCTTACACAGTTTTAACTGTGGATGTGTGTGTGTTTTCCTGGCTTAATTCTACCATCTGTGTTAAAACAAAGAAATCTGTAGCTTCTATAGATCAATAGTTTGTAAAAACAAACTTTAGGACAGGGGTGTCAAACTGCCGGCCTGCGGGCTGGTTGCATCATGCGGAAGCTGCGCCCACCCCAGCTCCAGCAATGCAAAAAAGTCAAGCCTGAGGGAGAGGCAGCTGCAGGACTGCCTGGGCTCTGCAGAAGCCCCAGGAACCAGCAGGGCTCCAGCTGATTGGCGCTTCCAGAAGCAGCTCAGAGCTGGAGGTGAACTGAAGAAAAGGGGGGGGAGAGGAGAGGCTATAAAAGAATGTGGTTTGGGTGGGGGAAGGGGAAAAAAGACATCAGGAAAGGTTTGATTCCTTTAAACAAATGTAATTAGTTTTATCCCCTTTAATTGAGTCTGTCTGTGGCTTTTAGAAAGTTTTGTTTGAAGGTAAACAGGCTTAATTTAAAGCTAAAGCTTTTCGCAATTGCGGAGCCTTTCAGTCTAGAATTGCAACATTGTGACATGTGACACGCCTGAGGCAGCTTAAAGAGAAGAGTTTGTATTTCTTTATTTTCTTGCTTTGCACTTGATTAGTGTGTCTTTAAGGGTACAGGGAAGGGATTGGGAGGTGCATTCTTACTACACTGTGGAAGAGCTCAGAAGGGCAAACCAGCTAGCTCAGGAGTCTACAAACTTAGCAACTTTAAGACCTGTGGACTTCAACTCCCAGAATTCCTCAACCAGCCATGAGGGCTGAGGAATTCTGGGAGTTGAAGTCCACAAGTCTTAAAAGTGCCAAGTTTGAAGATCCCTGAACTAGCTGGTAGTGGTGCATATTAATAAGCATGGATAAATTCATCATACATTTGTCAGTGCAAAGGGAAAGTGATTCAGCAAAGGAACAGCCACGGAAGAAATTAAAACTGGTACTTTTTTACTTTTTTTCTACAGTTTGTAATATTTTATTAG
The DNA here is from genome assembly GCA_023970755.1 of Azemiops feae. Lineage (NCBI taxonomy): Eukaryota > Metazoa > Chordata > Lepidosauria > Squamata > Viperidae > Azemiops > Azemiops feae. The sequence goes on along the minus strand of JALGBA010001242.1, from coordinate 352,729 downwards.
ATTATAAAATAAAATACAAAAATACAAAAGCAAATAGTAGGACACTGGGGAGGAAAAAGGGGGGGAAATGAGGGGGAGAAGGGAAAAAGAACAGACTTCCTCTGTTGCAGTAGAAGGAAGCATTAACATTGAACCTCAACTTTTTACTTTTCCATAATATTATAAACTAGCCATTTCTATAACAACAAATGAATCTAATCAGTAAAACCCAACCCCCCCCTTTTTTTTTTAGTCATCAAGTTTTTGACACCTTGCTAAGCACTGGTGGTACTCAAATATTGTCATGTCCTAAAAGTGGTACAATCTGTGAAAAGGTTGAAAAGCCCTGGTCTAGACAGTGATTTTAACCTGTGGTCCACAGACCACTGGGGGTCCATGATGTCATAGTGGGTCTGCAAAGGCTTGAAGAAATGTTATGATTTAAATCTTGAGTTAAGTCTTGGGGGTCTGCGGTCATGATTCATGGCCACAAAAGGTACTTAAAGGAGGTCCGTGTTGAAGAAAAGGTTGAGAACCACTATTCTAAACAATATTAGATTTTTAAAATTAGTTTCCCCTAATAATAGAACTTTGGTGCTTTAAAATGAACATCAAGATTTTCCAAGCACCGTTTACTGGGAAAACTATTGATGTGGTAACCACTAATTGATACCTAGTTTTCTTACCACCCCAGGAGGAATGCAACAGAAATGATACAAGGAAAAATAATAAAGAATGTGACCTGCCTTTCAACTGTTTAATTTTCATTAGGTATTGTCTTAAACTGAATCAAATCAAATCAAATCCTGGGAGTGAAAAAAAAGAGAGAGCAAAGAACTTCCCCAAATCGCAAGTGGAACACACTGATTTTGGAAGTTCCCTGTACTGATTCATTATATGTTGCAAGAGCTCATCGGTGGTGCAGTAAAAAGCTTTGAAGTAAGTGCACACATCAGACTCAAACCACTCCTGGAACTTGCATTCCACAGCAGCATTCTCCTGGTGCGCACTCCTTTCAAGTAGTTGCTGAAGAGGCTATTCAAGAACTCCATCATTTCTTTTCCATTGCAACTGCGGCTCTCTTCTTCACGGTGAGCAAAGGAGCAGTTAAGAGAGTGGGCCCGATTCCAGTTGCTGAGTGATGGGACACAGGGAGAACTCAGACCTTGGCAAGCGGGGGTGGGGGGGGGGGCAGTAAAATAATGGAGTGCTTTAGTCAGCCTGGAAGAGGCAGGCAAATACTAGATTTATGAGGAGAGCTGTTTCAAGACTGACATTTGATGGAGGAAGAATTATTTAAGTGGGAATTGGTTGCCAGTCTGGATCTGGATGAGACTCTGGTTTCTTAAGATGTGGTTTCACTCTTCACTTGCATTCCAACAACTGAAGTTGTCATGGTAGTGAAGAATCGACTGCTGCAAGATAGCACATTAGGTGACAGAATCAACCTCAGCCCAGACTTCATATGTGCCATGCTGGACCTATATCTGACCCCTACATATTTTAAATACAATGAAGTTTCTACAGACAAAATCATGGCTGGGCCATGGGTTCACCTGTGTCCTCCATTGTGGCCTCTCTCTACATGGGAGAGGTAGAAACCAAAGCTCTAAACTAAATTCCACCCACTCACTGGTATAGGTTTATGTGGCTGATATTTGGTCAAGATTAAAACACAGGAATTGTAAACCTTCACCAAACACATCAACTCTGTGGATAGGTGCATCATGTTCACATGGTAAGATGTTAAAGAAAATAATCTGGCCTTCCTGGACTGTGCAGTATGCATTAAGGAAGACAGAAGCTTTAACACTGAAGTTTAACACCCCCCCACACACACAAACATGGATCAATATTTACATTTTGATTCTCACCATCCACTGGAGTACAAAATGGGGGTGATCAGAACCCTACACTACCAGGCTGAAGGTCGTCTACCAGCAAAGATGGAAAAGAAAAAGAACTAAAACACATCAAGGAAGCCCTCAGAACTTGTGGCTATCCTAGCGGGGCCTTCATCAAATTAAAAAAAAAACCTACCCAGCAGAAGCTCTTCCATAACAGACAAAGAAAAGAACAAGAAATGAAGCAATGTTGTCATTTCATATGTTGCAGGAATATCTGAAAAGCTCAGGAGGATTTTCAACCAACACAACATATATGGATTCTTTAAATCCAAGAATACACTGAGGCAAAAGCTTGTCCGTTCCAAGGATAAAACACCCAGACACAACTGAGCAATGTAATATATGCAGTACAGTGCAGTGGGACATAGGCAGATCTGTACATTGGAGAAGCAAAACAACCACTTCATAGACACATGGCACAACATAGGAGAATAAACCATCAGGACAAGAGTCAGCAGACTTCCAGTTTGACGTCGTAGTGACACAGATGCAGGAATGCAGGGTTTTGCAATTCGCCCTGCAGGGGGCCCTAAAAGTGCCTAAAATCGCCCCAGAGAGGCAATGAAGAAGGATCACAAAGGGATGGTGGTCGATCCATTTGATCCAAGGAAAGCTCTCCAAACTGGCAGGGGAAAGACTAATTAGCAGATCGTAAACAGCGTGTTTGGAACTGGGTGAGAATACTGATCTTTTCTTTACTATTTTACAACTGGATTTCCTGGAAAAGTCTCCCAAGAAGCCAAAAACCTCCAAACGTGAGAAGGAAGAGGATTGCAGTCTCACCCTTCTAGAGGAATGGAAGCGGCATTTTAATTTTTTTATGGGGGACAGAAACATTTAACACTCAAGTGGAAGTAATATAAAGCTATAGTTTTGACAAATCTGAGAACTGAGAAAATTGTTAAGAGTTTCTATTTGAAAAAATACTGGGGTGAAATATAAGAAATCAACCTTCTATTTTAAGAGTCGGAAAATAGATATTGAATGACATCTAATGGTGGATTAGAGTATAGCACCACAGCTGCAATGACTGATACAGACCTGGCAAAAAGCCTAGAAATAGATAACAACCTACTTTCTTTGTTGTTTGGTGACTTTTAATTCAACAGAGAACAGCTGGCAGCAGAGAAAAATATTTTGGCATACTTACTACAGTGTGAGAACCTAATTGTTTTGAAACCTGTTGACCTTCTTGGATTATAAATATATACTAAGCTCTGACTTTTGATCTTAGGAACTTTTTGGAGAGGAAGAAAAATTTGACTTCTGACTATGTTTGTCTGGGGGAAGTTTTGGGATTGCTGTTAGAATGGTTGAACATTTTGAACATTCTGAACATTTTGGATTGTAAATTTCGGCTGATTCACAATTTTTGGATGCCTGAGCAAAATATTGCTTTCAGTGGTGGACTTATATCCTGGAACTTATTGGATTATAAAGGCTATATATAAAGACTAGAAGAATCAGACAAGACTTTGTTTTATGGACATTAAGATTGGTGCTATAAGACAAAATTAGTATCAGGGGATTACAACAGTTCTGGAGGGGGCAAATAAAATGGATCCTTTATATCTAGCCAAAAATGGTAGGAAAACATACTTAATATTCCCATCAGAAGCCCCCAGCCAGGTTTACCAGGGAACTATAGGAGTGATGCCTCAAGAAGAAGTAAACATTTTTCAGAAGGAAATACATTCTATGTTACAATTAATTCAGGAGACAATTATTTCACATAAAGAAGATGCAAGAAGAAATCATGATGAGATTAAAAACAACTTTGATAATATAAATGAACAAATCTCTAATTTAAATTCACAACTAGAAAGTTCCCAGAAAATGACTACAAAGAATGAACAAACAAGTCAGAAAACAGAAGATGAACCAGAGGAAATTGATCCAAAGACACAAGATATAAAAGAAGGGAAACATAAATTGGCACAGACGTAGCTATAAGAATGAAAATGGAAAAGGCACCTTATTCTTTAGGTTTTCAAAATATACCTGAGGATAAGGAAGATGATTTTAAAAAACAGATTATAAAGCTGTTAGGGGAAATGTCAGAAATTGGGAGACAAAAAATGAAAAAAGAAATTGAGGGAGAAGGAAAGTGGGAGTTGTTTAATGAATACAACTGGGTGGAATTCCCCCTCAAAAATACCCTACTTAAATTGTTTTTCCCATTCCAAGCAGTATTTCCAAAAACAAAGGAAGAATTTGTTAGCGATTTAATTACTTTGGCCTGGAAAGCTAATTGGCAAAGAAAGAAAGCTAGAGTTAGACTCAAAAAACAGAAGATCTGACATACCAGATGGGGTATTATATGAGCCAATATTTGCTTGAATATGGACAAAAGAATAAATAACACATAATTATAAATAGATTTTTATAATAAGAAAGATATGATTTATAATTAGAATAGCACTCTTTCTTTTGATATGGGAATTATAAAAAACACTAGGATGGCTTGTATAAATGAAACTTTCAGCTACACAAATGTAATTAACTTTGAGAAAATCATAACTGACAAAGATATTTTAAATACTGATGGGAAATTAAACTTAAATAAGAGCTCAAAAAACCGGACATTGATTTAATAAGGAGACTTTAATTGCAAATGCAATTTAAATATAAAAGTGGTTAGAAAAGAGGTTATAAATTGATACTATTTGTATAACATTAGATAAATACGAAGAAGAGGTGTATTTCTAATTTTGTATGTATTAATAGTAGTAAGAATTGTATTTGTTTAATGCTGAGAAAATGAAAACATCATGGGAAGAAGAGGGAATCAAAACAACAACAACACTGGACTGTGTAGCATTGAATAGATTTATACTGAAGTTAAGATGCAACATTGAGTAACAAATGTACCCGGAAATCACTTTTGTTTACTAAGCACTTATGATTTGCAATAATAGAAAATCAATAAAACACTTATAAAGAAAAGGGACAAGAGTCAGCAGTCCATTTGCCTTCGAATCACGCCGTAGGTGGCTAGATTCTGCACAGCAGCACTGGGGATTCGCCAGAAACATAAATAAACATTTTAGATCTTTTTAATAATCTTTTATAATCAATTTTATTACGTGTTTTTATCCAGCATTAGACTATAGTCAATGTATTTTTATTATCAGTCAGTATGATTCAGTTTTTCTTTTCTTTTTTTTAAATATATTTTATTGGATTTTTATGGGGGTGGAAAGGTTACATCAAGGTGCTTAGGAAACACCGTGGAGATGGGTATATCAAACATCCAAAAGAAAAATCACAGATATATAGCTCAAATTAATTCATTGAAAATTCCCTCATATAGTATTGCATATTCAAATTAATACATTTCTAAATAAACTTCAAACAATCCTATCAAACATCAATCACATTTCAATTATAAAAATCCAAGTCCTGTTTTTAGGCTTTACTAATTTACAGTTACCATATTCCAATAGACATATTATTAACACTTCGGGTGTCCTTCATTTCCCTTTTTAACATAATGATTATATCTAAAATGAGTATATTATTCCCACAATAACATTCTTATGTTTTCTTCATTAATACCATTTCTTCTCTTGTCATCAATCCCTCTTATTCTTCTTCTATTACAAAATAATTATCTTATTTAAAATAAAAATATCAATCCAATAGATACATTTCTATCTGATTTAAATATATATTCTATCAATTCATCTATGTCTATAGAAAGTCTTTTTAACCCAGTAGATAAAGTTTACCTCTCCAAGTAATTATCATATCTAAAACAAAATATTATTACAAAGGATATCCTCTTACAGAATTCACGTACTCCGTTAGTTATTAAATCTGTCAAAATCTCAAAAGCCTTTTTAAACCCATTAAATGAAATTTTAAAACACATTTTAAAATCTAACTCTAGGTTTCTTTCTGTGCCACACCGGTTTCCATAATAAAATTCCTGCATCATCAAACCACAATATTAGAAAGTCAGTATTCCTCAATGCTTCAGATTGGTCAAAGTTCTCTTCCCTTTCTTCTAGTAGCCTTTGGATGGTGGAAGCCGTTTTATTCCATGTTGTAGTTACTAGTTGTTTATCCACATTATCACAATTTTCAATAACTTGTATCTGAGTGTCAGTCTCTATTGATGTTGATGCTTCAGGCATCTCAATTAAAGTTATTCTTTGATCATCAAGCTTCTCCATAGATTGCATTTGGGGTTGTATAAAGTTGATTTGTTCCTTAGTTTCCACAATTTCTCCCGGTATAGTTTCATAGTTGAGTTGTAGATATGGTTCCTCTTTAGGTTGTATATATTGCTCACTAGTCTCTTTAGCGCCACTCTGCTCCTTCTCCACTGTTCTTCGACCTATAACTTGATCCGTCAAAATTTGGAAGTAAGAGTTCATATCCTCCGTGGCTTCCAAGATTTTTTCCACAGTCCAGCTGTGTGTTAAGTTCCATGTCAGTGGTGAAAGGATCTTTTAATCTTTTAGTGAAGGCTCTATTTCGTAAAAGTCAACAAATATTCACCTCCAATTCTTAGTAGACCAAATCATCACACAGCTGTTTCAGTTATCTTACTCTTATCATCCTTTGAAGGTTAAAGCCATCCTCCAGCAATGAAAAAAAAAATACAGTTGCAGTAACACTTTTCGTCACAAGATGTCCTCAGCAGGCTATAAGGTCTTTCTTTCCAAGTTAATAGATTTTTTATTTTTCACATTAAAAAAATAAAGAAGAAAAGCCTCTCCAAAATAGTAGATAGCGTAGTTATAATCAAAAATAGAAATGTTTTCAGGCTCCCTCAGTATTCCAGGAGTTGAATAGTCAATAAAAAATTAACTGGTTTATTTTTTTTTTTCAATTCCCAAAGCTGTTTTTCCCAGGTGCCCAAACGCTGCTCTCTCACAGCAGGGAAGTAATTCAAATACAAAAGCTTTTTACAGGAGAGTAATTAGGGAAAGAAGGGGGAGGAAAGGTCTCACCCGGATTCTCCATGGGGGTTCTTTATGCTTAGTTGTTCTTCTGGCTTTTGGCTGGTGCAGCAAAGTGATCGTCCATTTTACTGGCCGATCTTTTCTCCGACGGCCCTAAGGAGCTGGCTCGGACTGAGGAAGGAGCTGCCGCCCTTCCCCAGTCAAACGAGGGCCTCCTCAATGGTGGTCGCCCCTCCAGGGCGACTTTCGACCCGATTAAGGGTCTACCGGCGGAGGGAAAACAGCCGGTGGGAGAGACGGATCTCTCCGTGCGACTGCGTGTGCCGCGATCCGGAACCGGAAGCCTGTATGATTCAGTTTTTCTGAAGCTAGCTAGTTTTTTATACTGTCTGTAAAACTAGGCAGACCGTGGTCACCATTGATTACATCATTAATGGTAATATATTGCTATGTCTTTTTGTGTTGGTTCTGTTTAATTTTGTTTTATTTGAATGTTTAATTTATGTGTTGGCCTTCGGCTGTAATAATAATAAATTGATTGATTTGCCTTTGAAGACAGCAAAGTCCACATTCTGGACAGAGAGGACCATTGGTTTGAAAGAGAGATCAAAGAGGCCATCTATATTAAAGCTGAACAGCCCTCTCTCAACAGAGAGGGAATGATATGACACCACCTATGTCCTGCTTACAACACAGTCCTTTCAGCAGTACAGCAGTTCCAAAAAGGTTCCATGTCCATTTGCAGCATTCACAATATTTACAAATAAACCTCCAAATGGCCTCATCGGCTTTCAGAAAGAGTGCTAACAACCAGATTACTGCAAGGAATGTAAATCCTTCCATTCCCCGCCATTCAGTCAGAACTGAAGAAGCTTCCTGGATGAGAAGTGAAATGTCTTCAAGGAAAAATAATGAAGTCTAGTTGCCCCTTGAAAAAGCACCTTTGGGACAACTATGACCTGGATGACTCAGAATCTCCATAGATTGTACACACACACACACACACACACACACACACACACAAAACATACCCACAGAGTCTCTGCATCATTGCCCTGTTCTTAATAATGTGCTATTGATTCTCTCTGTATGTTTCAGGCAATAATCATATCCCTGCCTTGACAAAAATAATTGCTGCAAAATCAGCAAGTTTGTAATGAAAAATGCAGATCATGTCAGCCTTCTCACAGGGTGGAGAGAAAAAGGTATTAAAGTGAAGTACAAAGTGCAAAGGAATATTTGCTTAAACCATTTTATATGGCCTTGAGATTTAATGGGATATTTACAGATCAAACAAGCCTGAAAAGCATCAATTGCAGCATTCTAGCACGCAAGAATATCTAAAACAATAGAAAGACGTAAAAAAAAAAATCCTCTAGCACTTCCTAGGTTGTGTTGGACTTCAACTTGAATTATCTATTATCCTCACACTTTGGCATTGTGTGGGAAACAGTCCAACACATCTAAAAGATCACAGGTTTGGGGGAAACTGCATTGCAACATGTATAATAAATGAAGCTTCCCCCCCCCCCTCTCCATTTCCCCTTGGGAAGCAGCCAAAGCATCATTTGGAAGGTCAGGAGAAAAATTTTGTATTTAGAATATAGCAGATACGATTTTCATCAGGAATTGATTGCGATCAGAAGTCTCATGCATCAGGCTGTACAGTTACAGTTTGTCCTCGACTTATGGCCACAGCTGAGCCCAACATTTCTGTTACTAAGTGATACAATTAAGAGAATTTTGCTCCATTTTACAAGTTTCTTGCCACAGTTGTTAAGTGAATCACTGTATTTGTTAACAACACAGTTGTTAAGTGAATCTGGCTTCCCCATTGATTTTGCTTACCAGAAGGTCACAAAAGGGGATCACCTGATCCCAGGACACTGCAACAATCATAAATGTGAGTCACTTGCTAAGCGCCTGAATTTTGTGATCATGGGGATGCTGCAATGTTTGTAAAGGTGAAAAACAGTCATAAGTCACTTTTTTCAATGCATTGTAACTTCAGTCAGTGACTAAATTAACTGTTGTAAGTCGAGGACTACCTGTATATTCCCACTGGCATTCTGTACTTGAGGGCACGATGACCAGTTGAATTTATTTGACAGCAAAAGCAAGACATGCCCAGATATAATAAAATAGCATTTCTTTCTATATTTAACTAGAATTCCACACACTAGAAGAGACAGACAAAGCAAAAAAGGAAACTTGTTTTTTCACTGTATCATTCTAGAGAAAACCTGTCTACCTTGGACAAATATGCAAGATGGCTTCTCATCACAGTGGTTACCTGAGTCAACATTGGCTTTTCTAAAACAGAAATCCTCTAGGCATCTCTATTATTACATCTAGCAGGAAGTGGTGGCATTGTATAGTCCTCTGGCTGTTTCTCAACTTCCCCCAGGCTCTTTTGTGCTGATAGAGAAAGATCACAAACTAGATATGCAGGTGAGCATACAGTGAGCATACATTTCAACAACACAGCTTGGTTACTTGCAAAGTAATCTGCTGACTGTAGTTTAGTTTGGTTTGGTTTTTCATTTTCACAAGTTTAAGCTGCTTGGACCCCTTAGAAGTAGATCACATTAAACGTGCTTGTGAAAGTGCCCCACTAAGTGGCTGCACTTTCCTCTACAGTAAGCTACTTGTCTTATCATGGATATTTGTTCAGAGTATATAATTATTTAGAGCATTTTCACAACCTGCGGGAGGCATGGCACTGCCTTTTCTAGAAAATACAAACAAGGATGTTGCAGAAAAAAACCCCAGAAAATCGAAGGGCTGGTCTCTTACTTGGTTTCAGTTCAGGTTTGTCATGGATTGGTAAAAAATTTCTCTTTCCCAATCGATAGGGAAGTGGAATGGATTAGATTTCTTCTGCCTAAGACTTTTTTCAACTGTCCTGCACAAAGAGTTCAACTAGGATGCCTTTCCAGGTAGAGGTAGGAACAAGAATGAGGAATCTATTAAATTCATCACTGATACTCAAGGTTATGTATAAGTTTGCATTCTTTACATGCAGCAAATGTGATTCCAGAGGCAGCCACAAGACAAGGGGACAATGATGGCACATACATAATAATATAATCATACAAAGGCTATGACTTATGCATTTGCATCAGGGTTTTAAAAAACATGGTTTAAAAACTCCTAGTGTTATATTGGAATGCAATTGTTGTAAGAACCGGTAGTTCTCAGTAATAATTGAGTAATTGAGCCTGTAATTACAGTCATAAGTCTTTGTGGTCATAAGGCAAGAGTTCACATGATCAGACCCAATTTTTCCAATCTTTTTTGCTGCAGTTCTTAAGTGAAAGCCACAGTTATTAAATGAATCCAGTTTCTCCAGTGAGCCAAAAACTGGAAATAAATACTAGAAACCGCCATAAAATATTGCAAATTATGGTCATAGGACCACAGGATACTACAAAGTGCCATAGAAGTATGCCAGTTGCCAAGTGCTCAAAATGTAATAACATGCCCACGGGAGGTAGCGGCCACTGTAACTTCAAAAACAGGTTTTAAGTAGTTCTGGGGAGGACCATCATATCTTTGAACAGTCATTAAGTGTCTGGTCTTAACTCAAATACTACCTGTAGTCCCTGGCTTTTCTTACATCCCTACTCTAAATGCTCTGAATGCAAGTCTGCAAAATTACTTTTCACTATCTTCTATTATTCATTCTTCAAATTTTCTCCCTCCAAAAGAGATTGGTATGTTGGAGTCTCTGATTCTAATTGACTCTTGACATCACTGAAGGCTTTCAAAAAGAGATTGGACAGCCATTTGTCTGTAATAGCATAGGGTAGTGATGGCGAACCTATGGCACGCGTGCCAGAGGCGGCACTCAGAGCCCTCTCTGTGGGCACGCCCGCCGCTGCTGCCAGCATCTCGCACAGATCCATTAGGCCAGCGCCGGCGCCCAGAGCAACAGCCCCGCACAGCACAAAGGAGGCGAAGCGGCCGGCTAGCAAGCTCAAGTAGAGGTGGTAGAGTACGCCCCCATGCGCTCTCTGGCCTCTGTGTGCGGGGGCCGATGGTGTCAGGCAGCAGCCGCCCCTGCGTTGCCTTGCCCTGCAGCAATGGCACCCCCGCCCTACCCCCTGCCTCACCCTGCAGGAAAAGCCTCCTGTCCACCGTCCCACCCACCAGAGACCCCCTGGATCTCCCCCAATCCTGCCCAGCCCCCACAGGCATCCCCGCCACGAGCAACATTGAGGTGGCCACGCCCACCCCAGCCATGCCCACCCAGTCTGCCATGACCACTGCAGCCACACCCACCCAGGAGGCCATGTCCCCCTGCTGCTCCCCCGAGGGCACCACAATGCTGATGCGGCCCTGGCACTTTGCGATAAATAAGTGGGTTTTGGGTTGCGGTTTGGGCACTCGGTCTCTAAAAGGTTTGCCATCACTGGCATAGGGTCTCCTGCTTGAGACTACAAGACCTCCAAGGTCCCTTTCAACTCTGTTACTCTATGTTCTATGATCTAAGTCCTGTACTTGTGGCCTTGTTTTATATTTCATTTGCAGGTCAGCTAACTGCACTTCTGTTACTGATTACCTGGGTGCTAAGGTGAGTTTCACTTTCTAGAAGGATAGATTTCAGGCAAAAGATAATTGGAACTGGGTAAAATTTTAAAAATGTACAATATATATATAGTTATGCAGTAACGTGCATATTGTTTTAAGACATGTATACCTCTTGTACACACAATATTGAATATAGAATATATAGAAAACCTTTTTTTTTTAATTTGACACCTACCTTAAATTTCATAATTCTCTTGGGTGGAAGAAGCCTACAATGGAACATCACTGAACTACATAGGACAGGATTAGACAACTTTTAACTAAAACCATGTTCCTAATATCTCTTTAGATTGCAGATATGCTGAAAAGTTGAGGCCCTGCCAGTCTGGAAATGTCATTGCATTCCAGACATGCCTCCTCCTGCCTCCAAAAAAAAAAAAGAAAAAGAAAAAAAGAAAAGAAAGAACATGAAAATGTTCCTCAGCCAGAAAAATTTGCCCATCCCAGTACAGGAAGAATTTCATCCTCGGTAAATTATGGTTACTGTAAGATATGATTTGTAAATTTCCTGCTTTTTGACCTTCCCATTTATTTGTAGAAGGCTTCAAGTTGAATACTCTAGTGGGGATTATAGAAATTATAGACTGAAATATCAAGAGGATGCCAGATTTGAAAAGGAATAGTAATGGGTTTTGGTTATCTTTATAATATGAAGTTATTATGCAGCCTAGGATGGACAGGTGAATGGAAGGATGGATAAATAGATATCAGACTATTCATATCAGACTCTTAAGAATCTGGGACAATATTTTCCAATGGTGACAAAACTGTAATAATCTATGTATTTGGCATAAATGTTCCCTGTGAAGTCTTTCAGTCCATAGAAGTTTTCTCTCTTTCATACCACAATTCAAAACAATTTCTAGAGATAAAGATTTGGATGCAGTGGGTGGGAAACATTCTCACTTTGTTCCCAAACTGTAACAAGTTGCTTTCTCACAATTTAGGCAGTACCTTGTTTGTGAGGTTGTATGAGATCACAACTGTATCAATAGAATTTGCATAATGAGAGGCCTCATATAAAAACAAAATTCAGCTATTGATATTCCCAGCTTTTCCCCCAAAGTTTCATCAGAACAGAAGTCTTCATAGTATTCTACATTCATCCTACAATTTATCTGCCTTTAAGGTAGGGATCCGCAGCCAGAGATTTACAGACAACCACCAAGTTGTCTGCCACCCAATCCTGAAAGCAAAAATGTAATATAAACCTGGTGAATTGCAAAGCAGAATGCCAGTCTTGGTCACCTTTATTTCCATGAATGTGTCTATGGCCTACAGGAACAGAATACAGAATGGGTGATGACATCACAGTGCTTTATCTAGAAGTGAGATTCCAGCTGTCCTCTTTCTTCCCTGCCAAGAAGACAAAGGACCAATGTATAGGAGCAGACATTCTGAGGAAATAAGGATAGACTTGGATCTCTATTGTTGTTAAACTTTTAAATGTTTAGGACACAGTCTGTGACCCGTTGGGTCATCCTTTCAGAGCAGTTCCTTACCAGGATTCCCAGCACTTTCAACAAGGATGAAACTCCCAATGTTGATGCCATCACTTGAAAAGCTGGGTGTACACTAAAAGATAGCTCCTGTTGCATGACACTATATAGTGCAGTCAAATGACAGCACGAGAAAGGATTCATGATGTTTTGTATTATGTTGTAATCCATTATCCAGCTGTGGATGGATATTAGGTGTGCATCCCCATGTACTTCAGAGCAGCTGTGTAGCTTTGAACATGAAGGGTTGTAAGCTAGAAAAAGAGACCCTAAGTGATCTCAGATGTCTCAGACAAAGTCTGTTAAATCAAAGAAGGAAAAAATGAATTGGGAAAGATTCATCTGTTTAAAAGTTCATTAACCTTCTTTTGGCCTTTCAACATTATTTATTTTCTTACAGTGTTTTAATGTTGTATGTACTTTCTATTTCATTCTACAAAATAAATAAGACTATTCACCTACCCATGTTTTTGTAATGAGAGTTGACTTTTTGGGTTCTTTTATTCTAGGACCTCTACTTCCCATTTACACCTTTTAAAGGAACCATCTAGGAAAAATATCTCAGCTTTAAGAGGAAAATGCAGAGAAAACCAGATCAACTGTTGGAAATGTTTTAGTGTGTTCACACAGTTATTGCCTTGTATTTCTCTGGGTTCAGACTCTGACCTGAAAAAGGGAATAGAATAGAATGAACATAAGGAGCAAAAAGAGTCTTGCTTCAAATGTCTCTTGAAGCAGATTTTGGAATATTGCCTCCCCACCCCCACCCCAAAGAACCAATGGTGGGATAAACACTAATCAATAATAGTGTTAACTATTATTTAACAGTAACAAAATCACAGAGGCGGGGATTAGTATTTTTTTTTTAAAAAAAAATGCTTGTGATGGACTAGATATCTTTTACCGAATTTGTTTAACCTTTAAAAAGCATAGTGCGTTTCTAGCAGACTTCTTGCAGAAATACGTCTTAATTTCTCTAGAGTTTTCTGAGCAGATGGCTATGTAATGTGGTATAATCACATGGTCAATCCGGAATGCACTAGGGATGTAGGGAGTTAAAGCAAGGTGGAATAACTTCCTTAGCTCTTTGTAAATATTCTAGAAGAAGCAAGCACAATATTCACCTTCTCCATTGGATCTGGTGAATATTTCTTCAGATATCTTTTAAGCAACGAAGCAAATTTTTGAAGATCATAACCTCCCTAAAGGTAAGTTCTTTCCATGTACTTTTTTTTTGTCTGCTTGCTGTTTTTCCAGAGACAGTTTTTTATTCAACAAACATGCCTGTGTCAAACTCTGAAGAGTGGTAAACACCCATGGAGCAAACAAGAAAGACGCCAAGCCATTTTTATTTGCAAAACCAAGCCCAAAGAGGATTTTTATTATGATGCGCAATACAGAATGAGAGTCGGCTAAGATGAGTCAGGCAAAGCTGGAAAGGGACCACTATGAAGAAAGTAGCCAAGCCGAGGCATACTTCTGCAAAAAGAAGGGTTTGTTGCTATGCTGAAACTGCTTTCTCTTTAAGGAAGGAAGGCCATCCAATAGGTGAGTGCACTTTTCAGGAGATTCAGAAGTTTCCAGAACGCACTTTGCTGGTAGTAACGCTGCTGCCACCACCACTGCTGTAGCCGCCACCACTGATGGCACCACCACCACCACCGCTGCTACCACTACTATAGGTGATTGTGCTGCTGCCTCCTCCATAGGATGCTGTTGCAAAGAGAGAAAGCCGATGTAAAATAAATAGTAGGAAGTCTCTGTATCTCGCATACTGCAATGAAAGTTGCCTACGGCTATTCACATTCAATCCCTGCAGTGTTTCTCACTCCCTAAACAGAACAATTTCCAACTGATAGCTAATAGTCCAGTGGTACAATCCTGTGTTTGTGTATGCCCTGAATTGTGCCTATTCCTTTAACCAAGATAAAAACCAATCAAGCTTAGCACTTAGCTGCAAATGCAGCTGCTAACCCTGCCTGATTTGGTTTACAATGTTGTATGAATAAAGTCATAGTAATCTATGGATTATTTTTACCATGTTCAGTTCTTGTCTTCTAAATATGGAAAACTAGTTGGAATTAATGAGATTTAAGTTTGTCAATGAGTGTACACTAAATCTTGACACATGTCCTTGATTTCAAAGAGAGCCCTGAGTATTTCACAATACATCAGCAAGAAGGCAACACAATTTTACTTGACAAGGAGGTTTGCATTGTTGTGAACCCTTTATCCAAGAACCTAAGTAATTGGAAGAGGCTTCTGCACAGAAGTTGCCATGTAGGTGCAATGCAACTTGCAAGGAAAGTTTCACCCAGACTATAGTCAGCGTGAAGCACTCCTTTGAATCTTTCTATCACCCAAATATTTGTGACTTTAACTAAAGTTTTTCTTACCGTCTTTTGGAGACCAACCTGGGAGTCTGTAAAGGAAAAAGAAGAAACAGGATAGTTAGATGTGATGGGATAGGACAAAGGCAGTCCTGGATTAGTCATTAAACAAAATAAGTATGTGCTTAGGGCTCCAAGGTAAAGGGGACACCATGGATTTCTCCCCCCCAGCTATTATGCCAGTAACATTTTGACAGCCACATTTAACATAAATCTGAACTAATTTTCAGTTTTAGTTTTATTGAGTCTTAATGTCAGCTAAGCAACAGGAAGGCTGAGGAGCTCTATTATTGGGCTGTATTTAGGGCATCAGTTGGCCTCTGTCTGGCCTTGAGCAAAGAACTTTGTCCTCCTAGGACCTTGTGAAGTGAAGTGAAGTGAAGTGCTGTGAAATGCCGCTGAGATTGCTAACCTTGTAACCTGCTAATCTTTCTGACATTCTAAGTGACGTGGCAAATGGAGAGGGTTTCTTTTTAGATTGTCAATGTGCCCCAAGTCTGTGTTGATTCCTGGTGACTGACTGGGCTGTTTCCTCCCAACATTTTCAGAAGTGATTTGCCCTTGCCTTTTTCCTAAGGATAAGATAAATGGATTGGTCCAAGGTTTCCCAGGTGGCTTTGTGTTTAAGATGAAACTAGAACTCACAATCTCACTGTTTCTAGCCTTAAACTAAACACCAAACTATCTTGTTATTTGATTAGTATATCTATATTTTCAAAGTTTACTACCTGAAGCAGATTCTTCATATTGCAGTCCTCAGCACTGTTTATCATGATTATTTTGAATTAAATCCAGAATTGAATGAAACTTATTGAAATGAGACATCAATTATATAGAGTATCAACCAAAGTGGAAATCTCTCAAAAAGTAACTTTTACCATGTTTGATTGAAATACAAATTCTAAATAACAAAATAAATACACCAAACCAGATGGAGATTTACATGTGAAATAGTTTAAATTCCATTTTCCCATTTTTCTGCAGGTACTTGTATCCAAGGAAACTGTAAAGCAGCTAAGAAATGAATAACAAAATCTAGTTCAAGAAGGTACTGGAGTTCATAATTCATACTATATAAAAATGTGTATTTTTATTGTTGCAGAATAAAGATGAAATCTAAATACTAGAACTTTTAGAAAATAAAGAGGTTTATCCAAACCCTGGCACTCTCTAGGTTTAGAAAGGCAAGCTGGCAATTTCTTTTACCTATGGTAAAGATTTTTTGATTGACTGACTGATTGATTGATTGATTACTCTATCTTTTATATATGCCAACGACAACAGTCTTTCAGCTGTTTGCAAGCAAACTCTAAATTGTTTGGGAAAGAATCTATTGCCCATTATGTAAATTTTATGTAAATAAGCTATAAATCTGCTGGTATTAACTAATATTCTGGGGGGGGGGTCTACTTTCAATAGGAACTTGATCTTTTATAATTTTATGTGTGATTGTACATTAAATTTTCAATTGTATTTGGATAAATAATTGTCCCCAGTTCACCAACCAGGAAGGGAATTCAAGGAGGCATTTTTCTCAAGTGCACTATTAGCGGCAGACTAAGAGTATTGCTTCCATAGTCAAGCATGATGAGCTATTGAAAACCTCACCCCTTTCAAGAATTCTTTTTACATTACTAAGTTGTTTTCATTGTGAGTTAGTTACATACTTTGAGTCCTGACCCTCCAACAGGTTTCGATAAGTGGCAATCTCCTGTTCCAGCCGTGTTTTGATATCCATGAGCATCCTGTATTCATGATTCTGGCGCTCCATGTCATTTCTTAACTCAGCCAGCTGTTCTTCTACACCAGTGATTAGGTTCTGGATTTGTGCTAGCTGAGCACAGTACCGTCCTTCTGTGTCTGCTAAATTGCTTTCCAAGCCAGCTTTCTAATAAGGGAGAAAAATAAGAGGATCTAGAAATTTGAACAGCTACCAACACTGAATTGCAGAATCTGATCTCCATCATAAAGCAGCTTGATTCCAGTTCTAAGAACTTGAATAATACTCATTGGCACCAGTAGGGTTATTAAATGGGGACAGATAGTACTACTGTATCTTGCAATTATTTCCATCTAACTCGAAATGCTTTAGAATCTAGATTTTTTTTATGGACAGATATCTTTACCTGTTGAAGGATGGATAAATCTTGCAATTTCACTGTCCCTCAGTTTTTCATTTTTCTAAACTACTTATTTCTTTCAGTTTCCTGTTTTTCCATTAGGATCATCCCATTTCTATACTCATTTGAGACTTTTGCTTTTAAAATTCTCAGTAAAATGTGTATGCATTTTAGCATATTTATCCTAACATTATTTGTTACATTATTTTCAGGAATGTAAGTATTTATTTGATATACGCCATTTTAAATTTTGCATTGTAAAATTCAGAGAAATGTGAATTTTGATTTACTTATTGTTTGGAAATGAAAAGCTACAAGCTACAAAAATACTTCCTAATCTGATTTATTCCCATTCAAAATTTGAGCAAAGCAACATACCATGCTAAAATGGGATTGCAGCTCAATCTCCAAACTCTGTATTGTACGTCTTAGTTCTGAAATCTCAGTCTTGCTTGTCTGTAGTTGTTCAGTGTGGGTAGCAACTTCACGATTCAGTTCTTCAGTCTGGGTGCAGGAAGGATTAAAATCAAATAAAATATGCTGAGTAATGTTGCAAGGCTTTGACTAGTATATGTCTAATTAATTCCTAGTAGATTCAAATATACGTAATTAGGAACATTCACAGACTTACAGTACAATCTGAAACATGTTTGTACAGGGATATAGAAATAATTCTATCCCTTATATGTTACATGGAAGCTGTAACTCAACATATATCTGGAATAATATATAGAAGGGGATATCCTGAATTTCCCCATTACTTCTACTTTTTTTTTTTTGCAGGAAAAAAGGAGAGGAAAAGAATGTTCTGTATTTTTTGATCTAATAGAATAAAGAACCTTCTGAATGAAAATCCCAGGATGTTGTGAAAAGACAGACAATTTCTGGAAAGGCAGTGTACCTTGGTAAAGAACCAGGCCTCAGCATCTCTGCGGTTCCTCTCAGCCATTTGTTCATATTGTTCTCGCATGTCAGCCAAAATTTTGGTGAGATCAACTCCAGGTGCAGCATCCATCTCAACATTGACCTTTCCAGTTAGCTGAGTACTATATTCTTTCATTAACTTTGGAAGTTGGGAGGCAAAATAGGCAGACAATTAGTTTTCCCTCCACATAGTACCTCTTTTCAGCTATCTGCAAGCAGCAGCTGTGTCCCTGAACACTTTAATGCTTAGAGTAATCTTCTGATGAGCAACAGTAATCAACATTATTGATTATTCTATATATTTTTGTTAGGCTTAAAGGCCAGCTGGCATTTCTAGTAGCCATCAAGAGCTGGTTTCCTACTTCCAGCTCTAGAAAAAGAAAATAATAATATTCACCCCCCCCCCCATCTTTCCCAGTGAAGAGAATTTTTTTGGGAGAGAAATTACAGGCAGGCTCTACATTTATGTGGATGCTGGTTTCCAGCAGCCCATTCCAACAGTCCACGTAGGTGCCATCTTACTTGGTACCATTTGGAAGAGGCACAACCTCTATTTATGTAAAGATGACTAATCTTTAGCTGAGTGCAATGGGTGGCCTCCTATAGAGTGTCATCTTAGAATTCTTCCAAAATTGTTATCTTACTGTGTTGAATTAATGATTTGAAAATATCAATCAGATTTTATTTCTGCCTTAGTCCTACCCATATTTTGTCTTGGCCCCATCCAGCTTTTTAAAAATGCAGCCATCAGCCATCTGCTGATCAACTTTTTTAATACAGAACTCATGAAACAATAAGAGTCTACCTATGGATGTGACTGATAATTTTATGCTGTCTTCTCAATGTGGCTGGCATGCTCTTCTCCATTTTCCTTTCCCCAGTTACCCACCTCCTCATGGTTCTTCTTGAGGTAGGCCAGATCTTCCTTCTTCTCTTCGATTTGTATTTCCATGTCAGATTTAAAAAGAGTTAGTTCATCCACGACTCTGCGCAGACCATGGATGTCACTCTCAACACCCTGGCGGAGATGCAGCTCATTCTCATACCTGACGACATTCAAGGAAAAAAGTTCAAGAACTCCAAATAGGAACAAAACACCTTGCAGCTAAACAGTCTTTCATATGTTTTGCTATCTCTATGAAATATACAATTTTTCAAGCATTTTTCCATTTTTTTTCTCCCTTCCTTCACTAGAATGTTTTTTCTTTCTTTAAGGAGATCACATACCTACTTTATAAAGGACAGTATTATGTTTGAGGGACTACCCAGTGTGACTCCATTTTGAAGGTTGTGACATTGCTGATCAGCAGCTAGAACTTGGATAACATGCTTAGCAGACATACAAATCACCTCCCATTTGACCCATTAAGATGAAATAGTTTCATTTAAGTTATTAAATTTGCATCATACATATAACTCAGCATTTGAATGCTATATGCAGATTAACATTTCTATCTATACTCTTTCCCCCTTATTTTTGACAGTGGATGAGAAGCTATCTTACTTTTATTCCGTTTATGTTTTAAGCTCAACCAAACTCATCAATTGCTACATATCTTAGGTTTGAGGGCCAATGTTCTTTTCAAGGGCCCCTGCATGCTTAACTATCATTCCCACATCACCATTTTTCTTTGCTAATATTGCCATGCTTTTTTCACATAACAATGAGCAAGTCTTTTCTCTTCTTTTCTTCTTATCCATCATTGTTCGCTCAAGGCCACCAACCTGCTAATATCTATTCCAGCTTTGGATAGGGCTAACTAATGGAGACATAGACTTGTATATACAGTTTCAAAGGGGCTCTGGTTCACTTTTATCTGAATTTTTCTATTATCTTTTTCTTCCTTTCTTCAGCTCAGAAAGAGTCTTTGGGGAATAGAAAAATAAACGGAGAAAAAACTCACTTCAGTCTGAAGTCATCAGCAGCCAGTCTAGCATTATCAATCTCCAAAATAATCCTAGAATTGTCAATTGTAGTGTCACTAATCTACCAAAGAAGAGAGAAGACAGGGGGAAAAAACATGAATATAGGGAGAATTTTTAGTCCTTGAAGATGTTTAGCTTAGTTATTAAAACATGTGAAGGAGTTAGGCAATTTGTATACAATTTCTCCTTTAGTTGTCTAGTGTAGGAGGCATTGAGATGGCTTTGGAAAAGATGTTCAGAAGCTGTTATAACAGCAAAAGATGTTGAAGCATGTGTTAAACTATGATTCCATGGGTATAAGGAAGATAAATTATCAGCAGACTTGCAAGGTTGTTATTATAACCTATGTCAATAAAGTATAGTTTTAGGCTTCCTATGCAGCCAGTTTCATGATCTGGACTATCTCTTAGGGCCGACATCTAGGATTTTCCCAATACTAGTCAGTCTTCCTGGATAATTGAAAGTTTTAGATTAGTGTAATCTGGTTTTGCAGTGCATTATGGGTTTGCCCAGGAGTCATATTCACTCAGCCAGTGGAAGCTATCTTTCCTTTGCCTCTATCATTACTATATGAAGTCTTTTATAGCAACTGTCTGGAAAACTTTTCTTGACATATAGCTAAGAAGAGTTCTCTGTACTGTACCAATATGTTTAGGTAAGCAATAAGTCAATCCTAAATATTAAAATAAAATATTAAAATAAAAAAATAGAAAAGCATGACTGGAATAATGTAGGTGGTGCTGAGGAACTGACTGGAATATTCCTTAGCATCACTTCCAGTCATCCAAATATACATATTGGATAGGATTCTGTTCTTGGTAAGAACTTAAGCAATCCTCTAGGTAACTTTGACATGTATAATGCTGTGATAATCTGGCACTGTAGCTTAGTTAATATAAATATATTATCTAAGTGTGTCCTTCCTGGCTAATAAAGTATAAATATTTCTATATTGATTTTTTACATGTAGCTTATTACATATTTATGCTAGACATTAATTATGGTCTTGGTGCTATAAAATGTTTTTCTTGGATCTAGAAAATACAAGTATAGTTTCTACATTAAAATTTAATATGGATTTAATAGGGAGAGCAGAATGAAAAAAGCTTAACATTTTAAAGACAAATATGAATTGTCTGAACTACATATCAGTTTTGACTTTCATGTTTCAGCTACCCTACTGTATAGAGTGATGTGAAAAAGATCATATGTATTTCTTAAACTTGGCGACCTTAAGCCATGTGGACTTCAACTTCCAGAATTCATCACAAATTCATTTATCTTAATTATGTTTGGCCAAAACAAATTTACTTACTAAATATTGGCTTGATCTTTTTAACAAATCATAGTAAAATTCAGCCATAATTTGCCATTTTTCATTAACATAACTAGCTAATTTACCTAAGATAGGAACGAACATTTCCAAACCATTCATTGTAGGCAAAAAAAGGAGGGTGGGGGAAGCAAGAAGAGACATGGGATTCTGTGATTCATCAAGGATATATTCTGAAATCAGTTGGGACTTAGCATTTTGATTCTAAGGAAGTCAGTCAAAAATAGGGATATTCATGTTTGCTTCTGGTGGATTCATTATACCCAGTATTTCCCAGTTCTCTCTTTTCTAAATGGAAAAAACATGTCATAGAAACATTGATTGAAGGTGAATGTTAACAGGTTTAGCTATTTCTTCACACAGCAAAGACCTATACAGGTGCTAAATAACAAAGTGCAAACTTTTTACATCAGGGAAGGTTGCATTGATTTTAGTGGAATTTTATCCTTAGACAAAACAGAGAAGACAAGAACCCTAATTTCTTTGCCTTGAACGGTGCAAGAAGTAGCATCAATCATTGACATTTGGGAGAAATGGGATCCATTATGATGCAAATCTGAATTGCTATCAAGCAATAAATACCATACAAACTGATGCTGTAGTTTAATCATTGGTCTTTATTAATATGTATTATTTTAACTGCCTAGGGAAATTACAGAAAAGCAATACAATATATGTGTGTCTGTGTGTGCATGTATATACACAAACACACACAGACACACATATACATATATACATACAGAGATCAAGGGAGAGAGAGAAAGAGACATACATATATACATACATACAAAGGTGTTTGCTTGATCTATTTTTTTTTTTAAATCACAATCTGAAAGCATAAGAATTATCATCCAGAATATGAAAATAATCATAGTTGTACTTTAGAATAAAGGATAAAAGTATGGAGGAGAAGGAGGAGGAGGAGGAGGAGGAGGAGGAGGCGGAGGAGGAGGAGAGGAAACTTTCAAACTTGTTCTGTTAACATCAATGTAATTCTTTGTTCAGGATCCTACCTTGTCACGGAGATCCGAAATTGTCTTGTAATAATTGCTGTAGTCCTTGGCTGGGCTAGTGGGTGCCTGCTTTTGATGCCAGTCTCGGATCTTGATCTCTAACTCAGTGTTTGCCTCCTCTAGGGCTCGCACCTTATCCAAGTAATTTGCCAGGCGGTCATTGAGATTTTGCATGGTGATCTTCTCATTGCCAGTCAGAAGGCCTCCTTCACTGCCACCACCACCAACCACAAAGTCAAGGCCACCACCATAGCCTCCACCAACTCCACCACCATAGCCTCCACCACCATAGCCTCCACCACCATAGCCTCCACCAACTCCACCACCATAGCCTCCACCAACTCCACCACCAAAGCAACTTCCATAGCCAATGCCACCTCCAGAAACATATCCAACACCACAACCACCTCCTAAGCCACTTCCATATCCATAACCGCCTCCATATCCTGAACCAGAAGATACAAACCTAGCTGAAGAGGCAGATACACGGCCACCAGCTCCCCCATGGATACTGGATGGTCCAAGACGGACAGAAGCCACACGGCCAGAACCGCCACCACCACCACCACCATAAGAAGAAGAGGAGCTTTGGTAATAGTGTGTAGACATCGTGAAAGAAAGTTCAGATGCAAGACTGTTACTCGGCTTGGTTTAGCGTGAAGAAGCTAACATCTGCAGTGTTGCCTGGCTGCCTTTATAGTCCTCTGAGGGTGTGCTCTGTTGCATTACCCAAGTATATTCTGCCAAGACACACCCTGTTGGGAGAGGCTTAGTGGAATAATCTGCTTACTTTGAAATGTAACAGTTCCAATTCAGGTGGGCTGTATGTATGTTTATTTCTACAGCCAGCAAAGTGAAAGATTTCATCCAGGAGAGCCTGGCTTATTTTTCTCTTGATGCTGGAGCACTTTCAGAGTGGTTACATTTCTTTAAACTTTTGAACACAATTGGAGTGGGGGGGGGGGGGGGAAATAGGCTTCTCAACTCCTTACTTCATTAGCTAAAAAGCCCTGAGGAAATGATCGAAGGGCAGTGTTCAAAATAAAAAAAAGCAGGTTCCTTCTGTTAGAGGATCCCGTTTCACTCAATTCTCTCTATTCCTACTAAAATATTTAGGAATTAGTTAATTGAGCAATCACGTGCCCATCCTGCCACTCTTTGGCCTAGAGTTCACTTATTGCTCTTTTTACTCAGAACGGCCAGGCGCAGCTCTCTAGGGATGTCCTGAGCAAAGAGGCTCCACTTCAGCAACTGAAAATGGTCAGGCCGACAGTCTACCTTTGACCATCCCACCTCCTTATTCCTCTCTATTTATCTTTTCTCTCTCCAAGGCATAGGAGAATGACACATTGGAGTTGACATTAAAAGCATAGTGAATGTGTGTGCAAAGCAGTCATATTTTAAAAACTAAAGGGAGTGTGGAGAGTAAAATATAAGAGTGTGGGATCCAGTTGGGTTTCTCGTGCCTTTTGATTTTCTCTTCTACATTCTCCTTGCTAATAATACATCAAATATTTCCTCCATGGATAAGTGAAGGAAGATCCTTGTCCAGATCCTGGACTGAAATGAAAGGACTCATGGAACCTAGAAAAAAGCTGATTTCTGCCAACTTGGAGTATTGGTAGACTCTCTACACGTGCTCTACCTCTGTGCCATGTTCTCCACAAATGCTTTAAAGATTTCTCCTTGCTATTTTTCTCCAATCACTGCACTTTTCTTATCTGCCTTTCATTTTATTTATAAGTCCCTCAGATGCCATTTAAGAACAAAGTGTCAAGGAGGCTGCCTAGATTTGCTGTTGGTCTACATGGCAGATAATCCTGCTGTGTCACTAGGAGGATCTGTCATTTTTAAACCCTAACCCTAACCTTTATACCCATACAAACAAGCACTCCGAAACTATCATGCACGTACAAACACAGAAAACAACACACCAAAGGGGTTTTGCTACATCTTCCAAGATATTTTATTGTTAGATATACTATATAAAAATATAAAATGTGGAGCTGCTGTAAAAAGCATTGTTGAAGGTTATATATTTTGTATCTTTGATGCAAAAGAAGGAGGAAGATTTGATATGTATGTATGCATGAACAGAACATGCACTACAGTACGTTAGTGGAGATCCTCCTGTTTGTATTGTATTTTGAAGTCTGGATGCCCTTTCCTTAAAGTCCTATATGCCCTTGAATGTTCTTGCATTGGATAAACCAGCATTACTCTAGAATTCATACTTTATAGTTATTCCCATATCCAAACTGAGGAGTTCATATAGAGAATAAGAGAGAATAAAGGACACATGCAAAGCTGATCCTGAGAAAGCTTTGGAAGATCAGTTCTTGCACTGGTTGGAATGAAATGTTCCTTTGGATGTGTAAAAAAGTACATGGCTTCAATCCTAGGCAGGCTGACCTAAAAATAATTGTGAATTAAATATGCAGATTACTCAGCTGAATGCTTGACTTTGAGAAATTTTCTTTAAACTTGACTTTGAGCATGTGCTGAGTAATTTTCCTTCTTCTTTAAAAGATTCGACAGGAACTTTGCAGCTTTCTGATTCTGAGATATCCAAGCCTCCTTTACCCTTCACTCCATTTTAATTATTTATAAATTAAACTCTGATATTAATGTTAGTATTGGGCAGAGGTTTTTTTTAATGTTTTCTCCTGTGATAATAAATTATCTCACTTATGGATGCATTTTCAATTGCACTTCAATTGCATAGATAAGAGAGAAAGAGACAAAACATAGGGAGCTTTCCTCTTAATCAAGAACTGTATATGCTGACCAAGCAACATTTCTTAAAAACAGGAATGAAGACTGAATTGCAGATATGTGTTCCAGGCAGCCAAAAGAAAAGATGGAAGCGCTGGGTCCTGAGATTAGAAACTTAAGCCCAGACTTTCTTTCTTAGGAACTGGTTTACACCCAATAGCCTCTCTGTGTGATGGGAAAAGTAGTCCCTGCAGCCTCACAAAGAAATTACAGTATTGCATTGTCAGGTTGGAAAAACATTCTTCAAATGAAGATTGGCTTTGAGCCATGGAATATCAGCAGATGTGCCAGGGGAATGACTGATATTTGCAAGCATCTTTTGCCAGATCTATATATCACTACGGATTTGGAACTTGAAGAAGCAAGTTTAGACAAGTCCTGGGTAATTATGAAAAAATTTCCAAGAGGTTTATTGGATGTGATTAATGGTTAATCCTAAACTCCATTTTATTGCTAGCCAGTTCTTCATTAATGGTAATTCTGTTGTTTGGCTCATTTTGAAACTAGCTAAGGATATTATGATTGGATTCACACATCAATTATTTATTGAAAAAATACAGTTGCTTGGATATGTCAACAGACTGAGCCATAAACCATCTTTTACAAACCACAAACTTTGTGATTTCAAAACACACTAAGCAAAAATTGGATCTTGATGGTTTTTTGCCCATCAAAAAGTTTTTGCCAACTAAAGAGTATCACATTATGCTTATTTTTTATTTTTACATTTTGTTGTCTCTTGTTTCACCCCCTCCCCCACCAAACGGATTAGAATAATCAGTTGATGTTTAAGAATTACCTCTGTACATTTATATATCCACACCATAATCACAAGGATACTGCTTCAATTGATAATATCTGCAGCAGGCAACAAAATATTTGCCCATGAGATTTTAACATTAGTGGTGGGCAAAAAAGAACAAGAGTCACAAAATCAAATAACTTATTTTAAAAAAGTCCCTGATAGGTGAACCAGTCTATGTGTTAGTCTGATTACATCGAAATTGAGAAAATATATGAGATAAATAAATATAAATATGGTATAATATGACTAGATTATGGGTCAATGAGATAGAAAAATTGCCTTTCACACAGTGGTTATGGAAAATGCATAGTGCAGCCACAGAAGATAAGTGAAAAATCTTGAATCCCAACATCAGGAAGCAAAATCTGTCCCTTCCATACTTGTTTGTAATGTCACAATGAAACACAAATTTTGAAATTATTATGCTTAAAAATTGAGGCATTTATAAAAACTTTTATAAATCAGGTCTGCAGATGCATGGGACTACAATTCTCATTTTACAAAGCCATCATCACTAGCCAAGATATTATTTTGTCCAAGTATTTCCATTTAGCAGGCATGACTAAAAAGAGTAGTTTATGATGTTTCTGTCTAACAAAAAGTAAGAAATGAATTTTCCATGATAGTTTTTCTTCCCTTTACAGAAATTATACCTTGAGGAGGCACAATTTCCTTTGGTGCAATAATTCCAGAAAGTAGGTGTGTGTGTGTGTGTGTGTGTGTGTGTGTGTGTGTGCATTTATTTTATTTATTAAATTTATATGCTGCCCATCTCACCATGAAGTGACTCTGGACAGCTTACAAGCACATGCATGTGTGTAAAGTTAAACTATTATTCTGGACAATTAATTACCATTTTGCAATTCAATATTTTTTTCAATCATGTCAATATTTAACTTCATGCCAAACTGATCATTAGTGCTACATTCAGAAGGCATTGAAAGAATAGTCTTACCTGGTGCAAAGTTCAAGCACCTTTAGAAGATGGGAGAACCAGAAATATTGAAATTCCCATCAAATGTCAGCATTTGGGCAGCAAACCAAAGTATCTTGTATATAAAGCATGGCATTGCTCCCTGGGAATGCCTTAAAACATATCCATTAACAAATGTACATTTCAATCTAAAACCGGATTCTCTTTTGTCTTCCTCTTTGATGATATATTTCTTTTTAACAACAACAGCAGCAATAATGAATGTTCTTAGCCCTGAAGGAACCAGAAAACAGGCTGTTGTTTTTGCTGCAGAAGATTAAATAGGCAACTCCATCAATGCTGTTTTGACTATGCAGTAGCTGTCCACTTTGCATCACATTGATGAAAATGAATAATTTAAAATGCATCTTACTTTTTTCAAGAGATGTCCTGTTGTTGAATCTTTATGGGGCATAAATAAAGCAACATGTTTTCTCAGTGGCAATCTCTGTTCTTTGGAACATTTTTTCCATCGGAGGAACAGATAGCAAAGCCAGTTTAATCTTATTTAAGCATTACATGAAGTTAGCTTGAGGGATTCAAGACAGAAAATAAGACATAGCAGAATCTGTCTTCCAACAGAAAGGAATGGTTGAAGGGACCATAAAGGCATGGACTGCTCCTGATTCTACTTAATGATAGGACTGAGTTAAGCTGTGGTTTATTGAAGAATAATTGAAAAATAAGAATGATCATTCATTAGAAAATGATGAAAATTACCATTGAATTAAAATTATTCTTAGGAATGTAATGTAATATTCAAATGATCAGGATTTAATATCGCTTTGCTTTTTTGTGTATTACAATATTGTCAGAATGACACAGCTCATAATTTCAGGTTAGCCCCAATACATTGTTTTTAGATTTCACTGCTTAATTTTATGTTCAGCTTCCCTGTGTATGACAGCTAATAGATTGTGACACCAGAAATTTAATTTATACCTAAATATTTTTTGCTCTGAATTTAATCAGTTCAGAATTATTCAGTCTCTTAATTATGACATCAGTGTCTCATACTCTGTTGTGCAACTTTTGTTGGGTGGTGATCATAATACAATTTGATTTGTTGATTGACTGGTTGGTTTGAAAAACGACTATTATAAAATAATCCCCAACACTATTTGAATGAAAACTATTAATATTAAATATAAGAAAATTCTTTCAGCATTCTATCAATGTTTCTAAGACCTTTGTTCCTTGGAGCATCAGAATAATTCAAACCATCTGCAGATTAAAATTGGAAACAATATTGTTCCACTCAAAATGTCCAGTACATACAGTATAGTTCAGACTTCCTAGTCTGGTATCTTAAAATATGTTGAATGATACATTCTATTATTCCCTGGAACTGTGTCACAGATTTTTCTTAATTAAAAGTACTCTGAAAGTGAAAATTAGATTATAAAATTATACTGGCTCAAAATGATGATATTTGTAATCATAACTGGAAGTTACTACATCAGAAAAGGCAGATGAATTTTCCTCCCAGGCTTGAAAACAATGTCCACTAAACTTTAATTCATGGATATTTACTTCCAACATCCCGTTTTCCCATTTATCTATTCACTGGTTGGGACTGGACTTTCTAAGAATAATTTTGCTTTTAGGATGCTGGTTTAGGATAGGAGAGGCAGGCCATGGCCTAATAGAGCAATTGCACTCAAATGAGTAGGGAGTTAATAAACTACCTATGTTGGATCTATGCCTATGTCTTGCAGAGGAGAGGCAGGATTTGAAAGTGTTGCTAATAAGTCTGTGCAAATCATCCTGAATTTGGTCCAGGTTAGCATGGTAGGCCTTCAAGTACTTAGACAATGCTGATAAATTGTCTGTGAGTTACTTAAAACAAATTTTAAAAACCCATCATTTGTATAGGTCATCTTCCCTCACATGTACATTATTGATTGTTTTGGAAAGAAAGGATTAAAGCTTTATTATTATTGATCATTGCACTGTCAGCCAGATGTTCAGATTGGCTTTGGCATTTTTGTCTACCTATCGAGTTCTTACCAAGGACCTGGGATAGGCAGATCTGGATGTTTGATGGAGTTAGAGATATCATCGCAAGATGGAAGCTTTCCCCAGAAAAGCCACCTTTTGCAATTGACTGATAGCAAATTTGTCAATGCCAATGGTGTTCAAGTGGTGCTCCAGTTGTTTTGGGATTGCACCCAAGGAGCCTATTATTATTGGTACTACCCTTGCTTGCCTTTGCCACAGTTGTTCTTTTTCTATTTGTAGGTCTTTGTAGTTTGTTATCTTCTCCAGTTCTTTCTCTTCTCTTCTGCTGTTTCCAGGCACTGCCACATCCACTATCCAGACTTTTTTGTCTTTCTTATCGACAATTGTTAAGTCTGGGGTGTTAGGGTGGCAGGTGCCTGTCTGTTTGAATTCTAAAGTCCCAGAATAATTTAACTTTTTCATTTTCTATGATTCTCTATTTTATGATCTCACCAGTTCTTGCTTGCAGGCAAATGATATTTCTTGCAGATCTTCTAATGCACCATTGTTGCTACTGTGTCATGCCACTGCTTGTAGTCAGTCTGTGCAATCTTCTTCCAGCAGCTTATCAGATGGTCTACTGTTTCTTCAGCTTCTTTGCATAGGCAGCACTTACTGTCTGTTGCTGTCTTCTCAATTTTGACTTTATATGCATTTGTCCTTAAGGCTTGGTCTTGTGCAGCCAGAATTAGTCCCTCAGTCTCTTTCTTCAACTTTCCTGCTCTTAGCCATTGCCAGGTCTTGTTATTATCTGTTTTCTCAGCTATTTTTTTTAATGTACTGGCCATGTAGTGCTTTGTCTTCCTATGCATCCATTTTGTTCTTCATCTGGTCTTTCTTGTAGGCCAGTTTGGTCTCTCCAGTAGTCAGTAAGTCTTTCTGATATACTAATTTCAGTGCATCTTCATCACTGTCTTTCAGATAATCTTCAAAAGCCATTTTTTCTTCTTCAACCATTATGTTGTTGTTGTTGTTGTTGTTGTTGTTGTTATTATTATTATTATTATTATTATTATTATCATCTTCAATTTGATTCACAGTCTGGGACTGGTTTCAAGTCTTATCCAAGGACCTAAGAGCTGCTAAGGTACTGTCTGAGTATATAGGCAGTTCTGAGTAAGATGGCTTTTTGCAAAGTCAGAATATTCAGATCTAATAATTTCAGAATTTCCTTATAATCTAGGCAGCCCTTTGGGTTTTGCTCCAAGGGTTTGTATTACTATTGGTACAATCATTTATTTCTTCCTCCATAATTGCTCAATTTCAATTTGCAAATCACACAAAAGAAATCGAGCTGTTTCTCTTCAATTTGTGCATCACCTGGTATTGCAATTATTATTATTACTATTTGTAGTAGTAGTAGTAATAGCAATATACATGTAATCAAATGAAACATTTATATAGTTTTCTTCTATATATATATTTGATATGAATATTCCTCAAACGTATGTATTTTTGTGAGAGAAAAATCTGGAGCTGAGTAAATACCATTATTTGTTCTGTGATAGCTTTCATTTTAGGAATACTGTATGTGTTATTTCATGTGAAAATAAATCTGTGATAGATTTCTTTTACATTCCTAGGCACTGAAAAGGAAAGAGGATAGAGTGAAAGGGATTGAAGATAAGAAAATCTAAATGTCATTGAACTGTTCTCTCTTTTGAGCGTGTAAGAAGTATTTCCAGTAAACACTAATACTCTTGAATATTCTTGAACTTCTATACTGGATGTTTAGTTTTCTTTCCAGGATTGCTGCTGTTTGTCACTGTTCACTGTCTTGCTACATTTACAGTAGATGCAAGCCCTGTCTCCTTTCTTCCCAGATCTTTTTCTAACATCGTCTAGATTTTATTTCACATTGAATTGTGACATATTTCTAGTAAGTGGATGTGCTTCAGCATGATTTCACTGCTGCTAGGTGATTGTCCAGGTTTTTCTAACATTGTTTTAAAATAATTGCATCTCCTTTCCTAACTTTGATGAGCCATGTAAACAATATTCTTGATTTTATTCAAAATTTTGACATAGATCAACTTTTGATCTTGTCAAACTGGGCCTAAATTCTTACTTTCATTGATGGAGTTTTACAAGGTTTGGAGAGGAGAGGAAAAGCAGGATTTGGCTTGCCCTGGCACTCAGCTCTCAGATCATTTTTTAGTGCCAAGGGACAGCCCTGGGACATATGAAATGATTAATCAAGGAAAAGCTCTCACGGTAGGGATGGGCAATTCTGTCAATTTTGCCCGATTTCTCATCTAACAGTCTCAAGTCTTGTCGGTTATTTTATTTAGGAGTTCAAGATGACAAAGTATAATATTATTCTTGATCACATAGTCCTGTTCTTTTCTAAAGGTGCATTGACGAAGAATATGTGAGCACTTTTCTTAATACACACCCTTTTTGAAAGCAATGTTTACACAAAAAAATGCATTTTGAACTATTCTTGGTGCTAATAAATGCATCTCCTTTTTGGGGAGGGTTGTTCCCTGTGTATGTACATTTGCAATATATATGACATAGTGTTTTGGAAGCATGGATGGAGACGTGATCAGGCATCCAGGTTTCTTCTGGAAACATTAAAGAAGTCTGAAATTATTATAGTCACATAACAATTCTGACAAATCCAATTTCATATTCATCTTCATTCACAGATTTTCACCTTGGTTTACTTAACATTCAGATTAGACTTTCATAGCTTTTGTAGAGAAGTTTTAGGGAAAATCCACAGAGTGAGACTCTACTCTCTCTGAAGGACTTTTTCTTGTTTTGTAATATACTTTCTTGGGTATGTGCATTGTTGCATTGTTTTATGGCAGGGATGACAATCCTTTTATGTGGGCAGCCATATAAATTGAATGAATGAACTTTAAGGATGGAAACAATTAAATTTGGCCATCTTAAGTTTGATCACATTCACATTTTCAAAAAAACAAATAACACTGCAAAAGATCCCTTGGCTTTGTTTGAGACAATTATGAGAAGCAGTTCATACTAGGCATCTTTCTGGAACAAAACCTAATGGAAAAGATATTACTGGGGACCTTTAAAAAGTCTGTCAAAATGTTCAAACAAGCATTTACTGTAGCTCAAGTTCATACCAATCCAGAAACCTTGCAATTTAACTATTGAGAAGCAAGTCAACAATTTTATATCGAGTCAAAATCCCTTCCTGAATTTGATTTCTCTCTCTCTCTCTCTCTCTCTCTCTCGCTCTCTCTCTCTCTCTCTGTGTGTCCCTAATTCCATTGCAAACCCCTCCCCCTCCCCAAACCCCCAAAATTGTTCAAGGGAAAGCCTTTTCTCTGATTTTGCATTTCTCATTTGCTACAGTTTCACTGCTCCCAATCCCAAGTATCCATCAACTGTCTCTGGGCAGCTCATCCAATTATACCTTCTATTCTTAAAGTACACTCCCCAATTCTTTTCATGCTTTTATCCATCCTTTTGCTTAATCATATTCACTGCATTTCTTGCAATAATAAATTAGACAATGGGCTAGATCTAATGACCTATCTTTGGCAGGATGAGAACATCATTCTCATTTTCTGCAGTCAATTTACATCAAAGAAATTGTCACAAGAATAGCTCAACCTATGATAGAATCATGATTCACCAGATCTTAAAAAAATATTTAAACAGTGGCTTGGATTATTTGGTTGTGGGATGAAATTGGAATAAACATTCATGATCAAAAATTCAAGATCATTTTTGCATGTGGATTTTAACATATGTTAGTTTTTAGAGTACATGCAGACATGTTGAACTGGTTTTGAAAATGATATAAATGATATGAATCTGAATTTATTTGCCCTGGAAAAATATATCTCCCAAAGAAGTGGTTTCAGCAGAGAACTAAGAAGAATTTTTGTTTGTTGAATTGGTTCAACATTGTTGAACCAGGGTATTGATATGTCAAAACCTATCTTCTCCTTTTACTGAGCACAAGCTTATGCTATGACCCACTTGATTGAAAGGATAAAAGCTGAATCTTTTTAGATTCTTTAACTGCAGATTCTCCAGCAAGGGTAGTAATGTAACTTAAAATACTCTTTTCAAAGATGAGACTTTAGTCCTATATAGGCTTCCTGCTCTTTTCAAGCTGGTATCTCTTTTTGCCTTCATAACTGGCATACCAATCTATACACCAGTGGTCCCCAACCTTTTTGGCACCAGGGACCGGTTTCATGGAAGACAATATTTCCACAGACCGGGGGGGGGGGAGTAGGAGGAGCATTTAACCTAGATCCTATGCATGTCAATTTCACTTGCCCGCCTCTCACCTCCGTCTGTGAGATCCGGTTCCTAACAGACCATGGACCGGTACCGATCCACGTCCCAGGGGTTGGGGACCCCTGCTATATACCTAACACTAGCACAAACCTATACATGCATCTTCCAGAAGCTGTTTATTTCCATTCTGTCCTATCTCCAGTCAATTTCATTTCATGAAGCTCTAGCTAGACCCTTTAAATTTATCTCCTCCATTTTTACTAGAAACTCTGCTGCATTTTTCCTCTATCAACTTTCCTTAGGTTTGATAGCAGACAGTTTCCTTTTGAATTTCTTAATAAAGAAGAAAAATTGAGAGACATTTTCACGCAGTGGTGTTCTTGCTTTCATTTGATTATCAAGCAACCAAGAGCTGATATGGTGATTTTGGTTATTCACTTTTCTCTCCAATGTTTTACAGTCTCCTGGTTTCACAGGCTCCCAAAGGAAGGCAATAAGGAAGATTCCTCTTGCTGGGTTTTTTTTTTCCAGTTCTTTTGCTATGGTCATGACTAATTGCTTTCTCCTGGGGAAAAAAATCAGTTTCCCTGTCCACAAATTTGGTGGAGCATTTATGCCCAGCACCCTACTTCTTTCCTCAACTCCACTTGTTATTTTCTTTCCTTTCAGTTCTATGTACCTGCCTCATGGCTTCACCCAGATAACTTTCTTACTATTTCCTTTTCTCTCTCTTTCTACTAATTTCTATTTTGGAAGGCAATCAAAAGCTAAAAACACTAAACAAAAAAAACACCTATCTTTGCCTTTTGAAAAATTGTGCAGACTAGCGCTACTGTGACAAAACAGGTCACAGAGATCCATCATTGTTGAAAGCTATTGTACACATGAGCATGTGCAGGAGGTAGGTTTGGTGTCAAGTCAACAGAAGTCAACCACCATGTGGTTGATGCTGCCATCTTGACTTTTTTTTGACACCCCCAAGAATATCTCATTGGATGCAATAAGCACTTGAGAATTAAATCTATCATAAGGAAAGTGAGTTAGCAATGTTCTGTATCACCCTTGAATTAGCCAGCCACTAATATAATAGTAGATTGATGGCATATATTTGCTGTTTATATAGCTCATGTGCTTTAGTAATTTTTTTTTTAAAAAAGTTGTAAAAACTGACTGTGAACTTCAGAGCTAGCTATTATACAATGTGCTAAGTTATAATATGATTTGTTAGTTTTGCCTTAGCATCTTATATAAATTGATACTCAACACAATTAACTGACTAGCAAATATATAGATGATTCAATCATAGTAGCAAAAGCATAACTGCTTGACCTTTGCAATTTTTAGGATTTGAGACATTCATACTGTGTTCTCAGACTATGGAAAACATTCCCATTAATTTTGTACATATCCAGGTTATAGCTTCTCACAGTCTTGCAGCACATCCCCAGTCTAATTTAGTGTAATATATCATATTATTCTGTTTGCCTCATAGGGCAGTCAAAAGCTTCCTTTGAAGATTTATTGCTTGCTACCAGGTGAAATCATCACTTGGTAGATAGATTGCATGAATTCAGCATGCTGTGATGTTTAATTGATGTGTGCATCTTTTGCAGGATTTCTATGATTATTGCTTGCTTTTGCTAACTTTCTAATGGTCTACCTATCACTAAATATTCCTTTTACCTTTTTAAGAGTATCACCCAGTTTGTCCCTGTCCT
Organism: Azemiops feae; assembly: GCA_023970755.1. Taxonomy (NCBI): domain Eukaryota; kingdom Metazoa; phylum Chordata; class Lepidosauria; order Squamata; family Viperidae; genus Azemiops; species Azemiops feae. The sequence continues at coordinate 317,630 of JALGBA010001242.1, read as the reverse complement.
TAAGAACATATTAAGCCTTCAAAGCTAAAGATTTTGACATCTGAAAATTTGTTTTCAATGAAAACAATCCATCACATGATCATTATGCCTGCTATAATATTCTTGATATGTGGCTACCCTGGAAAGTATTTAGAAATTGCAATTGATGCAAAATGTGGCAGCCAGGCTGCCTACCATGCATGCATAAAAATTATATGATGTCTGTACTAAAACATATGCACTGGCTATTGATTGCCGGTTGGACACAGTTTAATAATTGGCATTCATTATTAAAGCGCTAAACTGCTCTGGGCCAGATTAGAGGTCTCTCTAACTATGAAACTGTCCTATATTCAGATCAGTAGGAAGGACCCATTTGGAGATCTCTAGTGCTGCTGCTAGAAGGTGGGGAAGAGCATGCAAGAAAGATCTTTTGTGGAGAAATACAAAGATAGTCTTGAAGAAGATATTCAACAACTGTTACATTAGCACGATCTTAGTCCCGGAAGAGAGGAAAGAATAAGCAAGAAACTCAAAACTACTGTTCTTGATTTCTTTTGTATCAAAGAGAAGCAGAGAGAATCTCTGCCAGTCTTTCAAGATTCTGCTATTTAAAATAATGTTCCAATAGTTGTTGTGATAATTGTTTCTGATCTTAAATGGCTGATACCTATATCGTTCTCAGATTTTCAGTATACACTTCCTAAGGTTTGTCTCCTGCTCCCCCGATGGTATGGAAGATGATAAAAACACATGCAAAGATAATAATGTTCACTTAAACACATTTTTGTAATATCTTAAGTTATTATATTATTGAAATAAATATTGAAGATAAAATTTATTATTTAAGGATGTCTGTATTAGTTTGAATTACATGCCTGTTGTATGAAAATTAACAATAGGAAAACAGAAGTGGATTCTTTATTCCCTTCATGTTGCTATTGTTCACCAATGGAAACATACTTTTATGTTTCCAATTACTGGAGTGAGGATCTCATATTACTTGCAACTTTTGAATGAGTTGCTTACAGATATAGATTGTATGGACAATTACAATAGAATATGGTAATCCTTTATGGAAACTGTTGCAAAAAAACCCTGTGTGAAAAGCCATTATATCATATATTTGATGTTGTATTGTTTTCTTTTCTCTTTTTGCTATTTTATTTTTCTTTTCTACTGATTTATTAACTAAAACAAAATAATTTTAAAAGGCATCACTTTTACCACCTTTTGTAATATTTTTTTTAATGATTGGTTTCGATTTTAATTCTAATTATATCAATTTTGTTGTGTTTTATAGCTAATTTGTTATTGATGTAAGCTCCCTTGAATATTGGAATAAATATTTAAACAAAGAAGTAAAAGTGGGGTGTAGATTCTGCAAACAAATCAAGCCATCAAGCAGGAAATCTTAATAAAGTGCATGAGATTGAAGATGCTAAGTGCTTAAAATATGCTAAGTGCTGAAATCAGGAGTAAGTTGATTACTTCACCCTCATGCAAATCCTATCCTTGGTTGTTGGTATGGTTGAATCTTGCTGGAATTATTACTTTGGTTGGATTTTATCTTACTTGAGAGATAATACCTAAACAGCTAAAATAGCTAAAATAGGCAGATTGAAACTATGATTGTCTTAAATCCTATGGCTTTCCATAGAACTAGTCCTTTCAGTTCAATTCAGTGTATTGTGGTCATAAACCAGTAGTAGAACCAGTCTAAGTATAAGTGAAGCTAGAGGTGATCTTCTCTCAGAAATTATGACATGCTTTTCGGATGATTTGTTTTCATCCCACAGCCCTCTTTTATGCTTTCGCCCTGACTTCCCATATACCCCAAACTGTATAATTAGCCCTTGAACTATATTCCTGAACACTCCCTCATGAAATCATGGAAACAATTTCAAAAATTTATTTAAAGCAGTAGAATTATTTTAGAAATGTTCAAAGGGTAGTTTCATGATGTAACAGCTTGTGGAACATTTCAGGATGAGTTTCCCACTCAGACATTCTAAAATAAAGGATTGGAAAAACATCTGATAGATTTAGGTAATTTTGCCTAAACTACAGTACTTCCATACAGCCTCATTTTTACATAAGAATAATCTCTAACACTTGACAATGCAAATGCTGATAATACTGTGCCTATATAGAGATGGAAAGTATCCAGACCAAGCATGATGTGATCTTAGTGGATTACAGAGGTTAATCCAGGACCCAGGTATCTCATAGTCTGCAACATCATGACTTGATCCTGCCATCAACTATCCTTGGTCCATGCTTGGCAGGTGTGGCAAGAAGGTATATTATACTCCCCTCTTGGGTGTTTGCAATGGTATGTGAGAATGACCTTGGGAGACAGGAGGGAGAGCTGCAGACTAACCAGCATATAAAAGATGTCTCCTCCCATGGGAGAGGGGATGGCATGGAATTTTTAAAAAGGGACCTTTCGTAGTTTTCCTGAGAATAAAAGGAAGGGAGAAATACTTTCAGTCTTGTAATGTAACCTTATAATCAAAATAGAACTAGTATTCCAGTTTCTGCCTCTTGTCTGGAGTACTTTGCAGGAATAATAGTGCCTGCCATTGAATTCCCTTTCTAGTTATGAGCTGATTCAGTAGATGAACATTGAACATTGATTTTTTTTTCCCCTAGAAGTTATATGCACAAAAGTGTGTATTTTCAGTGTGTATTTGTGTGCATAGGTCTGTATGTGAATATAGAATGTTTTCTGCTCAAAATGCTCATCTCTAATAACATGGATTGTGTTGACCAGGAATGATGAGGATCATAATACAAAAACTGGATGAGATTGGGTTAGGAAAGCTGAGATTTTACATGGTACATGAAGAATCCATCCAGCTACACTCTCCCTCCCCAACCCACTCCTCAGACTGTGTACAATTGAAGAGTTTTAAAGATGTATTAAATCTGTGATATACCCATATGTTAGTGTATATTGGAGGTGGTGACCCTGTGAGAGCTGTATGCAACGAAATTTCATTTTAATGTATGCCGATTAGTGTACATTCAAAGTGACAATAAAGCTATTGTTCTATTCTATTCTATTCTATTCTATTCTATTCTATTCTATTCTATTCTATTCTATTCTATTCTATTCTATTCTATTCTATTCTATTCTATTCTATTCGTGGAAATTTCAGCTGCTTTTTAAGTGCCCATCAGTGCTTGCTGTATTTAAAAGCCAGGTTTATTACTAGAAATAAGTCTTCATTTATAATTTGCAAGACCCAAAATAACTTTATTGGACAGTAGAAACCACAAAGAAAAGCAAAAGCAGGAACAAGTCAAATTGTTATATGATCTCCAGCCACCAAGCATATGTGCTTAAGGAACTACTGCTATGTGAAACATTAAATTTCCATCTCTTGGTGATGGTAACTACCCATTGAAATCTGTGAATTGAGTATTTGTGTATAATGTAGAGGGTGTTCTTCAAGGCTTCTTACCAGTAACTGCTTTGTCTATAGCAAAACAAGGAAGAAATAAAGATTTATTAGGCATAAATTATATGTTTATAAATCAATTTTACTTTAAGGAAAGAACATTGTATACTGGGGCATCTCTCAGAAGTTGTTTTTGTTCTGAAGCATGTCATGGAATTATCAGTGAACATGCAACTTTTCATGATACTTCCTAGCCTTTCTGTAAATATGTCACTATAACTAGGGGACTGCAAGATATCTGTCATTTATCTCTGGTTCTCACCAGTTGCATGGACTCTTAATGGAACTTGTGCTTTTACTGCATTTTATTACTTTATTGCATTTATGATTATTGCTTTTCAATACAAAATAAAGAAATGGCATTGGAACTGGTTCCAGATGGGAATATGATTGAATTTATCTTGAAAACGCCTAGTTTCTAAAATAGGTTTTTTCAAACTTGGCAACTTTCAGATGTATGCCCACTGCCAAAATTGCCCAGACAGTGGCTTGGTATTAAAGTCTACAAGTTTTAAAGTTGGCAAGTTTGAAAAATATCTTTATAAATCATCTCTTTTGGCAGTCATTCCCTTGAAAGTTGAAATGATAGTAGCAGTATAGGAAATGATAAGTATCTTGATACCTTCTCAGAGTTGTACACCATAACTCCCATTGTCCTTTGATATTAACCATCAGGCTTAAACTGATAGAAAGTGAAATCCAAAACATATGGAGGGCAACAGATTGCCCATTTATACTGTGATGCCATAGCCTCTGTCTGCAGGATGTATATGATATTTTAGACATTATCAACTATATCAGCCTGATATAGTTGATAATGAAAAAGAAGTGGGTGATGGCACATAAGAAGTAAATGTGGACTAGGACTAAGTCAAGGGACTAAGTCAAGGGAGATGGAGATATTGACAAATAACTATTAGTTAGTCCAAGAAAGGTCCCCCATAAAACTGTCACATTCTAGTGAAAATTTAGACTAAAAGTATTTATAGTATCAGGATTTTAAAGAGCAAGAGATGACAAGCTGTATATTTTGAAACATAATCCATCGCTCCTGATTTTATTCTATCATGGAACTCAAAATTGTCTGAAGGAGAATTCACAAGTCGTAGGCCAGATCTGAATTTGATTACCTTTAGCAAAATGGCTGTCCATTATGTACCATCCAGCCCATATCTGATAAACTATATTAAAAATTGCTTTCCATAACTTTCCCTCCCTTAAAATAACAAAACCTTACCATACATTCTTGAGGCATTACCTGAAAAGCTGTATGGGAAAAAAGAAAAAGAAAGAATACTTACACTAAAAATCACAAAAGACAAATGAACAAAAAAAAATAACCCAGCTGACTGGGACTATTTTTCAAAAGCAAGTTGAAGAGAATATGTAATCTTTATCAATTTAAGTACTAAAGGTTTAAAAACAGCTTAAAGCATTGTGCTTTTAAAAAAACAAACAAATAAATAAACAAACAAATATACCCTGTTCAGAATTAGTCTGACTGATAGGAAGCAAACACAAAGGGCTGTTAGGAGAATCAGAAGTATTCTTCCCCCACAATTAATCTTGCCCCACTCTCATCCCCATTGACTGCAACTGTGGGTTCAGCAACTTGACTAGCATTAAACCACCATTCCATGCATCCTTCCAAAGCAATGATTCTCATAGCTCGCTGGAGAATTTTGAGAGCTGAAGTCCACACAGCTTAAAGTTGCCAAATCGAGAAACACTGTTATAAACTGACCATATCATGCTTCATCCTATATTAGGGAGAGTGCTTCGTCATTCCCCCCCCCCCCATGCTTGGCAATGTTTGGTGGGAAGAGAAACAAAGCCAGGGTATCTATGGGTCCCTTTCTTTAATTTGTTTGCAATATGTAATAAGGGCAGCACTATTTTCCAGCCTCATTATTTTGGCAAAATAAGGATTAATAATCCCTTTTGCTCAAGGCAGCTAACCATACAGATGCAAAACAACATATATGGTATATAGACAGACAGACATGATACAACAACTCTAAAATGAAGGTGCTTAAAGTTACCAACAGTAAAATGTTTGCATTTAGAAGCAACTTACTTAAAGTCCTGGCCATCCAAGAGCTGACGATAAGTCTCAATCTCTTGCTCCAGACGGGTTTTGATGTCCATCAACATCTTATAGTCATTGTTCTGTCTCTCCATATCACTGCGAACCTCAACCAGCTGGGCTTCTAGGTTGCTGATCAGGCCTTGGATCTGGCACAGCCGGTTGCCATAGCGAGCTTCTGTGTCCGCTAAAGTGCCTTCCAGGGCAGTTTTCTGAGAAGGGGAAGGCATTGGTGAGAAGAAAAATTCAGTGCTTTCTGAAAAAATCTGTGGCATCAGTTTGAAAGAAATGTCAAACATTGTCTGGAAAACTGGGGCAAGATCAGCTTAAGGAAAAGAAATTAGATGTGAAGTGGTAATGGTTATATTTGTTAACTTGCACTGAGCAGTAGAAGTCCAATAGATTAGAGGACTGCTGAAATCTGATACAGTATTTTTCAAAAGCATTGGTTAGATTGATTTCAACATTTAATATTTATTAGCTGTTTCATACCTCACAATTACTAGCTGTTTTTTCACTTGTTTTATATGTCATTGATACTATATTCTGGACCTTGTGCAGTGAGGCTGCCTAACGTTGATGAAAAAACCCCTAAGAAGCTGTTTTGCAAAGTGCACTTTTTTTTTCTGTTCAATTCTGCCAACACTTTCTGGGCTGACACGTATTTTCAGCCTTAATGCAGGTTTTTTTTAAAATTTATTGTATAGAATGTTGATTCCAGCTCCTGTCATTTATATATCGTATTTACAGTTCAGTGAGTTATAGACAGTGGTGGGATTCAGCTGGTTCGCACCACTTCGGCAGAACCGGTAGCTAATTATTTGTTGCCCAGGCCCAGAATGGACTTCTGGAAGCGGCATCCACACAGAGAACCGGTTGTTCACATATTTGAATCCCACCACTGGTTATAGATCTAATTTATTGTGCTTTATTCAGTAGGCTGTGCTAAAATAATAGCTTAATAGAGTGATAAATTAAGTATTTGACTGGTAACGTCTGTTCAGATCTATTGGAGATGACAGAAATTGAACCTCTGGGTGTTTAGTTGATATCTCTTTGCACTCCATATATGTGCGCACACATACACATATACACACATTGTTCAAGGGATCAAATTCAGTTATTTATTTCAAGATTCCGACATTGGACCTCATTCACTCCCACTGATCCACGTACCATACTAAGCTGGGATTGCAGCTCTATCTCCAAGCTCTGGAGAGTCCGTCTCAAGTCAGTAATTTCTGTCTTGCTGGTCTGAAGCTGTTCAGAGTTGACGGCAACCTCTTTATTCAGTTCTTCAGTCTATATATTTTTAAATGGAAAATCATATTGGTAAGTCTGATTATGATTTGGACAGCCCAGTTGTCTCTTACCGAATTATTCTCTTGAAGGATCCCTCTGTCCCATTTCATTCTCTGCCCATTTTTCTATCTCACCTTGCTCGTAAACCAGGCCTCGGCATCCCTTCGGTTCTTCTCAGCCAGCAGTTCATACTGGTCTCTCATGTCTGCCAGGATCTTGGTGAGGTCAATGCCTGGGGCAGAATCAACTTCAACACTCACTTGGCCACCCACTTGGCCAGATAGAGTACTCATTTCCTTTAAAATGAGAAAAAGTCCAAACATTAATTGAGGATCTAGTTGCATAGCAGCACTAAACTGCATTTAACTTTCTCCGTATTTATACTTTTTTGTTTTCTTTTTAATTTTCTTATGACTCAGTTAATGCCTAAAAAAGAGAAAAAGATGGAAAAGCTTAACATCTCCTCTCACTATTTATACCTTCATAGCCATTTATGAGCAGCAACCCTAACAGTTAAATTCAAAAAGCATACAGTACTCTAGTATTAGGCTAGAATTCCCATCTTCTCTGATTATCTCTGATCATCAGCTTTGAAAGCTGGGCCGGACTGGAATTGGAGTGCTATAACACTCCATAGAGCTGCAGTTTTCTCACATCACATTTCCAAAGTGATTAGAAAGCATGAATCTGATAGCAATGTCAGAACTAATTTCAAAGAAATATATCAACCTCAGAACTGAACAGCTTTATGACTGAATTACTTAATTGTACAACCAAATTCATCCTGCAGAAGAAGTGATTTCTCTATCTCTTTAATAGCTGAGAAATTGAAGTTATCATATCCTACAAGCCATTCTGTATATATAAATCTGCAGAATGATTTGATTTTGAACAGTTGATTGAATCCTGTAGGGATCACTCAGTTGTTAGGCAAGATACAAGATGCTAGAAAGGTAGAGTTGTGGTGGCGCAGTGGTTAGAATGCAGTACTGCAGGCTAATTCTGCTGACTGCCAATAGTTTGGCATTTTGAGTCTCGCCAGCTCAAGGTTGACTCAGCCTTCCATTCTTCCGAGGTCGGTAAAATGAGGACCCAGATTGTTGGGGGCAATATGCTGACTCTGTAAACCACTTAGAGAGGGCTGTAAAGCACTGTGAAGCAGTATATAAGTCTAAGTGCTATTGCAATTGCTATTGACAGAGAAAGCTAAGACTTTCTGCTGACTTTAGATTCAGTGTATCATGTTGTCTTATTGACTATCCTGAAGATTCATCCCCTGTTGCAATTAGCTTTTGTACATAGAATGGAGACTGCATAATGCTTTTTAGTGATATCTTAAGAAGACTGATTGATGTTCATAGTTGTTACATACAACTTCAATCCTGTTCTTTGTAAATGATTCTATTTTAATCATAACAAAATGAGTTTCCAGCCCAAGGAACACTTGTCTCTTTCTTTACCTCCTCGTGGTTCTTCTTGAGATAAGCCAGTTCTTCTTTCAAGCTTTCAATCTGCAGCTCCAGGTCAGTTCTAGCTAAGGTCAGCTCATCCAATACTCGGCGTAGGCCATTAATATCAGCTTCCACACTCAAGCGCAGGGCTTGCTCACTCTCAAACCTAGTTAAAGAAAGAAATACCTTACTTTTCTTAGGCATAGTCTAAAATGTCACTGATTCTGTTTAATTTTGTTGAGCCATTTCCTGATGTAGAAATGTTTACAATATTAGATTGGTTGATATGGAGGGGATAAAGATATCTGGATACAGAAGACTGACATTATGCTATTTATGTGACCACTTCTTTTGTAACAAGTAACAGCACTAAGTAAGAGATCACTCATGAATAGATTCCTTCTCCTATTCCCTTCCATAATTTGCAAATGGAAAATATACATTTCCCCCATTTTCTGGTCCATGAAAGATTTACTTACTTGGTTTTAAAGTCATCAGCAGCCAATCTGGCATTATCAATCTGCAAGATCATTTTGTTATTTTCAATTGTTGCATCCATGATCTGTAAGACAAGAAGTAACACAAGGTTGGAGTGAGTTGCTTTTAGTCATAGCATTTTTTTTTTTTTTTAAACTACTTTGGCTTCCACACACACACAGTTGATAGGGTGTATATATGTGTCTTTAGGTTTCTTGGAGTAAACTGTTTTCTTCTCTAAATTGATCCACTAGGCATCCATGTTGTATTTTCAGTTGTTTACCTGAAACAACATTGACCCAAAATAGATTTGATTGACTATTAAGTATAATTCCTTTGGAATCAATGGGACCAAAATTCTTTAAATTCCTTTATTTGTAAGGATATATTTCATGACTAAATATGGCTGTTTTGCCATAATACAGTCATGGGATATAGTTTACGTTATCCATACTCTATATATTACTCTATCAGTATTATAAATCAAACAGGTGCTATTTACTAGTTTGATTGGACTATGCAGATAACAAATTGATTCACCTGAAAAATTCAGTGTACACTCTCATCAGAGCATTGTAGACTGTATGTTGACATAAAGATATCACTTGCTCCTTGCAATGAGACATTTACAAAAGCTACAATGTAAATCCAGCATAACAAACACTAAAAGAAATAAAAGTGATAAAAAGAGCTTCTACTTTGAAATTACTAGCTACATCTTAAAGAGACAAGCCCATTTCATGTGGTTAACTTCAAGTAGCAGCAGATATAGGATTAAGAAAATCATCCAGTCAAAGATGTAGTGCTCCATCAGATACTGGGTTTTTTTAAAAAAATACATTTCTTGGATTTTTAATCCTGCCTTTTCCACAAAAGTCTAAGGCAATTTACATGGGAATCTCCATTTTATTGCTTTTGCTGAGAGAGAGTGACTGACCCAAGGTCACTGTGGTGAGATGTAGTCTGGATTCCCAGGAAAGAGGAATTGCATTCCAGACGACAAAGAGGCAGAGAAGCTTAATTCGGGAGAAAGACAGTTAAGAGGGCTCCTCCCTAGCAATTCTTAGAGTATATCTATAATGATAGAAATAGTTGTTTTAGTTTGGCAAGATTTCTGTCTATAAGTGGGAAACAATAAAAGAAATTGCTCAGAAATAACTCTGCATGTCTTTCTTGATTCTTGGGGCCTGACAATCACCTAGGAACTGAGTCTCTGGTCCTAGTCCAGCATCTTAACTACTGTACCATAATCAATGTCAAACATTCACATTTGAGAATCTGTCCAACTTTACCGATCACAGATAAATTTTGGCCTGGCTCTGCCCTTTACATGCTAACTTCCTTTGTGGCTCAGTTTCAACCTGTTTAAAGAACCAAATTCTTTAAAGGTAACAGCCAGCTTGGAAGTTGGTAATCATTAACTGCTAGGGTGCATTAATTTCTTCATAGTAACTGTTTGTTTTTATTTTATTCTCTGTACTTTTAGTGTGTATATGTGTTTCCTGTTCAAACAAACTGGGGGTTTAGTGATTCTGCTGTCACAAAATAAACTTTGATTGTATGTGTATAGAAAAAAAGGGTTTACTTAGTTACTGGTTTCTTGTCTTCTTTTTCCTCTTTAACAAATAGTAGAAACAAAGCCAAAGCTTTGCTGTGGCAATTGAATTGTTGAAAGGGAGGTCTCTACTCAGATTCCAATTCAAGATATATAGGAGGCTTTTAGGAATATTAAGACAATGAAGGAAGGGAGGAGCTTCAGAGATCTTTATCTCAAAGGGTTCCAAAGGAGAATGTTTGCACTCTATCTTCAAGGATGGGGGCTTTATGCATCATTGCAGAAGAGAAAAAAATAATACAGAGCAAACAAGCACCTTGAACAAATAAGACACACATATAATAATAATTGGTATAATTTAAATAGACATAGGAAACATCTTGCTGAAATGGAGAAGACTGAGATCAGATGCATTTCCTGCCAGGACATACTAAAGGAGAGTCAACAAAAATTAAGAGATAACATGTGATCAAAAGAATCATCTTCACTTTTTTGACTCTCCAGTTATTACTCAACTTCAAAGCCTCTTTTTTTCTCTTCACAGATTTTCTTTTAATGTTTTAATGTTTAAAGTGGACCTATATTAGCAATACCCTTCAAATAAAGCATTGTCCTTGGACAATATTTCAAACAGGATACTTTCAAGATGAGGGCTTTTCTCAGCCCCTTCAAATACAATCCCCTGTAAAGCAAAACATGGTATTCCTATTTCCTGGAGAAAGCTAACTACGAGCAAGTTAGCACTATGTATGGGAGGGATGGGTGGAAAGGAAACTGCCTAAGATGTGGAAAGATGGATTTTTTTTGTCAATCTATTGGACAAGTTGCTATTGAGAGATGTCATAAGCTTAAAATTTGGTGTGGCCTTCAATTGATAGATGTGCACAATTTTGATATTAAAATGGAGCAGCATATGAGACGGTCTGTGGCTGGAGACAAATATAAGAAATAAACTAGGATGCATGGGCTCCAAATTGACTAATTTATATCTCATTGATTCAGTGCAACCCAATGTACACAAGGTGATATGTCAATATCAACAGATTTGCTCAGGAATGCATTTCAGTCCATCCTCTCGGCACACAAGCATTACCGTATTTAAAGAGCACATAATGATGATTTTAACTGCAGAAAATAGCGAGGAAGAGAAATTAATATGTTAACATGAACAGCTTAGAAAATGCAGCAGTCCAGCATTTAGCTAACATGAGAGTCGTGCTAATAGCCAAAAAGAGGTGCTAAATCAAGAATCAAAAGATACCTCAATTCTCAACAGCACATAGATCTAAATTTGGAAATATAAGATCTTGTAGCTATGTGAGATATGTCTGCCTTAGGCATATTGTTTAAATAATTACTAAGCATTATTTGATAAATCAGTTGATCAAGTATTGCTCCGAATGACATCCTGATTGACACAGATGCAGCTAAACTATTGTCTATGCTATAAAAATCTGATTTTGATTCCTGTCTAATATTACATTACCTTTATTCAGTTTCTTTAAAGTGAACTATGCCAGAATTATGCTGTGCACATACAGCACTTTTTGTCTACAACTTGACAAAATGAACAGTAATTCTTAAATACAGGTAATCCTTGATATCAAACTATTCATTTAACCATGGTTCAAAGTTACAACAACTTTGGAAAAAGTGCTTTATGTACTGTATTTGCACTTATGAGCATGATATCACCTCCATGGTCACATGACCACAATTCTGGTGCTTGGCAACCAGCTCACATTTGCAACTACTTGCAGCATCTTGTGCTCATGTGAATTGCAATTGGCAACCTTTTAAAAAAGTGTTCATTTGGGAAGCTAGATTTGTTTTACAACCACTCTAAAAATGGACATAAAATCAGGTCTGGTCATGTGTGGACTTGACTTGCACTGATTTGTGACTAAAATTCTAGTCCCAAGTCAAGGATTAACTGTATAATAAAAAGGAAGTAGAGGAACTTGAATGCTTCCTGACTGATGTTGATGCTTTGTAATGAACAGTGAGTAAAAAGTTTTTGCCAACCGTATTCAATGATTCAAGCTAAGGTGCTATTACACTCTCTTCATAAATGGGAACAGTGATTGTTAGGGATTTTTAAAAATAAATTGATCAGCTCTTTTCAGAGAGATACTGGAATTTGGGTTTGTCATATTAACGCCTCCATGCCATACAAGACTTTCCTCTTTGTAATAATGCTTTTGTGTTTTTAAGCAAATGCAGAACAGCTAAACATTCAGATGATTGCCTATTTCACCATGTTCACGCTGCAAGCCAGAAAAAAGTGCAGGAGATGAACCTAAGGGGAATCTGTGACTGTTAGTTGCTGATCTCTAATTCCAAATCAGCATGGTCAATGGTGGGGTATGTTGGAAGTCGCAATTTAGTTTTCTCTGCAGGACCAGAGACCTCTGCCATTTTAGGAACTTCAGAAATATGAGAAAATTTTCAAACATAGAGCAGACTAAGTTTACACTTTGTGCTAAGTCATGGTGCTCTGCCACATTTGGCAGAGTTGCACAACATGTAATGCCATAATCCATGATGTACAAAGCAAAAATTGCATAATATATTAATCCAATGACGAAGAAACCTTTTTTATAGTAGAGCATGATCTGCAATGCTTGTCACTGGCTGTCCAAAAACTGTTATTGCTAGAACCCACATATCATAATTGAAAAACCTTTCACAAGATGCTGAAACATGAAGGCATCCCTCAGGATTCCAAGTCTGAAGTCCTACCTTGTCCCGGAGGTCTTCAATGATCTTGTAAAATGGGCTGTAATCACGGGTTGCAGTCGGTCCCTGCTTCTGGTACCACTCTCGAATTTTAACCTCTAGTTCAGTATTTGCCTCCTCCAGGGCACGCACTTTGTCCAGGTAGTTTGCCAGGCGGTCATTCAAATTCTGCATAGTTATCTTTTCATTTCCCGAAAGGAGGCCATCACTGACATTTAGGTTCCCGCCAAAGGCACCTCCAGCCCCACCAGCTCCACCAGCTCCACCAAAGCAACCACTCCCATAGCTAAAACTTCCACCACCATAGCCACTACTTAGGCCTCCTCCAAATCCAGGAGAAGCTAATCTAGCAGAAGAGACAGAGATGCCATAACCACCAGAACCCCCATGGATGCTTGGAGTTCTGAAGGAGGAAGAACCACCAAAACCTCCACCACCAATGGTGGAAGAGGATTGCCTAAAGTTGTAGGTATTCATTATGAAAGGATGTCTCAGACCAGCTCTTGGCAACCAAGTGACACACTTTATGCTCTGGAGACAATACAAGCAGTTCTCCCCTCTCCCTGTCTCTTTTATTCTGTACTGTTGTGGGAGTTGTCCATCTAATCGGCTGATATGTGAGCCCTTTGGAATGGACCAAACCCTTTGCCAGCATACAAATTCTTCTCATTGGTCAGTCAGAAAGAAATGGGCTGTTTCTTTTCCAAATATTTGCTTAGAAATATTTTCCTCCCCTCCCCTTGTCTGACAATGTGTCCCCCCTCCTTCTTTTTAGAACAAAAGTTGTGATTCACAGTAGGTGGCTTTCTGCTCATAAGCAAGACATTGATAAATGCTAGGTGATCATTTACTTAAGCCTCAGCTAAAACCTTGAGCACACATACCTGTCCTGACACACACTGGTTCTTTTGTGAAAGGGGTGGGGGGGGGGAGTGAAACAACTTGGAACTGAAATCCAGCAGTTGAAGCAGGTAAGATATTACAGTGAAACTGAGAATAGGGTGAGAGCTAAAGAGTTCTAGCCCCCACCCCACTCCTGAAACATTCATCTTCTTGTTAAAGGGCTGTGAATATATACCTAGAATATCTCAGTGGCTCCTAATTGCTATAAAAACAGATTTCTTTGAAAGAAGAAGGCAAAAAGCTGTCTCTAATCATATGTATAAATACCTGTGTAAATCCTTAATATCTTAAGAGTATTTTAGCTGGGGAGGGAAACTCTAGCATACAAGTGCTTCTTTTCTGCATGGAAAACAGGAAATTCTTGAGGGTATTTCCTCACATGGATGAGCACTTTCATGCATAGCCAACCTTTGTGATTTCTCCTGTGTTGCATCTTATTGACTGAATTCAAGCCAAAGATTGTGCATCATGTTTGTTCTTACAGTACGTTGATGTAGAGAAAAAGTACGAATCTAGGGTGAAGCTGTTCAATACCTAACATCCATGATGGTCTGGCATTTTACAAATGGGATTCTCCATACACCAAAAGCCCCAAGATGAGGAAGGCGCCTTATCATTGCAAACCTTCTAGCCAGTTGTGTTTTTAAAGATATATGATCCTATGATTTGAATGCAGTTTAAGTTATCTCCCAACACCCATATGTAAGAGAATGTACCTGATCTCCAATTTCTGTGAATGGCTCTGAATGATGGGGGTTGTAGTCTGACACTTTTGGATAATCCTGCTTAGGGAGTCCTTGTTTAGCCTTGTTTAGCAATTGTTTGCAATTATGATGGTGATAAAAAATAACTTTGTGACAATGCTTGCATTTACAACCTTTGCTGGTCTGTGACACAAACGAAAGCTGAAGTAAGATAAGCCTAGTCATGGTTTCACTTAGATACTATTTTGCTTGATGGCCAAGTTGTCAGTCCCTATTGTGGTCACTAAACAAGGATTATCTGTATAGGGAAGGTTGTGTCTTATAATAAAGGTTTTCCAGCATATGTATTGTTAGCCTACATTTTCCATAGCCTGGAAAAAAAAACATGGGCATTGTTCCGCTTGCCTTGTACAAAAGAGAAAGTGGATAATCACTCCACTGCCAGAATACTTTAAAATATCTGGTGGAGAGAATTTGAATTTATTTCTAACAAGATATATACATGCAAGTATATATCCTAGAAACTATACATAGTTTCTATTCTATTCCCAAAACCTGTGATGACTCAGCAGCCATTCCTTCCTAGGTCAACCTGCATTTCCCCATTAAGCTACTCAAAAGTGATTGATCTGAAGTGGTTTACAGTGAGGCTAATAACAATAATTCAGAACACTGACCTAACCTACTGTTTGTCAACCTGGGCAACTTTAAGCTGTCTGGACTTCTACTTCCAGAAATACCCAGCCATCATGATGGGAGTTCTGGAAGTTGAAGTACACACAACTTAAAGTTGTCAAGTTGAGAAACACTGATCTAACATAACTAAGGCAGCTCTAGCAGCAGATACTCTGTGTGTAAAAGAAAAGTTCTCAAAACTTTCTTGGTAGCCTAGAGGTTAGGGGTGTGCTTTTTCTCAGGAGACATGAGTTCCAAAGGGTGGGGACGGTCACTAAGAAGACATGTTGTCAAGGTAAGCTCCCTGCCTTCCACTGGATGAGATCTGCATGTGAAGGGTTTTGAAACAGAGCAATGTATTTAAATTAATAGTAATATAAAATATGAAATAGTTGTTCATTAATAAACTCAGAATAAATGGTTTCTCAGGATTGCAGTAATGAAAGGGCTAAATGTATATCATAACAGTTATGGACAATAGGCAGTCCTTGACTTACGACTACAATTGGAACTAGAATTTCCTTTGCCAAGCAAGAAATTGTTAAGTGAGCCATGCCTGATTTTATGACTTTTTTTTGCCACAGTTATTAAATGAATCACTGCAGTTATTAAGTTAATTATGCAGTTGTTAAGCAAATCCAGCTTTCTCCATCAAAATGTCTTGTTGGAAGCCAGCTGGTAAGGTTGCTTCCCAGGAGAGCAACGGGAAATGCAACCATCGTAAATGCATGCCAGTTGCCAAGGGTCCGAATTTTGATCATGTGATTATGGGGAATACTACAGTGGTCATAAGTGTGAGGACTGGTTGTAAGTCACTTTCTTAAGTGCTGCTGTAACTTCGAACAGTCACTAAACAAATGGTTGTAACTTGAGGACTACCTATACTGTTAAAAGGCCTGTCTTTGGGGTATGAGCTTCAAGGACCATCTGGTTTTTTATTGCTGGTTAGAGGCAGAACTGAAAAAGCTTCTGCACGAGCCTTTGAGTCCTGTTTGGGATGTTTCTTATGGAAGCTACTAAAGGCTTATGGTATATTTGCAATATATGGTTTATTTAAACCTGTGTACACATGACTGAATGTTTGCAGGGTTTTTTTTCAAGTTTTTATACAGTTTATTAGATTACAGAATAAAATACAAAATACAAAAGCAAATAGTAGGACACAGTGGGGAGGGAAAAGGGAAAGAAAAGTGAGAGGAAGAAGAGAAAAAGAAAAAAAAAGACATTGACTTCCAACTTCCTCTGTTGCAGTAGAATGAAGCATTAACATCAAGCCTCAACTTTTTACTTTATATAATAGTATAATCTAGCCATTTATATAACAACAAATCAATCTAATCAGTAAAACCCCAAAATCAAAGTTTCACTTTTTTGCACCTCAAGCACAAAGTCCTGAAGTGGTCTCCATGTAGAAACAAAAGTACTTCTATTTGTAATATATGTTTATTTAAACCTGTGTATAGGATACGCATGACTGGATGTTTGCAGTTTTAATATTTCCAAAACATACATTTCCCTTTATTTTCAATGGTTTCTCTTCTCTTCTCTTCTCTTCTCTTCTCTTCTCTTCTCTTCTCTTCTCTTCTCTTCTCTTCTCTTCTCTTCTCTTCTCTTCCCCTTCTCTTCTCTTCTCTTCCCCTTCTCTTCTCTTCTCTTCTCTTCTCTTCTCTTCCCCTTCTCTTCTCTTCTCTTCTCTTCTCTTCTCTTCCCCTTCTCTTCTCTTCTCTTCTCTTCTCTTCCCCTTCTCTCTTCTCTCTTCTCTTCTCTTCTCTTCCCCTTCTCTCTTCTCTCTTCTCTCTTCTCCTTTCCCTCTCCCCCTTTGATTTCCCTCCCCCACCCCCACCTGCTTCCCCTTCCCTCCTTCCTCCCTTCCTCCCTTCCTCTCTCTTTTATAATATATTTTTATTAAAAGATTTGACATAATTAAAAGATAAAGAAAAGATATAAAAAATAGAAAAAGTAAAAGATGAAGTGCTACAGATAAGAAAGAAAAAGAAAAAAAGAAAAAGAAAGTTGAAAAGCAGCTTCCAATCTTCTTTACAGCAGTTACAAACTAGCTTCTACCATTTCTTCTCCCTTCAAAATTACATTATATAGATTCCTTCTCCCCTATTTAACCCTTTTTAAATCAGCAAATCCAGAAATTAGTAATTCATTTTTAAATAAAGATGGGCCATTCTTGTAGTCCATGAAGACTTCGAAATTTCCATCAGTTCCATGCTGACCTCAGCATGATCTCGTTCTTAATTTGACCTGAGCCATATTTCATCATAAAACTCTTGCTTTATCACGGACTGAATCAACACATACCTTAGGGCAAGGTGTAGCATGAAGCTTAACAGATTGACCAGGATAGACTTGCCCAGCAGGTTATACCAACTTTATTTTACTAGTAATCTATTTCTTGATCAAATAACAGAATCATTGTGTCGGAAATGTCTTCCAAAAGATCAGCTAGATAAAGCCAATATTTTACTACCCTAAAGTAGGAAAGTGACTGGGAATTATATTCCTTCAGATTTGAAGAGCACAAGTTTATAGCTCAGAGGTTTAAAGAAAGGATAGAATACATAAGTCCTGTTCTCATAACTTCATACTTGCATTTTCTAAGTGAAATTGTACTGGATCAGACTGAAGACCTATTCAGTGGTCCTAGTTCTCACAAGGTCAACTTTATCATGTCCTTCATCCATGCAGCAATATTGACAGACTCTACACACAAGGAAGCATAAGTGGGTGTGGAATGTTGCAATTACACCAGACAGTTAAGAAGAAAAAGGGCATTGAAAGAACATGTGAAGAACAGTGAAGAAGATGAACTGAACAAATACACTCTGAAGGTTTACTGAATTCCAGAGAGACCAGACTAGTCTACAAGAAAGACCAATGGAGAATAATGAAGAGACATGGCAAGGTGAAGCATTATGTGACTAATACACCAAATAATTATCAGGCAAAGCAGATAACAGCAAGACCTGGCTATAGTTTAAGAGCAGAAAACTTGAAGAAAGATACAGACTTCTGGCTGCATAACACCAAGCCTTAAGAAAAAATGCACACAAAGCCAGAACTGAGAAGACAGCAATGGATGGCAAATGCTGATTCTGCAAAAAAGCTGAAGAAATAGTTATCTGCTGCAAGAAGAATGCACAGACTGACTATAAACAACAGCATGACCAAGTAGCAACAATGGTGTATTGGAAGATCTGGCAAAAACTTGCTTGCCTGAAAGCAAGAACTGATGGGATAACAAAGTAGACAAAATAATAGTAAATGAAGAAGCTGAAATGCTCTGTGACTTTAGAATTGAAATAGAAAGCCGCTGTCACATAACATCCCATAGTTAATAATTGTTGGTAAGAAAGCCAATGGATAGTGGAAATTTCAATACCTGGAGACAGCAGAATAGAAGAGAAAAAACTGAAGCAAGTCATAAAATACAATAACCTGCAAATAAAAATAAGGTAACTGTGGCAAAAGAAAGCAAAGGTAGTCCCAATAGTAATTGGCACTTTGGATGGAGTCCCAAAACTTTTGGAGCATCATCGGCATTGATAAAATAACCATCAGTCAATTGCAAAAGATAGTTTTGTATGGAACAGCATACATCTTACGACAATGATGATGATATGTTATCCGCTCAGTTGTATCTGATTCTTGGCGATTCTATGGGCCAGGTTTCTCCACATTTTCTGCACTATTTCTTTGAGTGGTGTCAGCTTTGATAGTGTCCAGCCACTGTGTTCTTTGGCAACCTGGTTTCCTTTTACTCCTAATTCTTCAAAATATAATTGCTTTTTCCAATGAATTCCTCTGCATGACATGGCCAAAATAAATAATGCACAGTTTTGTGATTTTCTTACAACAATATCTTTAACATGTTCAAATAACATCTGCCTAATACAGATCCTTGGAAAGGAATTGATTATTGGATAAAATTGCCAAATCCAGTCTAAACATCTCGCTGACTGTGCAACCAACCATATATGATAGAAATCTACACAGGTTGAATTCTACAACGACCTCTGCATTTTCTGCAGAGAATCTCTGCAGAATTCTATTTTAAATCCATACTGGTTATCTGCTCTTTTTCAGTTCATTAGTTCATGTTTTGGGGATTTGAAATTTTATAGCATTGAAGGCACAAAATTGGTCAGACTATTTGGCACCAGGCAATTTAAATATGCTTTTCACATATTGTCTCATAGGTCTTGGGATGCTGGCATTTATTTCAGAGACATGTAAAATGTGATACAATAACAGAAAAGGCACATTGTTTTTCTCACAGGTTGGCTGCAGATATAATAGATTGACAATGTAATAGCTCAGGCTGTAATCCACTATCGATTTACCTGGGAATGAACCCTCTGAACTTACTTCTGAGGAGGCAAGCATATAACTACATTGGGAGTGATATTATATCAGAAGATCTGACAAAAATAAATTCATCTTAACTTTTAAAAGTTGTGGGGTGCTTCAGGGCTCAATATTCTCCCTTCTCCTGCTTAACATGAACATGAAACCACTGGTTAAGTCATCTGAGATATGGAATTCAGTATCATTAGTACACTGACAATATGACCTTGATGCCTCAAATCGGTCTGCCCAGGTAAAACTGTTGATCTACTGACCCAGTTCTGGAGGCTGTTTGGAGGTCGGGATGGGATGGAACAGACTTTCATTCAAGACAAACTGGCTCTGCTGATCAGTCTCCTAGGACAAGAGATATTTCCATCAATATGCCTAGATGGGACTGCACTTCCCCATTTATCTATCACTTGTGCACAACTAGGTGATCCTGCTGGGCTCATAGCTATCGCTCAAAGAGCAGGCAGCAGTAGTGGCCAGGAGGGCCTCTGCATAGGTTCGTCTTGTGTGCCATCTGAACTTCTTCCTGGGTGTCCTTGAAAACCATCCAGAAGCTATAGTTGGTACAAAATGCAGCGACATGAACAGTAATGGGCACTTATTGATTTGTCGGTGTGTTATTGCAGTATGTGGGCTGCATTGGTTGCCACTTGTCTTCTAGGTGCAGTTTAAAATACCATTTGATACCTATAAAGCTCTATATGGCTTAGAGCCTGGATGTCTGAGGGACCTCTATTTCCAATTGTTTCTGTCTGCCTGGTATGTTCCAACAGAATGGATTCATTCCAGATCCCTTCTATTAAGCATGGTCATCTTGTGGGGCTGAGGAAGTGTGTCTTCTCTCTCATGTCCCTTCCCCTTCCCCAAGGTTTGGATGGGTACTGAAAAGCTGTGAAGACCTGGCTTTGGTTTTAGGCTTGGGGTTAATGGGTTTATGGGGCTCCTGGTGTGGTTTATTATTATTAGGATTGCTTTGGACCGGACTTGTCATGTGCTTTATCCTTTCAAATGTTTTTATTGTTTTTATATTTTGTAAAATGTCCAGAGTCTACTGGAATGGGTGGCTATAATTAATATATATATATATAAACAAATGAATAAATTAATGCAAAACAGTTGATTTAAAAGACAAGAATTGTGGCAGATTAGGCAGTGAAGAAATAATTACAGCATAGCATCTATGATTTCATTTAAAAGATGAATACACTTTCTTGCCAAAGTATAAATAACTGACCCCAAAGTACAGTAATAGAATGCTGAAATAGATGCAATATGTAATATGTTCAAGGATGAACAGACTTCAAGCTTGCAGACTGATACAAAAGATGTATAGTTAAAATTACACAATCTAAGTCCAGGAATTTGTTTTGCGTAATAGAATTCAATCTAAAAAGCCACTTTTTCTAGTACCTGTCTTTATTTTAGCAGCATGATTTAGGCTGGAAGATAAATTTTTCTAATAGTTGTTTAAGACATGGAAGTCTGAAAATTTTGCTGACAGTGCAAATTACTGTGAGTTAATAAGTAAATCCAGATCTATTTTCTATTTATCTTCTATTTCAATGAAGACTTTCCTGCTTGCTGGGCCAGTTATACTTTGTTCCTCTCTTTTCATCTCAGGAAAACAAGTTTCTAGGTGGATTTTGGGATTGTTCCATTTATTATAGGAACAGTCAAGGACTGCTCCCATTATTATGAAAATAAATGACTGAAAATAAGACCCTGCAGCCCAATATTTTTCGGATAGAAGAGAAGATTCGAAAGTTGAATTAGTTGAGCTGAATTGGCTCAGGGCTGAACTGTGGGATCTTTGATGGTCTCTGAGCTTGGTTGTTTTCTTTCATTATCAAACTAAATAATATCATCAGTTCACTGATGGGAATGAAACATCTGCTAGAAAGAACCAAGCTCAGAGAACACTAAAGACCCCAGTATTTTTTTTATTAGGTAGCTCTTATTTTGTAAGAGCTATCTGTGCTCTTTCTTCTTCTATTTATAATTATCTTCACTTTCTTTTGGCCAACAGTATATAATTTTTCTTTTCCAAAGAAGCCCTGTGACATTTTCTCCTAACACATCTTTTCTCTCTCCCATTCAAGTCCCTATTTGTCTTATTTCCTTCAAATCTCTCTAGTATTTCTAAACTTACTCTATTTTGATGACTTATGAGCAACTGGAATGTCTTCTTGAAAACGTTGACAAATAGAAGACTTCCCTGCACCTCTCTGATCATAGTCATCAATATGAATCCTTACATAATTCTCATGCAAACAAAATCATATTATTTTCCTTGCCTAATAACAATTTTAGACATTTGTAAGCATCAATATGGAAGCGATACAAGTTCGTGAAATAACTACAATTGCCATGTAACACAATTAAAGTTTCTATTTAAACAACATTCATCAATATGGGAAAGTTTGGAATAGAAGAGATACTTCTACTATTGTTTTATTTGAATGCTTGAAGAAGAGTCTTGTTTACTGAGATAATTTCTCTACATTTCCTTCAAATTGTAAAGTAATAACCTGATTCAGATTTCATTCCATTCAATATAATTCTGGGATTATAGAATTAATGGTCTGATTTCTAAGATGGACTTAATATATTAAAAACATTTTGAAAATCTGCAAAATTCAGAACAATTGTGCCCATTCCAGGACTGAGAGGCTTTGCTCATAGTCTCTCATGCCTTATTCACTTCCCAACTGGATTATTGGAACACACTTTATAGGGAGCAACTCTTAAAGCCACCTGGAAGTTAAAACTAGTTCGGAATGTGGTGGCACATTCACTAATGTGTACCTCTTGGTTTGCCCATGCCACATTGCTATTATTATGCAAGCTGCATTGGCTCCCAGTTTCCATCTGGATGCAATTCAAGGTGCTAGTTTTCACCTTTAAAGCCCTACATTGCACCAGAACCAGATTATCCTGATCCTGAGGGTATGTGTCCATTGTACTGCAAGCCTCTTTCCTTAAATGTTGCCACCTTGTAGATACTTAGAAATGTGCCATTTCCATTGCAGTCTTGCCCTATGGAATATCCTCCCTTGGAAGTCAGGGAAGGCCTTGCCCTTTCAATCTTCCAGAGAGTACATAAGACCAGTGGTGGGATTCAGCCAGTTTGCACCACTTCGGCAGAACCGGTAGCTAATTTTTTGTTGCCCAGGCCCAGAATGGACTTCCGGAAGCGGCATGCACACAGAGAACCGGTTGTTCACATATTTGAATCCTACCACTGCATAAGACCTAGTTCTTCCCCAGTCCCTGGGAAAGGGTGAATTCAGAGGATGAGAATGAAAGGAGTTATATCATGAATTTGTGGCTACAGCACCAAGTTTTTCTATTTATCTTGTTTTGCTTTTCTTGCTTTTTTTAAGCTGTACATATTGCCTTTATATTTGGGTTGTAAGCAGCCCAGAATTTGGTTTTAAGATGGGCGATATACAAATGTTATAAATAAGTTACTGGGACCTCAGAGGAATGCCTTCTCCCTAACTACCCCCTATCTTAGAAAGTCTTCAGAAGACTCCTACCTTTTTAGATTTATGGAAGGTGATAAAGATCTTCCCCCAAGCAGTGAACTAAGATGGGGAGGAGCCAATGGATATAAAACTGATGGGTGCTATGGGGAGCGTGCTGTTCCATGCATGTATAATATGATTGATTTATTGTTATTTTTATTGATTTTGTTGTGAGCTGCTTAGGATTATTGTATATAAGGTAGCTAGCCATAGGCATTTTATGAATGAACAAACAAGCAAACAAATGAATGAATGAATGAATGACTATCTTAATAAATGGTAGATTCCTTTCATTGGCATTTTAAACCAAGGCTGGATAGCCAGTTGTCAAGAAAATAATAATGATAATGATGATGATGACGACGACGACGATGATGATGATGATTGTTATGTCCTGGGACTGCTGAATGACTCAGCAGGCTCAGGAGGCTGCAGAAGGCCCGGGCAAACCACGTGGGTGCCCGGGACCAGACAGGCTGTCTCCAGCTTTGTGCGCATGCGCAAGGCGGGAGACTAGCCTTGCATTGATTGGCTGACGCTGTCCCTTGCAAGGGAGTATACGAGGCCTGGCGCCATTTTGTGTTCTGTTCTGTTCGTGATCTAAATAAAGAAGTTGTGTTTGTTACTCCTGCCTCGCCTCAATGTCCTTTCTTCTGAAACAGAACATTGGCGACAAAGGTGGGATCCGCTGCAAGAAGAACAACAGGAGAAGCTAGGCTGACATACCAGAGGAGGCCTGAAGCGCCGGGAAGTTCGACGTCTGGAGGAAGCGATTGCCTGCCAGTACGAAAACGCTGGAGGTGAGCTCGGCTTCGAGGGACCCCTTCTCATTCCTTGCAGCAAGAGGCATTGAAGAGGCTACAGGCTGTAACGATGTCAAAGCTGGGCCATCTGTCTGAATTTGATACTTCTCACCCTGAGCGCTGGAGTTCCTATGTGGCTTGAATGGAAAATTATTTTCGAGTAAACAAGATCCAGGAAAGCTGCTACATTACTGTGTATCTGTGGGCAAGAGACTTCCGATATTGCAGAGAATCTTGTAGCCCCAGCACCACTGGAGTCAATTGTGTACGCTGACTTAAAGAGGATGCTGTGAGAGCACTTCGAACCCAAGCTCTCAGTAATTGCTTGGAGGCATGCATTTGAGCAGAGGGATCAGAGGCCTGGTGAGTCTGCTGCAGATTTTGTTGCTACCTTAAGACAAGCAGCTAGGCAGTGCGAGTTCAAGGATCTGGAAGAGAGGCTCCGGGATCGCTTGATTTGCGGACTGCGAAGTCGTGAGCTGCAACAGAAACTTTTTGCAAAAGAAGATGTCTCATTCCAAGATGCTTTGAGAGAGATTGCAGCTGAAGAAGCAGCAGGCGGCGCTGTGAAGGCATTGCAGCTCGCCAGAAACCCTCCAGCGGCAGTCTCCACCCATCAAGAGGTCACTCGAGAGGACTCTGAAGTGGATCCAGAAGAGGAGGTGGACAGGCTTCAGCATGCAGAAGAGAAGAGGCCTCAAGGGCGCAGAGAAAAAGCGACAGCATCCCCTCAGTGTTTCGGTTGTGGAGGACGCCACAAGAGAGCTGATTGCCGGTTCCGCTCCTCTATCTGCCGGGCATGTGGCAGGCAAGGCCACATTGCATCCGCCTGTTTGGGTCACCAGAGGGAATGGTCTGCAGAAGAATTGCCTCTGAAAGGTACCAAGGTTCCCAGCCAAAACAGGGTGGGCTTCTGCGCATCACATAGGGGCGTTTTGAAAACCGGGGTTCACAGGCCACTTAAAAAGAAGCTTCACATTGACGTGAAGTTGCAAGGGGTTCCCTTGTCGATGGAGTTGGACACAGGGTCCACTCTATCAATCATTTCCTTTGACACCTTCAGTAAGGTTTGCAACAGAAGTGGGCTACGAGTTAAACTCAGGCCTTCAAGTTTAATCCTTACTGACTTCCAGAATTCCAGAGTCAGCGTGAAGGGGGAGGCCACGCTCAGGGTGCAGCATAGGAGTTTTGAGGGGCTGCTAGATGTGGTGGTAGTTGGGGGTGATCGTACGAGCCTTATTGGACTCGATTGGTTTGAGGCCCTTGGGATTCAAGTGACTGGACTTCACAATCTGCAAACGTCAGGCCTTGCAGAAGTTTGCAAGGAGTTTGCTGATGTGTTCAGTTCAGAGCTTGGCTTGTACAAGGGGCCTCCATTGCTTTACATTTAGACTCAGTCATCACACCCATCAGGATCAAGCCCCGAAGGGTGCCCTTTGCCCTAAAAAACAAAATAGATGCAGAGCTGGACAAGCTGCTCCAGCAGGGCATTTTAGAGCCTGTGGACTCTAGTCCATGGGAAACACCTATAGTTACGCCACTGAAAGCCAATGGAGAAGTCCGGATTTGTGCAGACTATAAATGTACACTTAATAAAGCATTGCAGCAGCATGCCTACCCAGTGCCTGTGGTGAGCCATATTTTGGCTTCCCTCAAAGGGGGGCGAATCTTTGCAAAGCTTGATTTGGCTCAGGCCTATCAACAGTTACCTGTTGATGAGGCAACAGCTGAGGCCCAAACAATTGTGACACACCGGGGAGCCTTTAAGGTCAAAAGGCTGCAGTTTGGGGTTAATGTGGCCCCTGGCATATTCCAAAGTGTGATGGAGCGAATGCTCTGTGGTATTCCTGGGGTCTGTCCCTACTTTGATGACGTCCTCATCGCTGGGGAGTCGTCTGTGAACTTAGCTGAAAGGCTGAGGGCTGTCTTGCTGCGTTTCCGCCAAGCAGGGCTGAAGCTAAAGCAAAATAAGTGTAAGATTGGAGTCACATCCACTGAGTTCCTGGGATTCCGTATTGATGCTGAAGGCATCCATCCTGCGGAATCCAAGCTTCAAGTAATCCAGCAGGCCCCAAGCCCCCAGTCGAAGAGTGAACTTCAAGCCTTCCTGGGGCTGTTAAATTTTTATCATTCTTTCCTTCCCCACAAGGCTGCAGTGGCTGAGCCGTTACACCGGCTCTTGGACAAACAGGCTCCATGGAAATGGACAAAGGTCCATGAAAGGAGTTTCACAGAGGTCAAGGCCTTGCTCTCTTCAAATGCGGTTTTAGCGTATTTCAATGAGCAACTGCCTGTGTGCATAGCCTGTGATGCATCCCCTTATGGGGTTGGGGCTGTGCTGAGCCACATCAAGGCTGATGGGACACAGGTCCCTGTGGCCTACTACTCCAGGACTCTCTCATCTGCAGAGTGTAATTATGCGCAGATTGACAGAGAAGCGTTGGCAATAGTGGCTGGCATAAAGAAATTCCATGATTTCTCGTATGGCCACCATTTCACAGTTTACACAGACCATAAGCCTTTGCTGGGGTTGTTTACAACAAATAAACAAACCCCTCACATAATATCTCCTAGAATGCTGAGATGGTCAATTTTCCTGTCAGCATATGACTACACCCTGGTTCACAAGCCAGGTAAAGAAATGGGCCATGCAGATGGCCTCAGCAGATTACCTCTACAGCAGGTAGAGGCAGATCCTGCTCCTGCTCTTCACATTCTCTCCATTCAGGAATTGCCTGAATCTCCCCTCAATGCTAGGGACGTGGCTGCAGAAACTGCCACTGATCACACACTTACACATGTGCTGACATGGGTGTTGTCAGGATGGCCTGACACGTGTCCGGGTGCAGAATTCCAGAGTTTCTGGCAAAGGAAGCATGAGCTTTCCACTTTCAAAGGGTGTATCCTATGGGGTAGCAGGGTAGTCATCCCGGCCTCATTGAGGACTAGGGTCTTTTTCTCTCTGCATGAGGGACATCCGGGAATAGTCAGGATGAAGGCGCTTGCACGTAGCCACCTTTGGTGGCCTGGTCTCGATAAAGAGATCGAGACCCAGGTGCATGGGTGCCAAGTGTGCCAACAGTCAAGGCCAGAAATGCCCCAGGCCCCTGTACATAGGTGGGAGGAGACACATACCCCATGGTTGAGGGTACACATTGACTACGCTGTGCCCTTTCAGGGGCAATTCTTCCTTCTCCTCGTGGACAGCCATTCCAAGTGGCTAGAGGTTGTTCCTGTCTCCTCCACTACTACTGCTAGGACCATCCAGGTGCTGAGAGGAATCTTCGCCTCACATGGTCTTCCAGATGTCCTTGTCTCAGACAATGGACCCCAATTCACATCTTCTGAGTTTCAGAGTTTTCTCCAAGCCAACATGATCCAGCATGCCACATCTGCGCCATTCCATCCAGCTTCCAACAGCCAGGCTGAGCGTATGGTGCATACTACCAAAGATGCTTTAAAGAGAATCACTCACGGGAACTGGCATCACAGGTTAGCTGACTTTCTTCTTTGTCACTGCACCACACCTTGCACTATCACTGGAAAGAGCCCAGCTGAACTCTGCTGGGGTCGCAGACTCATTACTAAGCTGGACAGGTTGCACCCCGACCGGGTGGCTTCACAGGTGTCACAGCCGCGGGCACCTAGGAGACTACAGGTGGGAGATCCAATATGGGCAAGGAACTATGGCCCTGGACATCTCTGGGTGACAGCAGTGATATGCAAGGTCTCTGGGCCGCTGTCCTACGAAGTGGCCTTGGATGATGGTCGGGTGCTCAGACGTCACATTGACCAACTGCGCTGGAGGCTTCCCAGCCACTCTTCTGCTCCTGGCTCTGCTCTCGGGGGGGAGGGGGACCACAATTACGATTGTGGACCACAGTCTCTCCGCGAAGGTGGACCTTCAAATGTTCCTGCACATGTTCCTGAAGGGGGTTTTGCCATGGAGGCAGCTCCTGACTCTGGCACAGGCACCGGGTCTATGGGACATTGCTGTCAATCGGCTACTCAGGCCACTCCAGCTGCTGGTCTTGGGCTCGAAGGACAGTGTTCCCAAGAGGGGTCCATTGTGGATTTGGGGAATTCCACCCCACCACTGGACTTGGGGAATTTCACCCCACCAAGGAACTCTGGTTTGGGTTTAGTGGATCCAACCAGTCAGCAGTTTGGAGGGTTGCCTGGGTCTTGGAGGCATCAAAGTCCTGGTCTGCCTAGCCTAGCAGGCGAGATGGCACGCCAGGCATACACGCTGGCTCCAAGAAGGTCAGAGCGGGCCAAGGGTCCACCCAAATATCTAAAGGACTATGTGAGGTTCCTGTCAAGTATAAGGGAGGCTTAATAGTTCTCTAGAACTCAGGACACACTCATAGAAGGGTGTTCTGTTGATAGCCTGAAACAATATGAGGTATTCTTGTAAATACAAGAAATGGAATGAAGGGGTCTGCCAGTGTGCAGGCGTAACTGTGTTTAGAAATAATAACATGATAATTGAACACATGTATATGAAGGCTGCTCTAAAACAGTAAGTATTCACTTATTGTTTTATCCAAGGGGGGAGGGGTGTTATGTCCTGGGACTGCTGAATGACTCAGCAGGCTCAGGAGGCTGCAGAAGGCCCGGGCAAACCACGTGGGTGCCCGGGACCAGACAGGCTGTCTCCAGCTTTGTGCGCATGCGCAAGGCGGGAGACTAGCCTTGCATTGATTGGCTGACGCTGTCCCTTGCAAGGGAGTGTAAGAGGCCTGGAGCCATTTTGTGTTCTGTTCTGTTCGTGATCTAAATAAAGAAGTTGTGTTTGTTACTCCTGCCTCGCCTCAATGTCCTTTCTTCTGAAACAGAACAATGATGATGATGATGATGATGATGGTAATAATGATGATGATGATGATGATATTGGAAAGGACCTTGGAGGTCTTCTAGTCCAGGCAGAAAACCTTATACAGATAAATGGTTGTTCAGTCTCTTCTTAAAAACCTCCATTGTTGGAGCATTCACAATTTCTAGAGGCAAGTTGTTCCACTGATTAATTGTTCTAACTGTCAGGAAATTTC
The DNA here is from genome assembly GCA_023970755.1 of Azemiops feae. Classification (NCBI taxonomy): domain Eukaryota; kingdom Metazoa; phylum Chordata; class Lepidosauria; order Squamata; family Viperidae; genus Azemiops; species Azemiops feae. Next base: position 288,543 of record JALGBA010001242.1, on the reverse strand, counting down.
TCCTTAGTTCTAGGTTGCTTGCCTCTTTGGTTAGTTTTCATCCATTGGTTCTTGTCCTGCCCTCAGGTGCTTTGGAGAATAGCTTGACTCCCTCTTCTTTGTGGCAACCCCTGAGATATTGGAATACTGCTATGATGTTACCCCTAGGTTGTAATATCAGGTTTCCTACATTGGCAGAGAGTTGATCAAATGACTTTTGAGTTGGCTTCTAATTCTGTGATCCTCTGTGCATTTCAATAGAAGCACAATAATCATGCACAGAAAGGTCTTCTGGTTACTGGGCTTACACAAAGACATGAAGGAAAGCAAGACAACAGCTTTGATCCATGCATTCAAAGTGAAGACTGCATTGCTTTACAAATGAACTCTGCTTGAAACATAGTTGAAGTGAAACATCCCTTCCAGCTTTGCACATGCCCATGAAATGCCCCATTTGAAAGAAATGCAGTGGTGTTCCTTGACAGATAATGATATTGTTCTTACTTCTGCATACTGTCTTTTCCCATGAAAAAACAAAACCTGCTTAACAAGTCATTCATTTGAAGTTTTTCAAGAAGGTGAAAAGTCTGCATTCCATTTTTCCTCTGGACAGCAATACGTAAGGTACTGCTAAAAGTTGCCAAAACAGAAAAGAAGCTTCAGCTATCGGCTATAATTATAAAGATAATGACAGATATATTACAACGGCACTGCAAAAAGTGACTTATAACTTACAATTGTTGCAGCATCCCCATGGTCACCTGATCAAAATTCAGATGCCTAGCAACTGACTCATATTTATGATGGTTGCAGTGTGCTGAGGTTATGTGATCCCCTTTTGTGACCTTCTGGCAGGAAAGTCAATGGAGAAGCCAGATTCGCTTAACAACTGCATTAATAATTTAACAGCTTCAGTGATTCACTTAACAACCATGGTAAAAAAAGCCGTAAAATGGGGAAAATTTATTTAACAACTGTCTCACCTAGCAACAGAAATGTTGGGCTAAATTGTGGTCATAAATTGGGGATTACCTGTACTTGTTGCAAACATTTATTGATTCCAATAAATGAACTCTACAATTTTTGTTTTAAGAAAATGCCATATGACTTTTTTTCTATTTCTTTGTCATGGGTATGTGCAAACTAAAAAATAACATTATGTAATGTGATAAAGTGAATTTTAGTTCATATTACATAACTTTCAAATTTTGAAACCAACCGTCTCCCTCACAGAGGGACTCTGAATAGTGTACTTCATAACTGAAGAGTATTATCTGGAAGCAATTTGGGTAAGCCTGTTTTACTCCTGTAAAGAACTAAAAAATAGTAGCCCTGCCTATTCACCCCCACAAATGGGCCCATTGTTCCTTATAGTATGTGGCTTCTGGGTCCATACGTGGAGCTGTCAGTTCTCTGAGCTTTGTCCAAACAAGATGACAACATCCTGCATTTCCTTCCAGCATGTGCTCATACTCTGGGCTTTGATGAAATGGATGACAGTGCTCTTTGAAACCCTCCTCCCCCCCCCCTCCGGACTGAAGAGACCAACCCTCTGTGCATTGATTCAGCTCCCCAATTTCCCCAACTTTCTATATACTACAGACGCTCTTTCAAAAGAACACTAAACCCATTTGATGTAATTTTATTAAAAATTACATTTAGAGTTATAAAAAAAATACAAACTAAAGAAAATAAAGAAATAAAATAAGAATATTAAATAAAGGAATAGCAAGTGTAGAAAATAGAAAATAAGGAAAAAATAAGAATACAGTATCTAAAAAGAAAACAAATATATAAAGACATGACTTTATTTGTCAAGAAAAAAATTTAGTATCTTTTTGCCTCTTCATAAAATCAAGATGATCTCTTTTTCTCATATCTCATATCCCATGTCTTATCTAGAAATAAATCCGTAAACCTTGTTATTTCAGCTCTGATCAGCAAAAGTCCACTAAAGGTTACCAGAGATAACAACATATCTATTTTAACCTTGATCAGATAAATCAACTTTACATTCCTTCCTTTTACTTTTAACAATTGTGTTCTTTCAAATAATGTTCTAAAACATAGTTTCTTTTTCATTTTTTTCTTTTTTCCTTCTCACAAAATTCTTCAAATTTACAGAAAAAAAAGCAGTCAAAAATAGGAGACATGAACAAATATAGAATTTCCTGCCTGAGCAGGGGGTTGGACTAGAAGACCTCAAAGTTCCCTTCATCATCATCGTCATCGTCATCATCATCATCATCATCATTATTATTAAATACAATATTATCACTGGGAAAAGTTAAAAATAACTTTAAGATGCCTCAGCTATGGTCTGGGGATCCATGAAAAGCAATATTATAAATATATATCATATAAAACCAGTTACTAGGGCATGTTCATACCATAGATTGAAGGCTATAAGGGGATTTCCTAATTTATACACTGAGCAGGCATACAGGTCAGTTGGTCACAAGCTTTATTATATGAAGGTATATTTCTATTTTAATTATAATGATTATTTTTAATTGTACATCTTTATAAATATATAGAAAGTAGTTCTTTATCTCTCTTTTTAAACTACCTTTTGATTATGCATTGCCTCTTTTTTACCATAAGTGTGTGGGCAATGAATAAGAAGTCACTCTAAAGAAGCAGTGAATGATTTAAGATTAATTTCTGGAATCCATGCTTACACTTCAGAGCTGATTTTTAATGTTTGATTTGTGCTGATTTTATTGTGCCAATGTGCCCACAGTAAAAAAATGACAATAAAAGATTATCTATCTATCTGATCTAAGAAGCAATGGACCATTCCACTTGATTGATTGATACCATATTGTGTTTAGGTTGAATTGGAAGAACCCCTCTGTGGGATTCTACAAATTTTTCTTTCAGGCTGCTGATTTTGAAGAGGAGAACTGCTGTTTTGAAACCAGCTGTAGCAATCAGGAAATCTTGATCTCATATCTGCCTGCCTGCCTGCCTGTCTCTCTCTCTCCATCTGTCTGTCATCTATCTATCTATCTATCTATCTATCTATCTATCTATCTATCTATCTATCTATCTATCTATCTATCTATCTATCTATCTATCTATCTATCTATCTATCTATCTATCTATCTATCTAGCTAGCTAGCTAGCTAGCTATCTAATTTCACCGTTGCCTTCTTCAGTTCCATGCCTTCCAAAGTAGTGGGACTACAACTCTCAAAATTTTTGGTCAGCACTACTCTTCTTGAGGGCTCCAATTGTGTAAATTTGGCATAACAAATATTATTTAATCCTGATCAACATATTTGCAAGGGTCCACTTCCTTCATTTCCCACTCTTTCTCCACCACCATCAATATTACTACCTGTGATATTATCTTTAGAAAAGCAATCTTATTAGGCTTGCTAGGTTATCAAATGGGAAAATGGTATGTTCTCTCATGTATATCATCCACCATTTCTACTTAACTGACTACACTGCGCAAGAAAAGAAGCTGCTTCAAGGTGCTTGCCATCCAAATCAAGATTTGGGCAATGTCTCTGCAAGATAATCTCCCTTGGGGCTTCTGAGATGCATATCCTATAATTAATCTGGCACCTGCAAATCCCTGGGGGGTTAGCTTCCACCGGATACTCAGGCAGAAGTGCCAATAATAATAATAATAATAAAAAAGGCAGGAATGTAAGGATAACTCAAGAGACAGGTCCCAACATATAAAGCACACAGCCTGGGAAAAATTAAGCTTTGCCTTGTGCAAAAGTATGAGTAGTAAACTGAGCATGTGCGTATGTGTCTTATGTGTAGAGTAATCTTAATAGGATTAGGCCAGTAATCCTCAATCTTTTCAGACTCTGGACGCACCTTTAACCACATCCTGCAATATCGAACCTGCTGTTGATTTTTTAAATTTCATTTCCATGGTGCTCTTTTTAAAATAGAAAAAGAAATGGCCACAGAAATGCTGCTGATGCAACAAATTTAGGTCAGAGCATCTTTTGGTTGTGATCCATAATGATCCTTCAGTTCCACCAAGCTCATCCATATGCTTTCTACACCAAGTACAAGTTGTGAGGATCTCATGAAAACATCATGATGTATATGAACTTTCCCTTCATTTTCTGCAGATTCTTACATTTTCAAATGCATTGGAATGACCCACAGAATGTCATATTCAGAATTAGGGATTCCTACTAAGGAATTAACTTTGCAAATCAAGCATATAAAGAACCAAACCCTCTTTCTGCACTAATACAAAATCAGACCTTTATTATATAATATTCTTCCTTCATATGAAATATCAAAATATATCTTTAAACCAGGGAGTCTTATTTAACAGAATAGCAGAGTTGGAAGGGACCTTGGAGGTCATCTAGTCCAACTCCCTGCTCAGGGAGGAAACCTTATACCATTTCAGACAAATGGCTGTCCAGTCTCTTCTTAAAAACTTCCAATATTGGAGCATTCACAGTTTCTGGAGGGCAGGTTGTTCCACTGATTAATTGTTCTAACTATGAGCAAATATTTCCTTAGTTCTAGATTGTTTCTCTCTTTGGTTGTTTTCATCCATTGCTTCTTGTCTTGCCTTCAGGTGCTTTGAAGAATAGCTTGACTCCCTCTTCATTGTAGCAACTCCTGAAATATTGGAACACTGTTATCATGTCACCCCTAGTCCTTCTCTTCATTAAACTAGACATACCCAATTCCAGCAACCGTTCCTTATATGTTTTAGCCTTCAGTCCCCTAATCATCTTTGTTGCTCTTCTCTGCATTCTTTCTAGAGTCTCAACATCTTTTTTTACCCATTTCCAGATAGGAAAGTTATTATAAAAGTCCCTGGTAACAATATGAGCGTAGAGTAATAATAGTCTCTCCAAAAATTGTTCTGTATTAATCTATTTTTCTTTCCTTGCATACAGTATAATATAATTTAACTATTTCCTTTAGATTTTTTTTATCCTGTCTTTATTATTTTTATAAATAATTAAAGGTGGGGAACATACCTAATATTCCTTCCTCTTCTTACTTTGCCCACAACAATAACCCTGTATGAAGTGGGTTGGGCTAAGAGAGAGTGATTGGACCAAGGTCATCCAGTTGGCTTCCATGTCTAAGGTGAGAGACTATAGCCAACAAATTATAACTTTTGTTACATTTCTGGATTTAATTTCATTTTCTTTAGAAAAAATATATTTAATAAATTTCTTAAATACTTATACAAGTAGCCAGCCATTAAAAAAAAACCCACATGTTTTCTTAAAATATACACTTCTATTTCTGCATATTTACCTCTTCATCATCAAATCTCTGACTTAAATATTTATTCATTTAATTAATTTAATTGATTTGCATAGCTACTCAACTTATATACAGTATAGGTACTTGGGATGGCTTACATGTAGTTAAAAACATAAAAAATAGAGATCCCCTCACCCAAAACTGTTAGAAAACCCCATAATACATGATAAAACATGCCAAACTACAGTTGAGGATAGGCTGATCCAATGCTTTGGCCCGGGGGGGGGGAGGTTCTCAAAAACCTACTGAAAGCCATGGGATTGGGATCAATTGAATCTTAAATATAAGATGGATAAGTTTGTGCAGTGATATATCATACAGAGTAACACCCATATATGTTGACAGGAAAATATGGAAAGATGTGATCTGCCTTTATCAGTAAAGGAATCAGACGTTGCCAAAGGGAAGAAGAGAAATAATGAAGGTGTGGTGGCAACTATATTGCTTAAAGTAAATAAAGTCTTTTCCTTGTATGCATCAGTGGAAAAATATGGAATTGGGCTTTGTAGGGCAGCAAAGGATGAGGATCTCCTTTTGATATCATTGGTTTGATATGCATGGCAGTGGTCACACATACAGCTATAACTGCCTCTATCTAGCATTTAATAGAATGAAGCAGGTGTAGATATAGGTCTTGCATGCAGGATCTTATTGTGTATAAGCCAAGAGGCCTGGTTTTGTGCTATAGCGCTGATTTATTTGCTGGTTGATTTTATCATACCAGGTAACGATACATGTTAATGCCATTCCTTGTTTTCCATTCATTTTGCTACATCTACATGGATATCTTGTAATACTACTAATTAAAAGATATCCTACAACCATGTATTTAATGAAGAGAAGGACAAGGGGTGACATGATAGCAGTCTTCCAATATCTCAGGGGTTGCCACAAAGAAGAGGGAGTCAAGCTATTCTCCAAAGCACCTGAAGGTAGGACAAGAAACAACGGATGGAGACTAACCAAAGAGAGAAGCAACCTAGAACTAAGGATAAATTTCCTGACAGTTAGAACAACTAATCAGTGGAACAACCTGCTTCCAGAAGCGGTGAATGCTCCAACACTGGAAGTCTTTAAGAAGAGATTGGACAGCCATTTGTCTGAAATGGTATAGAGTTTCCTGCCTGAGCAGGGGGTTGGCCTGGATGAGCTCCAAGGTCTCTTCCAACTACTACTACTACTACTACTACTAATTATTATTATTATTATTATTATTATTATTATTATTATTATTATTATTATTATTATTATTATTATTATTATTATTATTATTATTATTATTATTATTATTACTACTATTATTATTATTATTATTATTATCAGATTGATGTTTCTGGTAAGAAAAAAGATGGAGGACATAGCAGAAAAACGTACAAGGATCAGAAAGAAGACACAATGATTCCCGGAAAATTCCATGGAGGAGGCAGGTCAATTATACAATCAAACCGATGCCTCGAAGCATTCTTGGGGAAACATTTGTTTCTATCTCACCATTTATGCTCAGCTGGTGAAAGAACTTTCCCTAGGATATGTTTTCTAAATATAACCTTTAAAAAAAAAATCACTAAATTTGCTCCCTAGGTTTTTTTTTTTTTTCAATTTTCCATACCTTCAAGGGACAATTTTCCCACAATCCACTGCAAAAGAGCTTACTTAGCCTGCTGCACATTTTGGTTCTGGCCCTTCGCTGCTATGCCCCCAGCTTATTCTCTTTTCATACCAGATCCTTCTTTCATGATGACTCAGATAATCCAATACTTGAACAATGCCAGGAAAAAAAAAAATCCCCAAAGGGATATGCCAAGACTAGTGATTTTAATTACATGCCAAATTATGAAAGCAAAGGAACTCTTCTGTCCCGCATGTCAAGTTCAAACAAGCATTCTGCGGGAGAAGCCAGCTGCCAAGTAAATGTCAAACCTGTCTCCTGCTATATGGAATCTTATAATAAGTTTGCATATTGCTGGTGGCAGATATGGATGAGCTCTGCCACAGCCAAGTTTAGCAATCAGGCAGCTGGCCCATTTGGAAATAAACTATGGGATTTCTCATCATTTTAGGGGCTTCTCTCATCATCATCTCATAATCTTTTGTTAAGACACTTCGACAATTGCAAACTTGCAAAATAAAAACCAACTCCTCCCTCCCTTTTCTAACTGACCAGGACCTGAAAGATGCCTTTTGCTTCAATGTTAGGTGTATACTAGAAGTTTTATGAAAAGCATTGGCTTGTATGATTTTTTTTCTCCAGAATGAGCAATTGCTGGGTTTGAACATCCTTCCTCTTTTTTTTTCTTTATCCTCTTGCAAAGTGAAGTAAAAACACTTCTACAATATTATCAGACCATGATCTACAAGGGCAAATCTGAAAACTGAGAAGAAAGAAGTACACTCCCCATGTATCTCAAGAGTAAATAAATCAGACCCAGAGTTTCTTAGGAACGGTGGTGGAGATGAAGGATATCAGATTTTATCATACAATCTACTCAGTTCAATAATCTTCAAGAGTTCTTGTTACTATGGCTTGTTGTTTTGTAGCTCTTTTTTTTTTTTTTTTTTGCTCTTATCAGCTACAATTCCTATTTAGAAAACTGTTATCACTGCCTAGTATTTGGAGGTGGAGGAATGAAACTGAAGTAGCTAGAAGTGTAATGTAAAGCAGGTAACGCCATTCAAATGTATGGATGAAGCCAAAGTTTTCTGGGATTCTAGCAGTTATGGGAGAGGAATGAAGTTTTTTAAATGTAGTTTTACATTACCTTGTTAATGTTTTCCTGGCATTGGGATAGTGGGGAACTATACCATCACTTTCAAAGAGAGTTTGGGAGAAGTCACAAAAATAGGTTTGGGGACTCCAAGTGGCTCTGGGAATACTGATCACTTCTGCTCTTGAAAAAAATAATGCAGAATTTATCTTTCACTGAAAAACCTCGGAGAAATCAAATATTTGATTTCTTTACTCCACTACAAATCAAAGAAGACTCCTTTCAGTGTCTCCATCCAGAATTTGAAACTCATTCTTACTGTCTTTATTTACCTTGCAAAAATCTAGGAAAAGCATTAAACTTCTATTTTTTCTGAAAGCTATGATTTAATGTCATGTTTTAACCTCCGCTGTTCTTAACTTTTGTACTTTTTAAAAAAAAAATGGTATGATTATGATAATGTTATGTTTGAACTGAATGTTTCATCGCCTTCAAAGACTATCAGGCAAACGAATGAATAAAGGAATAGGCTGCAGTGGAATTCTGTCTCTGATAACTGGTAATTTCATTTTGCTGGCAATGCCTCCCTCTCTCACCAAAGTGAAATGTAAGCTCTGAGGGCACTTTCATAAGCATGGAGACTGACGTGGCTTTAAAAACATAGGAAAGCACCATTTTCTGATGACAATTTATGTCATAAACTACTTATAGTCTGCTGTGCCCCTGAGCACTGGTTCCTGCATTAGAAATAATTGCAGAGTACAGTCAACATCTTACCTATTTTGAGCCATAAAATTAGATGCACTGAACTGAGGGTTGCTTCACATTGCCAGTTTGTTTGAGACCTGCTGATCATTTCCTGACGGGAAGAGCAATGATATTGTCCACTTGGCGGGCAACTTCTCCTGGTATGCAATTCAAGCAACCCTATGTAAAATCTGTCCAGCTTTGTTTCTTTGGAAGAAATTAGTTGATTGTAGTGACCTGAAATAGAGCCAGTAATAGGGTCAGAAGTGAGGCAACAAAGGTTATGGCAATGTCATTTCCACCAGCTTAAAAATTGTAGAAGGCACTAGGAATAGATGAAGGGAAAAGGCTTTGTGTCTCATCCTTACTTCACTACCCAAAGTTGTATTAAGACTAAAATTGTTCTAACTTTCTTGGAAGGCAAGGAGATAGATAGGCTAAACATTTAACACATGGAGAAATTATGGCCAATAAGAAGAAGCAGCACCTAGAAAATAGGTGGTTGATAAATCCAAGAAATGGAAAAGAAAGTAAACCTGGATTGTTAGTTATAATTGGAGAACCATAGCACTTTCAGAAAATGATATATCTCTCAGGAATGCTGTTGGTATTGTGCATGTTTAAAGACACTCTCATTTATTCACTGTTCTTGAGAAGCAACTGTTAGAAATAGCACTCAGTTTCAACAGTAGCACAGTGCTGTCCAAATAAAAGGGAAGATGGAGAGGAAAATTCTTATCTAAGAGCCACTTGTTAAGAGAGAATTGAAGTAAGCATGAAAATCCATACCCAACACATAGTCATTTCTTCCAGTAAACAAATGTGTGTTACAAATTTCTTTGTGCTGACTAGCCAAAGGGCAATCTGCAGCTGTGAATTTCTGCCCCCACTTACCTTATTTGATAGATGATTTCATGGAACCCATGCCAAACCACATGGTTATTAACAATTTGCCAGATTTCTCCCTTCCAGGCAATGCTTCCTGCAAAATACTTTATCTAATCCTGGAACTCTTCAGCTTTCATTTAACTTTGCATATTAAGTGGTCTCTTGACAGATTTTTCAGATTTCTTTTTTAGGCACTTACTTTGCAATTTGTCCTGTTTAATGCTCTAGTGATCCAAAAGTGCATACATTTTTGAGAATAATTATAACTTAGGAAGGACTTGATAGGTGGATAAAAATGCCAAATCCAGTCTAAACAAACCGATAATGATGTAATATTGTGATACTAAAAGGAAATGAAAATGAGGAGTTGACTCCACTTCACTCACACTATTTTTGTTCATTTTTTTCTCCCAAGAACAATCTATAGCCCATAATTGTGCTCAATCATCATCGGGGTTGTCTGTGGGGTATAGTCAGAAAAAGTCAAAATGGCAGCTGGTTGCCACATTAGTTCAATCAAATCTCCGTTTGTGTGTGTTGTTTAAGATAACCATTTAAAAATGGGTAGAACTTTTATTGCACTAACCCATCTGACACCTTGACTTTTTTGATATGCCCTACAGACACTCCAGTCACCATTAGACACTTTTTCAATATCCTTGCCCCATTTAGCTTTTTTTTTTTTAACCTGAGATTTTAACTTTTGGATTATAATAAATCTTCAAGGCTTGATGTGTTCATTGAGATCTTTCTTTTTATGCATGCCATTTTCTCTCCCTAAGCATCAATATCCATACTTGAAATGTGAGCAGTACAGGGAATCCCATTGCCCCATAATCCCTGAAATTCACAGAAGCTTAAGAAATTAGCAAACTGCCAGTTGCATGCTTTGTTCTGTGGGAAGAAAAGTCTTCATCCTGGTTCATCCAAGCCGGGAATAAATAAAACAACATGGCGACTGCTTTGGGAAGAAGGTTACAGTTTATTGAAGAGCCAGGAAGATGGTTCTTGCAGGAAGGAGAGAAATCAAGGAAGAAGGGCTGAGCACATGTGGAGTAGGTTTTTATACCCTCTCTAGCCTTTTGTTTGGAAGTTTCCTGTTCCTGTGGCATGAACTTGGAGGCTATTTCCTGTGTCAGAGTTTAGGTGTGCCTCTCTGGTATTCTTGATGGTAATGGGTTAGTCCTATTATGTCCCATCTCAGGTGGGGTATGCAGATTTTAGGTCTTTTATCTTCTAGATTTCCTAGCTGGCTCCAGCTTTCTGATGGTTACATCTGCATTTGTATAGGGCTGGCTCCTGCTTTGGGACAGAGATTTGGGGGCAGGGTTGGCTTCTGCTTTTAAAAAAATCCTTTTGAGGAAATATATTTTTCTGCCCTTTTAATATTTCCTTCTGAGGGGCTGACTTCCCACAGTTCTAAATGGATATGTCAAGCTGGGTGATTGGTTCTTTTTTGTTTTTGTTTTTTTGAGTCTAAGAAACAAAGCAGTTGTGGTTGGTTGATTCTTTTCAATGTGTTGTTGTGATTGCGACCCAATTTTTCAGCTCACAACTTAGCTTCCACCTAGACTAGCAGCAGAACTGTCCAGTTTGAGAGGTTTTCAACCCAATTGATATCCAGAGACCTTTAATCCACCTCTTGCTGTTGGGGCAGAGAAGAATTCTATTCATATAAACTTGGATGTCAATTTATTAAATCTCAAATTTACGAGCGAATGTACCAGATTGAAGTATATTTTTTACTTTAAAAAATTGCAATGCATTTGCTGTTTTTAAATGAATTTTGAAGAAGCAGTATAGGAAATATACCAAAGATTCCTAAGAATGACACAGACAGCCAAGAAAACAAACAAATGGATCATAGAAAAAATGAACCCAAATTTCTTCTGGACCAAATTATTAGACTCATATTATTCTACTTCAGACACATTATGTGAAGATCTAACTCTCTGGAGAAAGTTTTAATGCTGGGAAAAGTAGAAAAAAAGAGAAGAACATGGCCAGCAGCAAAGTGATAACTGCACAATTGTGAGACCTGAAAGACTAATCTTTATAGAGAAAATCTATCGATGTGGTTGCTAAGAGTTGACAATGACTTAATGGTACATAAACTATCTATCTATCTATCTATCTATCTATCTATCTATCTATCTATCTATCTATCTATCTATCTATCTATCTATCTATCTATCTATCTATCTATCTATCTATCTATCTATCTATCTATCTATCTATCTATCTATCTATCTATCTATCTATCTATCTATCTATCTATCTAGTCATTTCTCTCTCTCTCTCTCATCTATCATATTAGTTAAAAATCCAAACATAAAAGCAAAAATAATGCACAAAATACATTAACCTGGCAGCAAAAATGCATGTCTGTGATCATATACAAAAAATGAATATACATTTATACTTGCAGATATGTCAAGAATACATTCAGTCTATCTGTGAACCAGAATTCATTTTTTTAAAGCCTGTCATGGCCTTAAAATTGTGCAGTTTTATAAATGATGCCTAACAGTTTCTAATTTCCTCCTATTGCTATAGTTAAAAATTCAAGGGTTGGCTTATCTAAGCATGGCATATTTTTTATGGTATTTTAGTTGAAAGTTTGAGGATTGGCTTATCTGAGTATGGGTTTAATTTGCAATTATATATGATAGTTTAATACAAATTTTAAAAGAAATCCCATGACTGATTTTAGTTGAAAGTTTGAGGATTGGCTTATCTGAGTACGGGTTTAATTTGCAATTATATATGATAGTTTAATACAAATTTTAAAAGAAATCCCATGACTGATTAATCAAACTTAATAGACTTGCACAAATTAGAAATTTTGCAGGTTCTGAAACAGGAAAATAGAAAGAAATCGAACCATTTTGCCCATACTTAGATGCTTCCCAATCCTGTCAGTCCATTATTTCTTTAAAACAAACAAAAGGGGGGGGGACACCTTTGTCTCTTCTTTACTGCATCTATTCCCATAGTCCCTACCTTGTTAATCTCCTTGCTTGCCAGCCATTCAGGCTGTAGTTACACCCATAGTGTTTTTCTTAGCCTAACATAAGCTGTAACTCTCTTTCACTGCTTTGAGTCATGTTGTCAATGAAACCCCTGAAGTGGTGAGAGACCGAAACTCTGACCTTGCAAGGCCTTTTTGACATGAGTCAGTTAATGCCCCTGATTGCTATATCCTAAGCTACGGAAGTACATCTATATACTACTAAAACTCTCATTATTTTATCTGTTTGTACTTCAAGTTAGCCCAAATGGTGCATTATACTGCAACAATTTTGGAATTAAAATCCAGTAACTTAAAAGAATGCATAAAAAATCCAGGACCTGTGTAATTGAAATTTCCATGATGTTCAGACCAGTTTGTTGCAAAGTTGTGGCTGTTGCAATGTCCCTATGATCACATGATTATGATATCTGATGCTCCCTGCCAGCTTCCAAGCAAAGAAAATTCAATGGGAAAGCCGGCAGGAAGTCATTCCCATTCCCACCACTCTATGTGTGGTCACTCTATTTATCTGTTTAGGTGAGTAGATACTGATGTATTATTGAAGTTTGTCACGACAGTTACTTTTTCTAGTTATAGTATATGCTTTTCTTAGAGCATTATAGGAATGTTCAGGTAAAAATAAATGGTCAGCTTAACATTTAATGTTCACTGTGGCCACATCATATTATGCTACCTTCCTCTCAGAGGATGACCCAATGGGTTTCAGATTTGTCTAGTTATATTTTAAAGCAATGTACAACATTTGCAGTTTTCAGTTTCAGCAGCCTGAAAAGCATGATTACGCCTTCATTTGGAATAGATTTGAGGGCCTTTCTATTCCATTAGAGTCAGCATCAGCTCTACCAACAACCATATAATCAAGAGATTGGTTCGAAAGGCTGGAAAGCAGAAAGAGTGATCTGTAGGTGGACTAGCCCATCTTTCTCCCAATCTGCTACCTTCCAGAAGTGCTGAAGTACAACTTCTGCTATTCCTTGCTAACATATCTATGCTGGCTGGAAATCATGGAAGCTGTGCCCTGCCATGTCTGGAAGACAACAATTTGGAGAAACTGGAACTAGAGCCTGGGAGCAGGGGCTGAAGCATTTTTTTTTCCAGCCTTGATTCCAAATGAGAAAGTAGGAGACATTTAGAAAACTCTTTCAGTTATACAAAACATGGAGGATACAAACTGACACTGATTTATATACATTTTATAATTCTAAAATTGCACACTATTTTTCCTTCTCATTGATAATCCCAAAGCAATTTAGAAGGACTGCTCCCCTGAGAGTTTTTATTTATGAATGAAACTATCTTGGGAGCATAAAGCAGATTATTACTATGTTTTTAGAATAGAGAAAGCCTGGTATACTGCAACCAATTTTGGTTACCATACTACAAAAAAGATGTTGAGACCTTGAAAAAAGTTCAGAGAAGACCAACTAAGATGATCCAAGGCCTGGAGACTAAAACATATGAAGAACAGCTGCAGGACGTGGGTTTGGCTAGTCTAAAGAAAAGAAGAAAATAGGGGTGACATGATAGCAGTATTCCAGTATCTGAGGGGCTGCCACAAAGAAGAGGGGGTCAAATTATTCTCCAAAGCAGTAGAGGGCAGGACAAGAAACAATGGTTGGAAACCGATCAAAGAGAGAAGCAACCTGGAATTAAGGAGAAACTTCCTAACAGTGAGGACAATTAACCGGTGGAACAGCTTGCCTTCAGAAATTGTGGGTGCTCCATCACTGGAGGTTTTTAAGAAGAGACTGGACAGTCACTTGTCTGAGGTGGTATAGGTTCTCCTGCTTGAGCGGGGGGCTGGACTAGAAGACCCCCAAGGTCCTTTCCAGCTCTATTCTATTTTAAAGCTGTAAACCTTTGTTCCTGCTCCAAACTGAGTGTGCTGTTAGTTCTCTGAGGAAAGAGCCTAGTGAGGCTTCTCATTCAAGGCAAATAGTGACCATGTGTGGGGGTAGGATGTGGAGAATCAGGATTAGCTGTGAAGGTGTGTGTCAGAAATTATAGCCCACGCTGTTGTCCCAAAATGGATTTGTTGTTGACATAAATAAGGTACAATCGTGTGATTTGTTCTATATTTAGTTTAGCCTCAAAATATTTCAGGGTTATTAGCAAACTTTTACATCCTCTGAAATTCCTGTAGAACTTTAAGATTTTTAATGAACTCTGAATCTTTGCTTGCGACTTTATGATTTCTTATCTTTTAATAATTCTCATACAGAGCTGGAGAGACTGAAGCCCCGTGAATACATGTGGCCTTCAAAATCCTCGTGCCATCCAGAAATTGTCAAAAGTTGCTACCAAATTGTAAGTTGTGTTGTGATAGAAAGGGAAATTATTAAATGCCTGAGTAAAGAATAATTACATTAGCTAAACTTAATTTTAATTAATTAGAACTATAAATGAAATTATTTATTTTTTGTCTTTTACCCCTCAAAGGACAAATGAAGCCTTATGAATTGGCTATACTTTTGCTAGATTATATTCCATTTTGCACACGACGAAGTCCTTTTGGGCACGCCAGGAAACTTCCTCTGACTGCCCTCTAATTTCTTAAAGTATTTGGGCAGGGGCCAAACATAGCTTCATGCTGAGAAGGAGGGGAGGCACCTACCAGGGATTGAACTCTCAGTGACCTGAGGATGGGCTGCTCTGGTATCCCCAGGGATCAATCACTGTTTTGTTTTCAGCTCAGAACCTTTTGGGTGAGGAATGATCTGCATTCCACTTGAGTAGTTTCATCTTCTCTGCATACCTCTCTGGCACAATCTGAAGCAACAGATTTCTGGAAAAGAAAAACAAATGCATTTAAGTGCTCAAAACACAATTTGTCGCCCTTGGAAACGAAATCAATGTCATCACAGTAGAGCAGAGTCTTTGCTTTCTCCTAAAATAAACTGCCCAACATTTTTTTTAACCGAAAGCCAAACTGGTTCCTGGAGTAGCGTATTAGTGGTCACTCTACAAAAATCAGGGTAAGGCCAGGACTAAAACCAAATATGTTTCAAATTCAATATAAAATAACAATTTCATAATGATTTTTATGTATCATTTTCTGCTTCACTGCATTATAAATTAAAATTTAGCAATAAGGTTTGTAACAGCTATAGAGGCTGCATCCATTTTCATTGGGTGTGTTGGTTGGAGAATATTATAAATTCCTTCTTCTTCCCTTGAAGACACAATAATTAGATCCACTCAGAGCTGCAGCAGCTTGAATTTCAGCAACAACCTCTCCCCATCAACTGTGGGGCAATATTGTAAACTGAAGCAATGCAAGCTCATAATAACCTTCAAATCGATGCACAATGTCCCAGGTGGTTTTTAGCACCATACAAAGGGCGCCAGACTATTCAGATGTTCAGATGTTGCAAACCTGATGGATGAAGCCCATTTCAAAATGTGTTATTCCCCAACAAGAGTGACATATTGTAATAAATTATGTCATCATTTCATATTTGTCAAGACAAATTCTTCCACTGGGCAGAGTGAGACAGTTATCTCAGATGTAGAAGTAGACATAGAATGATGGGCAGCATATACATTTAATAATAAATAAATAAGAATGCCCATACTTTGCCTTGTCCAACTATATGGCTAACCTGCTGCTTTCTGATGCCATAGGAGATCCTGCCAGTGTTAAAGAAAGATTTGCATACCAATGTATTATGCTTTTGCACATGTAAGGGGAGAGATGCCATATTATTCATTGCCCCACATGAATGGGAGAATATCTTCGATCCCCTGAACTTTCAAGCATCAATCATTCTTGATTTATAGTATATTTATTATATTAATTAGAAATAATAATTAGAAGGCAATACAGACTTGAAATATGTTGTGCAATGGAGGCATAGCCAAGGTATTGAACTATTGAGGTATACGTGCCTATGCCACTCCATCTGCTAACTTTTCCTTCATTTATTCACCTTTCAGCCCCATAATAATTTTGTTATCTTCAGGGTCATTTGAGCCCAATGTTATACAGCAGAAATAAGATTTCAGTTTTCCTTTGGGTGATTATGATTCACAGAATGGAAAGAGGCATCATTTTATTTCTTCTTAGGCAGATTTTGGAATGGCCGAATGTGTCCAATGAATGCTAGCAGCAAATTTTGGGAGCAATGGGATTGTAGATACATGGTTGGAACATAAATTGGATTGCTGGAGTGAGGGCTTTTCATTGCAATAGAATCCATAAAGCAGAGGCAGAATCATAACAACAGGTCCTGCTTCCAATCTCAACCTATTTTATACAAGATGGGATTAAGGCATCACACAGCATAACTGCAAAAGATTCTATGGGTAATTCCAGAAAATCAGCTCCCCCCCCCCCATTTCACAGTGAAATGGCTTTTTCAGGTCACAAATTTTCTACTTCATGTACTGATGATGAAGGAAAAGTTGCTTGAAGAGAACCCTGCATCAACTGTATATGACTTCCCAGTGTTGAAAGAAAAATCTTCATCAGGGTCTAGTCCGAGCCGGGAATAAACAAAATGGAGATTGCTTTAGAAAGAAGGTTGTACTTTATTGAGTAGCAGAACCACAAGACATGTAGCTCTGGAGCAGCTGATCACATGTAGCTGGGAGTGATGGGTTTTTATACCTTCTTGGGCTTTTGTGTTTGAGGCTCTTCCTGTTCCTGTTGCATGAACCTGTGGCATGAATCTGAGCTTTTGAGTGTGCCCTTTTGGTATTCTGATGGTGGTGGGTTAATCCTATTATGTCCCAAAGGTCATGTCTTTAGAGTTTGGGCAGGGGATGTAGATTTTAGGGGTCTTTTGTCTTTCTAATCTCATCAGCTCCAACCTTCCTGGCCCTAGTCTTCCTGAATGAATCACCAAATCTGCATTTCTACAGAGCTGGTTTCTGCTGAGTTTCTGGCTGTGGGGGGAGGAGAGAAGTTTCTGCCTTTTTAAGATCTTCTCCATTATTCCTTTGGGGAAATATAATATTCTGTTTTTAATATTCCCCAAAACATTTCTTTCTCAGGTGGGTTGCTGTCCTCCTACACCAGTTTAACCTATAAATTTGGTATGCCTGCTGGCCTCCCATTTAAGTAGCAGCCAATCTTGCTCACCTTGTGCATCCAGACATGGTCAGCCAGATGCTGCCATCTGCTGCCACATCCTCTCTTTGTGAATGAGAAGGTATCTTCATTTATACATACACAATTAAACCAACAGATTCAATTTGCACTAGCCCAGATGGTTTTTTTTTCCTCTTACACCCAGGAAGTTGTTCTTCATGCTGATATGTCATTTGTCTGGTCTAGAGTGAAACATAATTGTCCTCTGCTGCAATTATTTATATTTTAAAATGGCTGCCAATAGATGTAGACTGACAGTATTGTGTTTGCTGCACCACCTTCTGGTACATCAGGGCTACATGCTGTCCTAAAGCAGTGTGGGATGTTGAGTGACACATAATAAGAGATGTTTTGTGCCTTCTGCCTCATGAGTGCCTGGAAGGAAACATCTTTTATGACGTCTCATAGGGATTGTGAGAAGCCTCATTTTCCATTTCCTGTAGGTGTCACTCTTGTATTTTCATACTAGATACCTAAAGGAAACTGCCTAATAATGAGCCAATGCATTAGTCCATCAAGGATATGATTTACCCTGATGTAGACAACAATTCATATCAGTGTACCTGAAGCTTTAATTAAAATCTGATCAAAATATACTCTTTTTTCATTAAACAATTCATTTTTATCACTTCCAAATCAAGTGTATTTTGAGAAAATGGCCTGATTATCTCCATTATCCGATCCCAGAATGTTTGACAGCAACATTATTGTAGAATTAGCCCTTCTGATGAAGCCGGGAAGTATTGTAAAGCAGAAATACATAACTCTGGCCCAAAGCTCTCCAAAGCTTTGATTAAAACTCAGAACCACCAAATAAGGTGTATTTTTTTTTAATTGAATCAGAAAGGAAATATGATTGAGTATGTGACAAATAATTGCATCAGTTAAATTAATACTTTTTGATTAATTTATTTTTATTATGTTTAGATTCAATTGAATTTTATTTTTATCTTCTAACAATTATCCTCATCTAAGATTTAGATTTTAGAATAATCTAGTTTTAAGATCTATTCAACATAGCTTGAAGAAGAAGTTGCTATTTCTATAGATTCCTGATCCATTTTTCACCCAAAAGTCTGAAGTAAAACATCATTAGGATTCCCTTCATATTCTGAAGGTAACTCCCAGGCTTTTTGCAGGATGAGCAAATGAAGAGTGTGAAACTTGCAACTGGTCCACTGACTCAGCAGGATATGAGGTGATCATAACTTAGTGGTAGTGGAAAAAAGTCATTTTGCATGTGTGAAAAAGCATTAATCTCTCTTTCAAACTCTACATCATATCATATTTCATAACTTGAACTATTAGGTCAGGAGCCTGAGTTGTATAGGTGATTACTTCTAAGTTCAGTGGTGTTCATTCATAAGTAGATGCTTTGGGATGGAATTTGAACATGGCACTAAGTAAAAGAACAGATACAGGATGCCCTTTTCCTGGTTAGCTGGGCAGGTCTGAATGTCTTCTTCCTTCACAATCCTACTTGGTAAACAAAACCAAGAAATCAACAAAAGAAGGCTAAAGCTACTTTTATTGAGATGTGCTGTAAGAACATAAACTTGCAAGTCTGATTGTCATATAGCTCCTCTTCCTTCTTACAGTTCAGTGAATTAGGAAGTATTCTGAGCTGCATTTGAACAGATGGAAATTCTGGACTTAAATAGACTTTTCTCTAATTATTTCCATCAAGCTATTTTTTTCTTATTCTGTATTCTGTATTCTCCTCCTCTTTTTAGCTGGGCCTTGGGTTGTACTGCCATCAGATCTGCATTATCTATCTGCATTGAGATAAAATACCAGAGAGACGCAGGTATACAGGTGGTCCTTGGCTTATTATCATAATGAACCTGGCCATCATGGTCGTAAGTCATGATGGTCATAACATGGGTTGGTTATGTAAGGACATGATTTTATGATCTTTTTTGTGATGGTTGCTAAAGTAATCATGGTCATTAAGCAACTGCATGGTTGTTAAGCGAATCCCACAGTTGTTAAGTGAATCAGTTCACTACGGGCTCGGTTTTGTTGAAAACTGAGTACAGTAAGTGCCAGTTTTTGGCAAATTGTCATAAAAATGGCCGTGATTCCGAGCACCCGAAGTTTCACTGGCATGATCACAGAGGGAGTGGCGACTATCGTAACTTTGAATCTGGGTCATAAATAGCCCTACAGTAGTGACCAAAATTGTGGAAACCTTTTGGGAAAAGTGTACATTTGAGGTTTGATGGCTAATAACACCACTTTGTTTTGGAATAGTACCATAAAATTATATATCAATGGAAAGATAATTTAATCAAGAATGTAATGCAATAACTTTTATGAAGGATTTGCTATTAGAATAGCAGTTATAAAGAAGAAAAGTGAAACACGTAGAAAAAACAAGATATACAAAAATTATCACCATAGAAAAAACAAGATATACAAAAATTATAGCCATGTCAGTTAATACTTAGTTAGGTAACCTTTAGCATGAATTACAGCCTTACAATGTCTTCCCATGGAGTGAACCAAGTCCTTTAGTTCTGCAGCTGTTATAATGTGAAACCAAGATTGAATGATTGCTTCTATTAACTGGGTTTTATTGCTAGGTCACTTCTGACTAACAGGTTTCTTTAGTCGGCTCCATAGATTTTCAATTGGGTTAAGGTCTGGGCTATTCCCAGGAAAGGAGTCCAGCAAGGCTGTATTCTGTCGCCCTGCCTATTTGACTTATATGCAGAGCACATCATGAGAAAGGCAGGGCTAGATGAATCAAAAGTTGGAATTAAGATTGCCTGGAGAAATATCAACAACCTAAGATGTGCAGATGATACCACTCTAATGGCAGAAAGCGAAGAGGAACTAAAGAGCCTCTTGATGCGGGTGAAGAAGGAGAGTGCAAAAGTTGGCTTGAAACTCAACATTAAGAAAACCAAGATCATGGCATCCGGCCCTCTCAATTCCTGGCAAATAGATGGGGAAGAAATGGAGGTATGATAGGTTTTATCTTCCTGAGCTCCAAGATCACCACAGATGGGGACTGCAGCCAAGAAATTAAAAGACGCTTGCTCCTGGGGAGGAAAACTATGGCAAATTTAGACAGCATACTAAAAAGCAGAGTCATCACCCTGCCAACAAAAGTACGTATAGTCAAGGCCATGGTTTTCCCAGTTGCAATATATGGCTGTGAAAGTTGGACCATAAGAAAGGCTGAGCGCCAAAGAATTGAGGCCTTTGAACTATGGTGCTGGAGAAGACTCCTGCGAGTCCCTTGGACTGCAAGGCGATCAAACCGATCAGTCCTAGAGGAGATCAACCCTGACTGCTCGTTAGAAGGCCAGATCCTGAAGTTGAAACTCAAGTACTTTGGCCACCTAATGAGAAGGAAGGACTCACTGGAGAAGAGCCTGATGCTGGGAAAGATTGAGGGCAATAGAAGAAGGGGACGACAGAGAATGAGGTGGCTGGATGGAGTCACTGAAGCAGTAGGCACGAGCTTAAATGGACTCCAGAAAATGGTAGAGGACAGGAAGGCCTGGAGGAACGTTGTCCATGGGGTCGCGATGGGTCGGACACGACTTTGCAACTAACAACAACACCCAGATGATTTTCTTCTGTCAAGCAGGCACAGTCTCTTAATTATTCTATCATCACTTGCTGTTGTGCACCTTTTCCTGCCTTTACCAGTGTGGTTTTGTAGTGACTGAGTTTCCTTATACCTCTTCAAAAATTTAGAAATGCCACCATGGTTAAGTTTCCACCAATTTTTCTTCTAATTTCTTTATAACTGTAGCCTTGTTCACTTAATAATACTATTTTACATCGCTTTCTGGGTGACCAGTCAACTCTTTGCACCATTACTTTAATTTTATTACATTTCACAAGCTCACTAAATGAAAGAACACAAAAAACCCAACCAACTTGATAGCGTCACATAATACACTGACAAATGTCCTCCTCTCAGCTTCAATACATGACATCAATAACTGAATCCTACTGTGATCTGATTGGCTCATTGCCAAAACAAGATGACACTTGATTGGTTCTCTAAATACTCATACTCATTGGCTACAATCAGATGAAGGAAAGCTACCTGATATCAACCTAAGCAAGTTATGCTTCCTTTTTCTGGTTATTTGGCTATACCTTCCATAGAATACAGATAATTGAACAAACTTTATTGCATTACATTCTTGCTTAAATTATCTTTTCATTGATATATAATTGTATGGTACTACTCCAAAATAAAGTGGTGTTATTAGCCATCAAACCTCAAATGTACACTCTTCCCAAAAGGTTTCCACAATTTTGGCCACTACTGTAAGGTAGGATTATCATAACTTCAAATGGTTGCTAAGCAACAAATCCTAAATTGAGGACAATCTGTATTTAACATTTTATTTTTGCAAACATTATTAAGATCATTGCTGCTTTAGGTAAAAGCAATAAAGAAAACCTTCAAAAAGAAAGAATGGGGAGATTATTATTGTCTGATTTTTTTTTTTTAAAATAGTGGCTGTTGCACCTTATTTTTGGATTCTCAAGAAAGAGGAGAAAATGACTTCTCTTTACCTGACAATGTAACTTAGAAATGGGAAGGCATTTTCAAGCCAGCCATGCCAGAGAAGTATACATGCAAAGCAGCAGCAGCCCCAGGAGAGCAGTCAAAAAAGGCATGATGGCATTTATGCATATGATCAAAGCCCTAGAACAGTGGTGGCGAACCTATGGCACGCGTGCCAGAGGCGGCACTCAGAGCCGTCCCTCTTTAACCAGCCGTCCGCTAACTCGCCAAGGTCCCACGTGGCCGGATGCATCCCAGCACGGCTGGTTTCCCTCCCCCTGTCCCATTCCTCGTGGCCTCGCATGCTCTCCTTTTCCTGGGCACGCACGACCCACTGCATCACCTCCTCAGCTGTCGGCTGGCCGTCCAGCTCAGAGGCGGCTTCTCTGAACTGCTGGTGGTGGGCTACGGAGCCACAGAGTGCGCCGGTCGAGGGGCCGGCAGGCTGTGGCTGCTGACGGACACTGTCGGCCTCCATGCGCTCGCTGGCCTCTGTGTGCAGGGCCCGATGGTGTCAGGGAGCAGCCGCCCCGGCCCCTGCCTCGCCTTGCCCTGTGACAATGGCACCTCCGCCCTGCCTTGCCTCACCTCACCCCACAGGACGAGCCTCCTGCCCACCGCCCCACCTGCCAGAGACCCCATGGATCTCCCCCAACCCTGCCCCCACAGGCGTCCCTCCACACGAGCAACATCAAGGTTACCACGCCCACCTTGGCCACACCCACCCAGTCTGCTATGACCACCACAGCCACGCCCACCCAGTGGGCCATGCCCACCTGGCACCCGGCGATAAATAAGTGGGTTTTGGGTTGCAGTTTGGGCACTCGGTCTCTAAAAGGTTCGCCATCACTGCCCTAGAATGCTGATATGGATACAAGAGGGGAGGGGGTTTCCCTCCAACTGCAAAGTCACAACTGCCATTTTGACTTTTTCACACACACACACACACACACACACACACACACACACACACACCTCTGCAGCAGGATAACACATACTTAGATCTAGAAAATGTCTACAGATAGTCCTCGACATACAACCATAATGGAGTCTGCCCATTATGGTTGTATGTTGTGACCATTGTAAAGTGGATTAGGGTTGGTCATAACTTTGAACAGTCGCTAAGTGTAGTTCTGGAAGTTTTCCAGGTTGCTGAAAGACTACCCAAATCATGAATGAAATGAAGGCCCTAAAATGAGGACAATGTCTGCATCATCATCATCAACAACAACAATAATTACATTTTGTTCTGTTTCTCTTCCCCCCAAGTTATGTCATGTCATGTAGTCAAACTAGGCTAAATGGGATCAGGCCCAGTGAGTATTTGGATGGGAGATGCCCAGGAAATCTCAGACAAGTGTCAGATAGCATCCCAGAAGCAAGCAATGGCAAACTGTTGCCAAAAACCTTACATGGCTGCCCATGAAGTTCTCAAAAATGAAGCTTTACCTTTTTTAAAAAAGCATTTTATATTCTAAAAACAAGAAGGGAAAATATGCTTCTCTGTGACTGGATTTAATAATATTAAATAATTACACTTTTTATATTAATAGTGTCTGGATCTTTTATCTCCCTCTCTCTAGGTTATTTTAATTACTATTAAGCATAATCGTGTTGCTCTTCCTCTCCACATAATATGCCACCAATAAAACTATCAACAACAACAATCAAGAGATGAGATTGTAAGACTTGATTTATTTCTTCTCAAAGAAATGGATGCGTAAGGGACAGATATAGAAGTAAGCAATGTAGATGCTATTTTAAACATTAGCATTCAGGATCACAGTGGACAAGACTAATGGTCCATTTTATGTTGTCAAAGTATATATTTATTGAGAATTATCTTATCCCTAAATGGAGGCACAAATCCAGATTTTTGTAAAATAATTTTTACTGTAGGTAAAAAATCAGCAACATTTTTTCCTCTGTAAAAATAATAAAAGCTCAGAGTCACTTGATAATGAGATGAGTAGTATATATACGCTGGATCATGGAGAAAGCTAGGGAGTTCCAGAAAAACATCTACTTTTGCTTAATTGACTATGTTAAAGCCTTTGATTGTGTGGATCACAACAAATTGTGGCAAGTTCTTAAAGAGATGGGAGTACCAGACCATCTTATTTGTCTCTTGAGAAACCTATATGCGGGTCAAGAAGCAACAGTGAGAACTGGACACGGAACCACTGATTGGTTCAAAATTGGGAAAGGAGTCCGGCAAGGCTGTATACTGTCGCCCTGCCTATTTAACTTATATGCAGAGCACATCATGAGAAAGGCAGGGCTAGATGAATCAAAGGTTGGAATGAAGATTCGGGGAGAAATATCAACAACCTAAGAAATGCAGATGATACCACTCTAATGGCAGAAAGTGAAGAGGAACTAAAGAGCCTCTTGATGCGGGTGAAGAAGGAGAGTGCAAAAGTTGGCTTGAAACTCAACATTAAGAAAACCAAGATCATGGCATCTGGCCCTCTCAATTCCTGGCAAATAGATGGGGAAGTAATGGAGGTAATGACAGATTTTATTTTCCTGGGCTCCAAGATCACCGCAGATGGGGACTGCAGCCAAGAAATTAAAAGACGCTTGCTCCTGGGGAGGAAAGTTATGGCAAATCTAGACAGCATACTAAAAGAGAGAGACATCACCCTGCCAACAAAAGTGTGTATAGTCAAGGCCATGGTTTTCCCAGTTGCAATGTATGACTATGAAAGTTGGACCATAAGAAAGGCTGAGAGCAAAAGAATTGAGGCCTTTGAACTATGGTGCTGGAGAAGACTCCTGCGAGTCCCTTGGACTGCAAGGCATTCAAACCAGTCAGTCCTAGAAGAGATCAACCCCGATTGCTCTTTAGAAGGCCAGATCCTGAAGTTGAAACTCAAATACTTTGGCCACCTAATGAGAAGGAAGGACTCAGTGGAGAAGAGCCTAATGCTGGGAAAGATTGAGGGCAATAGAAGAAGGGGATGACAGAGAATGAGGTGGCTGGATGGAGTCACTGAAGCAGTAGGTGTGAGCTTAAATGGACTCCAGAAGATGGTAGAGGACAAGAAGACCTGGAGGAACGTTGTCTATGGGGTCACGATGGGTCGGACACGACTTCGCAACTAACAACAACAACAAGTATATAAACTTAACAAAATAAAGAAAATACATTTCTGTTCCTTCAAATAGAAATGGAAATTGTACAAAAAAATGTAATCCTTAATTACACATAAACACTCATTTGGCATCCAACCACACATACTTAGTTGATGCACAACTTGCCAATGTATCATTTCAAATACAAGCTTGCATTTTGTAATGGTTGCTCTAATTCTAAAAACTGCCTCTAGCAGAGCTTGGTATTGCCAGTTGAAAGGTGTGTTGGGTTGTTTTAAAAAGAGTAATAATTCCCTCTGTGAATGGACTAGCAAGCCATTTGCAAAGTCTGGACCACATATATAGACTAATTACACTAATTAAATGGAAAAAATAACGAGAGACACAGATGTTTTTGATTGCAACAAGCAGCAGCAGAGCTTTATTAGACAATTTTCATCAGTATCAAAAGCCAAAGGACAGACACAAATGAATGGAAGAAAGATAAAGTATGTCCTCCAAGAAAGTGCTTTCAAGAGTGGATGAAACAAGGATTAAGGAGAACAGGGAAATCTTTTGTGATGGTCATTGACATAGAAATGGAAGAGCAGAGACCTATCTATTGTGAGGATTTATGCAGAGAATTTGTGCAGATGTGATCTTTTTTGATCGTAGAAATTCTTGGAGGAATTTGGAAGTATCAATCACAAGATTTTCTTCCGTGTCCTGTTGAAAAAGACAGGGGAAAATGAATCTATGGAATAACTGGCAAATATGAACAATAAGAACTGAGAGGCAAAACTCATATGTTTTTGGTGGTCAAATGTATTTTCTAAAGACCAGGACAAAATATGTTCCCTGCAGAGACTCTCTTTATCTTGATAGAATGAAATAAACAAGAAAACAAACCCTTTGATATTATAGTTTGCATATTACTTTAGATATTTAAAAAAACCTCTGAAAAAGAAAAACATTTCAGATACTGAACAGCAGCAAATGCTATAAATTTATTTAAATTAATGCCTCTTGTAACTTTCTGGAGACAAGCTGTATTCTGAATTTTTTCTGAATTTTTTTTTAGAACTAATCTAAATCAACAAAACAATATTTTGTTTCAATTTATAATCGTCTTTCTGATGATATCATTCCAGGTTCTTTGTTTCATCTCAAAGGTAATCTATCTTTGCCCAGACTGTCCTGGGCATCTGTACAGGTTGACAGAAAATTAAGATGTGTAGGAGAAGGAATGACAGAACCTGGGGTAGAGTTAAAAGATGGATGTAGCCACAAGTGAACCAAGTCCAACCTCCCTTGAATTCCATTGACCCTATCTAACTCCAAGCAGGTGTTAACCATTAGTTGAGAAGATTCCTGTGCATAGGCTGTTTAGCAATAAACCAGTATAATTGGGCCTTCACATATGAACCTGGTCTTTTGCACCTGAGGAGATGACAACTATGACCATGTGATCAAAGCTCCATCCCTTGTTTAGGTGCACCTCACTGTGGGAACTGTTGATAAGGGACTTCTGTGCCTTTGAGTAGCCCATCAAAGGCAATCCTCCAAAAAGGAGCAAAACTCCAGGATCAAAAAGTGTGTTTTTGGAGGAGAGTGTTAAAAAAACTTTAAAAGTAAATGTTGAAAAAACTTGATAACCCTTTGTAAAAATGTTTGCAGGTGAAATAAAGTACCTCACAAAATTTCAAAAGTTACAGAAGAAGACTGGGATGGTAACATGTAACTGTTACGTTGGGCTAGCCCCCATTTAAATAATCCAGTTTAGATAAGACAAAGAAAATGGAAGGATTTCTTACATGGTGTCCTGAGAATCTAAGGTGGTGCCTGGAATCAGGTGTGCTAAGGATTTAGATTTTGACATAGAAGGATCAAAAGATATGCTAAATCCTGCCTCGTCCCCCCCCCCCGCCAACAGCAACCTATATGAAGCCCCCAGTTTGGTTGCCATTTATACAAATTTTACATTGCCTATCTTTTGCTCTTCTGCCAAGCCAACAGTGATGTCCTCTGCCTGTTATAGACTCCAGCCTCCAACTTAGCTCTAGTTCCTACTACTAACCTGAGAAACTCTGAACTCTGCAAAATATAGCCTCCACCATTATTTCCAAACTTTGTGGACAACCTTAGTTGAACAAATGGATGGAACTGAACTCTCTGTTTAGGATAGTAGATGCAGAGGCCATTTTATCTGCAAACCCAAATGAAACATAATTCCTTAGTGTGCCAAACAGCTGCACAGATAATGGTCAGGTGCAGCATGGTAGTTTTCCAGCATTCCTATTTCTGATTTTCCATAGTTAACCAGATTCTGCGTATTTTTCCCATTAAAAGGATTTCCATCATTATAAAAAGAAATATGCCGCATTTGAAGTCACCTTTACTGATTAATATTATTCTTTCCTGCAAGCAGAAAAAGAACAGGAAAAACATGCTGGTCATGATAATTCTCACCTGTTTTGCATGCCTGGGAATGTGAAGATATAGGATAGGACTGAGGACGTGAAGAACTTCCTCCTCCAATATGTCCTCCACCGATGCTTCCTCCACTGACACCTCCTCCACCAAGGCTTCCTCCACTGACACCTCCTCCTACACTAATGCCTCCTCCGCTGATGCTTCCTCCACCTCTTCTACCACCTCCATATCCTCCGCCAAATCCTCCTGAGCCACTGGAAGAAGAGAAATATAATCCATCCATCCATCAAGCACTAACAAAAACTCTTACCCAGGGGAAGAATCCCCACCCCTCAAATAAAGTAACTGTTATGACTTAGCATCAACTTCATGCTCAAAAATATACTATGATTTAATCTGGGAAAGAACTCTACCTGAATTCTAGGAGAGCAGCTCCTAGCTAGTTTTGTCAATATTTGTCTACATGGACTAGTGGTCTAAGTCAATTCAAGGCAATATTGTAGCTTTGTTCACCATACTTATTCATCACCCTTTCTTTTCTTAACACTCAGGTCTTCTTTAGGCATTATACAGGTAGAGTTCCCATCTTCAAAGTAGATTGCATAACCTCTGTTTCTTGTCCTGTTTATGCCAGTGACATTTAATACTGCTGAATTTCAGTTCACAGGGAAGCCAACAAGACTGGAGTTTGAGTATAACTCAATTCTACCCTTCTTGGCTTTCATGTGAATTGATAATCTGCAGTATTACTATACTCTAGAGGCAATGGTAACTTCTGATAAAAAAAATGTCACTGAAGCAATGTCAGTAAGGTTTGTGTTAAGGTTATGCAGAATGTTCACCTGTCAAGTATAATATGACATCCTAAAAGGGCTAGAATCTTTCAGGAGATGCTTGTGATTTAATGATAAATGATTATCAACACACTTTGTTCAAGAGCCCAGACTCTTAACTCCTGTTTGGAAAGCAATCAATTCACATTTTCTACATCTCTTAGTCAACATACATTTCTTGCTGTCCTTCCTCAAGCAATCGGCGGTATTGACAGATTTCCTGTTCCAGACGAGTTTTGATGCCAAGGAGCAGCTGATATTCTTGATTCTGACTTTCAATCTCACACCGGATGCTAGCCAATTCTCCTTCTACGGGTTCAATCATAGCCTGAATTTGTTGCAGCTGCATGTTGTACCGACGTTCTGTATCCTCCAGATTGGTTTGTAGAGACTGAATCTGAAAATAGGGAGGCAACACATAAGACCTGATCTTCAAGAAAATGCTGAGGTTCTTTCAGCAGAAGGAAAAGGAGAATAGAAATATTTGGCTATTAGACAATCACTTGTATAACATGCTGACTGTAATCATTTCCACATGCTGTCACATACCATGCTAATTTGAGACTGGACCTCAATCTCAAGGGTTTGGTACTCTCGTCTCAGCTCTGAAAGTTGATGGTTGCTTGAAGTTATCTCCTGATCACTTGTACTCACTTGTTGGCGAACCTCTTCCATCTAAAATATACAAAGGAATAAAAAGAAGAAAAAGAAAGAAAATAATGGAACTGCATCTACATGGAGGCACAGCTGCCTCCAGAAGCTGTGAATACTCCAACACTGGAAGTTTTTAAGAAGAGACTGGACAGCCATTTGTCTGAAATTGTATAGGGTTTCCTGCCTGAGGGGGGGGGGGTTGGACTAGATGACCTACAAGGTCCCTTCCAACTTTATTAGTATTATTATTAATGTAGGTGGCATGGGGAAATTGGGAGGAGTGGCAGTGGAATAGATCACATTGGGATACTGATGTCTTTCTTCTTCTGAAAATACCTGATTCATCCTAACAGGCTAGTCCATTTATCTCTTTCTCCAAAGCCCTTCTCTAACTGCACAACCCTTCAAAATGGCACAGTGGCACTGGTTGCTATAAACAATGCATGTTTTGTATGGGGGAAGGGATGGAAAAGGGGTTATTGTTGTTGTTTTCTCCTTATTTATGGCTTTCCCAGAATTGAGCTATTACTGTCAATGAACTGCTGATCTGCTCCTTACAAGCTGTTCTGATGTTAAGAATTATGCTAATCACTTCTTCCTCACCACCTGCAATTTCAGACATTTTTTGCGGGACTCTGACTCCTGTATTTCCTGCTTTTCAGCTCCCATTTACCCAACTTTATTCAGATTGCTTCTAGGATGTCTTGGGGGTGTACAAATTGATATTTGGTTATTTCTTGCAACCTGCAACTTGGGCTTCTCTTAGACTCTTGTCATCAAACCCCACAAAATATTTCTATATGTTGCTGGTGATGAAAAGTGTTTACATTTTCTGATCACTGGAAGATGAACAGACTGCTCAAATATATTTCACTTGCCTTAGTTTCATACCAGGCTTCAACCTCTTTTCGGTTTTGTTCAATGATGTTTTCATATTCAGACCGGAGCTGATCTAAACGTTGTTTCAAGTCTTGTCCAGGGGCAGCATTCACTTCAACACTGACATCACCATGCCCTCTCTGGCTTCGGAGTCCTCTCAGTGTCTGCAGCAATGGGGAAGAAGAAATGAATCATAAGAAACTGAAATTAAAAAGTATTTTACGGGCAGAATAACTTGATTTGTAATGTAAAAAAGCCCAAAACAGAGTAGAAGAATGTTTTACATTTCCTCCTCATGAAATATTTTTATGAAAGCTAAATGCCTGGCATATATTTATTTTGTAATCCAGATCTATGGACAATATAACTTCTTATGGTTCCATGA
This sequence comes from Azemiops feae, assembly GCA_023970755.1. NCBI lineage: Eukaryota > Metazoa > Chordata > Lepidosauria > Squamata > Viperidae > Azemiops > Azemiops feae. Next base: position 258,022 of record JALGBA010001242.1, on the reverse strand, counting down.
CATCTTCAATCTTCTCCCTTCCCTCTCTTTGAAGTTAGAGTTTTGACATGAAAAGCAAAAGGATTGAACATGCCTTTGGATACTATGTAAAAGTATTCTTAGAAAACCAACTACTGGTTGGTTATTCCCAGCAAAAATAATCATGGGTAGCTGTAGCCAATATTTTTATTTTCTCATGTATGGGTCCTTTGGATTGCCCAGACTCACTGTGGCAACAATTTTGTGAACGTTCAAGCTACAATCTACTCCCCAAATTCTGAATTTGCCTACTCAACCAAAAGACCAGAGATTTTTTCCAAGTCTCTGTGTGTGTGTGTGTGTGTTTGTACATAATATTTATTTATATCACAATTATTTATATCCCATATGTTTATCCATCTTTCCCTATAAAAAAAAATAAAAGAGGAAGTAGGCGTATAAAATGTGGAAATATGAGATTTGTTGAGAAGGTAGATTGCTGCATCTTCACAAAATGGATGGCAAGGTGCCACTTGAAAGACATTTGTTTCCTGGGCACTGTTTGGTTAGGAATTGTGTCACTGATTGTTTACTACAGAAGTATTATCTGGGCCAAGATACTTCAAGGAACAGCAGTGAAAGATTTTTGTGTATCATTCAATTCATGCTTTGAATTTTGTTCCCAAACAAACTTGGGAGTGGTGCCTTATTGTCTGAAAAGTAAGAGTCAGGAGCTCTGAATGTTAGAGTTCTGTTCACTGGCATTCTTACCTCCTCATGATTCTTCCTCAGACATATCAGCTCTTCTTTGAGAGATTCATATTGCATTTCCAGATCTGACTTGGCAAGAGTGAGTTGATCCAAGAGTGGGCGCAATCCATTAATGTCAGCTTCCACATTCTGACGGAGACCAGCTTCAGTGTTATATCTAATCCACAGGAGAGTTTACAGGAAGTGTCATGATTACCACATTTGCAAAAAGTGTCCCAAAAACAAATCCTCTAGGAAAATGGTCAACAATCCCCCAAAGTACCATGAAGAGTGAAGATGCTAAGAATTTATTGAAGGCTAGCTGTTTATGTAAGGAGGAAAAAAAATGCATGGAAAAACAGGGAAGAAAGGGGATGAAATGGAGTGTCCTCCCAGATGAAAGCACTTCAAGCTGGAAAAATTCTGAAAAGGCACACTTCACACTATGTGATTGTGTGAAACCTCCCACCTTTGAATTGTACTATTACTAGCTACTAGGAGTTTGTAATCAAGAAAGTGGTGTATCCCTTCCTCAGGTAAAATCATTGAATTCAACAAAATTAGAAGGAAGCAGGTGAGAAATGAATCATACTCACTTCAATTTAAAATCTTCAGCAGTCATCCTGGTGTTATCAATATTCAGGAGAATTTTGTTATAATCATCTGTTTCAGCAATAAGCTGAAATTAATAAATAAATAAATATGTTTATGATACAGTAATAAGTAAATTGCCATGATTGTTTTGACTGCTTGGTACAACTGATGTTGAAATACTTGGTTTTGATTTGCCTGTAAGATTACAATTTAAGAAATGTGACATCTGAAAAAGTAACACTTTTTTTTTCTTCTTCTTCTTCTTCTGTCTTTCTTCTCCTACTATTTTTTGGTTTGATATTAGTTCTATTTTTCAGACCTGATTTTTATGGGTATCTGCTGTGTTTTGCTTATATTTGAAGACATGACCTCCTGCATCTATGCACCAACATTATTCAGTTTTTCTGGCTGCTGAGTTTGTGACACTTCCCACTGAAAACCATTTTACTTGAAAAGGAAGGATCACTGATTGACCAACCACACCTATAGCCATTTGGTGTTCCAGGTATGAACTAAAGAACATCCATACTTGAGTGAATGCCTAGATCAGGGGTAGGCAACCTTGGCTCTTTTATGACTCATAGACTTCAACTCCCAGAATTCCTGAGCCAGCATGGCTGGCTCAGGAATTCTGGGAGTTGAGGTCCACGAGTCATAAAAGAGCCAAGGTTGCCTACTCCTAGCCTAGATGGAGAGTTCTGTGCACTACATGGAATCACCTGGGTGCATGGAATTGCTGGGCTGCCCACACCCTTTCATTAAGGCAAATAAGGATTTGGATCCACTTCCCAAACTGATGTCTACCAATATTCTATTTCCTAGTTTTCTTTATATCTTTCTAGAAAAGAGATCAAGAAATCCTAAAACACAGAGAGTGAAAGTAAAGGTAACATTTCCCATTTTAAAGTAAATACAAATATGTGTACTTCATAGCTAATTATCACTACAAATTTCCTTGCCTGCTAGGCTCCCACTTTTGCCTAATACCTTTCTGTTGATCTTTAATATATTTCTTCCTTTCAGTTTCATCTCTAAACAGATATTTCTAAATAATTCAGCCTCATAATATATGATGTTCTCAGTAAATCTATAAGAAGAAACTAAAATCCCTGCTAAAATATACCTCTTGGAAACCTTGCTGACACCAACCTTATTTTTTTACATTATATGACTGATCTGTATTAAATACAGACTGAATTATAAAATGATGCATTGAGAGACTTAAGAATATTTACAATTAATTAAATGAAGCATTAAAGCCTCAGTTTCTATAGCATCTGTTTAAAATATCACAATGTGGTAAATTTATTTGTCACAAATGAACCAATTTAGCCTAAGTTTATTTGGGGGATAAAAAAATATCTCTGAAGTGATTCAGGTTCTAAGGGCAAATGACTGTGCAGGCTGTGCAAGCATGCATGGCTGCGCAGGCCTTCTCTGACAAGAATGTCTCCTTCCAGGAGTGCTATGGCAACCTTTCTCATTTGCAGCACAATCTTGGAAACACCTTTGGTTCAAGGTGTTGTCAACTCATATTTCAAAGGTCAGTGAACCACTGCACAGTCCTAATAAATAACTTAAAAGGTTGCTGCCACGACCACCACCACAAAATAACAAATTCTTATACTGATGTTGTCTTTTTCCTCATTAGCTCTTTTTCTCCTTCTATAATATAGGAAGGAGCAGGAATATTATTGATTGTGATTTCTCATTTACTTAGAAAAGCTATAGATTATGAAGAATTAAATTTTATTTAACATTAGTGTGCAAGAAACAATTGATATAGGATTAAACTCTATGCTTATTTACAAAATGATTGTTTCTATCTCATCTCATCTCCTACAACACTGATTGTGATCTCTCTTTTTGACATTTCTCCTTCCAAATTCTCTTTCATTTTTATGGGTCTTCCCACTTCATCTTTTACATGGATGGCACTAAAGCTGCAATCTATCTTATGGTCATAGATTGTATACATACCTCATTGTAGAGTTGGTCAATTTCTTGGTAATAGTGACTATAGTCCTTGTCTGGTCCAACATCACCATGCTTCTGATACCATTCTTTGATCCAGATCTCAAGCTGACAGTTTTCATCTTCCAATCTTTTCACTTGGTCCAGATAATTAGCCAGGCGATCGTTAAGATTCTGCATGGTTGCCTTTTCGTTGCTGGAGAGGAGACCTCCATCACCACCACCAAAACTACCACTGCTGAATGGGTAGGTGCCACCACCATAGCTGCCACTGCCATAACTGCCACCACCATAGCTGCCACCGCCATAGCAAACACCACCATATCCACTTCCACCATAGCCACCATAACTTCCACCACCATAGCTGCCACCACCATAGCAGCTACCTCCATAGCTTATTCTCCCTCTACTAATTCTCCCACCGCTACCACTGCTGAAGCCACCTCCTCCATATCCACTCCGGGATCCTCCATAACTTTTTCCAGAAAGTCCTCTTGAGGACCCTGAGGATGTAATCTTAATGCTGCCTCCACCACTGATCCTGCCACCACCAACACTGCTTCCACCACCCTTAGTGCCACAACTCATAGTGATTTAGATTTAGAAACCAAATCTTAGAAAAGCTCCACTTTAGCTGCACAGCCTGATACTCAGATTCCGACTGAAACCCTTATCCCAGTTGTCCTTATTTATATCTCTGTGGAGGGAGTTGCCACAAAGGCTGCTCCTGGTCCCTCCCGTGGTGTTTGCCAATCCCTTTGTTTATGCCAAAAATTATCTCCCAATGGGAGAGGTTTTTTTTAAAGTTATCAAAAGGAATCTAATACGTAGCTGGCTTTGTCACTCCCACAGAAATTTTAAGTGATGATAAAGATATAGCTGCATATTCAGCCTTATATTTTGCTAATTTCTCCTGTATGTCTCTTGTCTACCGGCACATCATCATCTTTGGCAGTGAAGGAAAATGCCTTCATAAGTCTGTACATAAAAGGACAACGGTGAATTTGTCTTCTACTGGTCATCCTTGAACAGATTAGTTATGCTTAGTCATGATTCATTGAAATCAATGGGGCAAAGTTGTGTAACTAATTTTGTTCTTCATTTTACATTCTAGGATATGCCAATAAGGAACAAATATGATTTGTTAGTTCTCACTGCTCAATATCACCACTGTAGTTTTATGGAACTGATATTCTTTATATTCCCTCTAGCAAAATTCTTTTGCAATCTAATTTACAAAACAAATGTCAAAAACGTTCCTTCTAAAATCCAAGTATCCAGTCAAGATTATTATAATTTCATAATTTATCACTAAAATGGAAATTAATCATCAGAAAGAGAAGGACCAAGAGAGAAGTTGACGCCAACTCTTAATTGCCCCATTGACTCTTAGCAACCAGAGTTCTAGGACATTGTAAATTAATACAAACAAGATTCTGGGGAGGATGATCTTAACACTTTAATACATTTTTAATTAATATAAATAGCTTTGTGGTTTATATGTTTTGTTTTGATGGTAGTTAAAATACACAAAATTAAATAAATTGCATAGATTCTTTTCATAGTAGAATATAAGGTAGAGTAATTTTTGATCAATAAAGAGAATTATTTTTAAAATTTGGAAGAAGGGCCAAATTACCACATGGGAGGAGCAATAGTATGCTGTAAAAAAGTGAGATTAAGATTTTTAGCCTGATTTTTATTTTTCTGGATGAGATTCTGGATATTGCCCCCCCCCCACTGTTTATACTTTGTGATGTAGTGGCAACAACATTTAACTCTGATTTCTTGTCAAGAATGTCTTTCAATAGAAGACATTGAATACTAAGAGGCTAAATGTAAATGGATTTCCAGTCTAATTAAATTCCTTCCTTAGATATCTTTGTAATATTTCTTATTTATATTGTTCCTTTGGGTGGTTCTTTTCCACTTAGCACAGCACGGGAACCCGCATTGAGAACCTGTGCACAGCTGGCACCATGTTCTATTTAAATTTCAGCTTGTATCATTCATTAATTCAGTATTTAGCTGAATTTTTAAATATTGACCTGGTATTACTGAACCATTTTTATAACCTAGCCGACTGGTGTTGAACATAGAGGTGGGGAAGGGGGTGGGAAGCCTGAGGTGCACCAGTTCTTGCCATCTTTAACTCACTGACCATCTTTTGACACATTTTATTCCATAGCTTATTATATTTCGCTTTATCACATTATTGTTGTTTTCATGCAGATAATGTTGCTGTCCAAATCAACAAGTTTAACAGATACTTCTGTTTTATTTAATCTTTCATTATGATGTACCAGTTCAGACCAAGATCTTTTTCATAGTTCATCTCTCCATTCTGTAGAGGCGGTTGTCCAAGTGGACATGCATATTACCATAATTAACACATTTGGGTTACAAAAAATCTGGATGACTACCAGATATAGAGCACCTAGTAGTTTTTCAGATCTTCCTTTAGTGTGCTTACTATGCAGCAATATAAAAAGCAATTACATTGTACTCCAATAAACTGACATAATTGAAAGTTATTGCATACATCTGAATATTTGTACATATTTCAAAAGATGTATTTGAATGTACTATGATTTAAAGACTTTGGTGGTGAATGGCCATGAGTAGACTCTCTTTGAATGCTTAAAAATTAATATGATAGTAGTTAAATACATGGGGTTGGGGTTAGACAGTTGTACTAAATCAGTAGATTTTTATTTAAATGGTGTGTGTGTGTGTGTGTGTGTGTGTGCTCGTGCATGATTTTATTTTATATCACAAACTGAGGAGAAAAGAACATGAATCCAATATGCAGTAGGAAAATTTGTAGAAGCAAGAAAACTGAAATGTACACAACCATTCCTTCTTATTTGTTACATATTCATGTGGTTTAGTCCAGTCTATCCTCTAAAATCAAAAGGCTAACGTCAGAATTTTTTTTTCCCAATCAGATTTGTTCCTTCCTGAAATGTTGCAATTAGAATTTTTGGGTAAGATGCAGCTTACTGTAATTATAGCAACTAAATCAGGTTCAGCAGCATCAATCTATTGCCTGTTAACTAATTTAGGAAGAGGAGAAAAAAACAGAGCATCTGTCCCAACCCTCTTTTGTTCCCTGGGCTGTGCTGCTATGGCTAAGATTTAAACAAATGATAAAAGGAGTATTTTCATCTTGTGTACAACTCACAGTGATCACACCCAGAGTTTCCTCATCGATTACCTTTCCTTACTAAGCATCTCATACTAAGCAAACATCTCATTTAATAAGACTTCCCTAAACTGTCTAAACTATGCAGATGTGGTTTTGCTAATATAATCTACACATATTCCAGTGACTGCTTACTTCAGCTCTACTTTCCTCTTTACTCACTCTTTAAACAAGGTTAGCAAAGAGGGGACTATTTTCTAAATCCTTTCTCTTTTGGTTTCTCCTTTTTTGTTTGCTTTAGCCAACATATACAACTGCATACAGGTAGTTCTCGACTTACAACAGTTCATTTAGTGACTGTTGCAAATTACAAAGGTACTGAAAAAGTGACTTATGACCATTTTTTACCCTTATGACTGTTGCAGCATTCCCCATGGTCGCATGATCAAAATTCAGGTGCTTGGGAACTGACTCATATTTATGACGGTCGCAATGTCCTGGGGTCACATGATAGTCTTCTGTGACCTTCTGACAAGCAAACTTAATGGGGAAGCCAGATTCACTTAACAACCATGTCACTAACTTAACAACTGCAGTGATTCACTTAGCAACTGTGGCAAGAAAAGTTGTAAAATGGGTCAAATTAAATTCCTTAATAAATATTTCACTTAACAACAGAAGTGTTGTGCTCAGCTGTGGTCGTATGTTGAGGATACCTGTAAACAATTTTCTGTTTGGGCTCAGTTTAGTTTGTCTCAGAAGGCACCCTCTTTAAAAGAATGAAGACATGGATTTATGAGCATTTGCTTATTTATGGAGATGCATTTTGAAGAACCATTACTTTGCAATGATTTATTGTGATTGTTGATGTTTTGTCATTTCATAATGAGGCAACCCTTTCAACCTTCCATTGCACTGTGTGCAACATGGCTGTATGTGCTTCATAAATGATTAGAAAGAGGAGATGCTTCAGGAGATGTTGACATGAACAGATGTGTCTGCTTTTACATGTTTTAAATCCAACTCTAATCCAATTTTGTTCATTGTCAGTAACCATTAATACACCCATTCCAACTTTTTCTCCATTATCCTGGGAGGGGGGAGGATTAAAGCCCACATGAAAATTTGCACTTGAATATGGAGTTACCTATTTCTTTTTAAAATGTATTTTTTCTCAAAACCTGTATTTCTAAAGATTCCCCTACACACATACCTCAAAATGCTTCAAATGCATTTCTCTGTGTGTGTTTTGAACTAAGGACTGCATTGGAATATGAAAAAACTCATCTTTACATTTATACATCAGTGCAGAATATGAGATCAAGTTAGTTCATATAAGAGAATTCATCACAATCAAATACTCTGAATTTCCCATACAGTGTGGTTCTTGTAAGTCTTGTAGAACTTATAGAACATGCTAATATACATATCAGCCCAATGGTTCTTGCTATTTGTTTCTCTTATTTTCTAAATCCAGAACAGCTGTGATTTCAGGTATTTCTAGGAAACTGTTCTATACTTTCTGAATAATTACTACCCTGAAACAATATTAAAAATATTTAAATCTTCCCTAAGCACTTTGGAATTAGATAATAAAATCTGGATTATTTTCATGGCTGGTACTTGTGCTATGAATAAAGCTTCCTTATGAGTTGTGGTATCTTCTAACTTGGTAGGTGAGTTTTTTTGTTTGCCAGAGGGCATTCTGGGAATCTTGTTCCAGCTTGTGCATCAGTAAGCTCTCCAGAAAAGAAATGGAAGTATATGACAAAGTCTGAGGAATTATACCATTTAATGCTCATTTTAAACAAGGAAAACTTAAACATATTGAATGGGAATAGTAATCTCAGCTCATAATGGATGTTGGAATTTCCATAATAGGCAGTTGAATCTGATTTCCTGCAACATATGGATTTTCATTGTGTAATAGTGCCTGCCTGTTTGCTAAGAAATTAAAACTTGGTTCAACTGTCTGGGAAATACCTTGGAACAGTCAAACTATCCCTCAGTAGCTTCTACAGGCAAACATCCTATCTTCAAATAGGAGCTTTCAACATAACAACTGAAAGGATATTAAACTTTGAAACCCTTTCAAAATTTCTGGGTCACCATGCAAGGTTAAAAAGTGGGAGAACCAGCTGAAATTAGCTCTTGTAATTCTAAGCTCATTAGGTATTCAATAGTGGTACAATGGTACATATATCTCCCTTGTCTCCTGCTAACTTTACAAAGAGACAACAAGGTCAATAAAGGGCTAAATACTCCTGGATCAAAGTCCTGTAAATACTAGCTTTGTGCAAACTGGAACTTGTTCCCATGTCTTCTGCTGGGAACATAGTTCCCTAGGGATAAAAATTAGAGTGCAAGCAGCCAATATATCCCTGTTTTATAACATAAATGACCCAGGAATTACAAGATTGCAAAAAGTAAAAGACAGTGGTGAGAATTTAGTTTTTCATTTTTTATTTTATTTCAAGTGCATTAATTTAATAGAGGATGAAAAGAAAAAAAGAGTAATTTCCTTCTAACAATAGTATTTTCTCTCTCTCTCTCTCTCTCTCCATATACATAACTCATCTACCCATTTATTGTTCCACTTATAAACATAATTTCTATGAATGCCTCAAAGTAGCCAAACATGCAATGTATGTATTAGGAAATGATGCTTTGGGATCTGGATCCAGAATAGACAAAGGAAAGATCTGCATTCAAACCAGATATAGGAACTGCAGGAACTTATATTATCAGGGGTGAAAGGATGATCTTAATGGAAATGATGCTAAGTTCAAAGCAGATTTATTCTCATACATGTGTGAAAGATTTATGGAGGAGGGGGTGGCATTATTGAATTACTTCACCTCCTCCCTACCTTCATTTGTTCATCCAAAGTTCCCAACAGAACCTATATAATTTATATGTGATCAGTGATTCTGTTTAACTGGTATATAAGCAAGAACCTGCCATATGGAAAGGAGATTGGAAACTTGGAACTAGGTACCTGCTTCAGTTCCCTCTCCACCTGATTTTATTATTTCACTTTTTTTTTTTAAGGAAATGGATATGTTGCATCTCTAACCACAATTTGATTCCATTGTTAGAACATTTACAAAGGATAGCTAGCCCAGTATTTTATTTATAATATTTCAGCTTGCCCAAGGGTGGGGAGGGAGGCTAAAAGTGATTCATAAGAAACATCTTTATGGGATGGAAGAGACGGTGATGATCAATTTCATAAATATTTTCTATCTACCCTATACTCATTTTGGGGGGGCATAAACTTTGTCCCATGGTAGCCATTTGTTTCATGTGTCCAGGGTATTCAATATTTCAAAGGTGTTTTTCAATCAAAAAGCTGGATCATGATGGCTCACTTTGTTAGGATGCTGGACTGACAATTTGCAAGCCTGTGTTCGAAGCCCGAGTGCTGCTGTGTAACAGGATGAGCTCCCATAATTCATTCCAGTTCCTGCCCACCTAACAGTTTGGCATCGTGCGAAAATGCAAGTAGATAAAGAGGTATCACTTTGGTGGGCTCATTAACAGGAACTTAAAAGGAGACCCCAACTGAGCATCCCCCAGGCAACAGTGATGTCACTGATTGATCCTTTCACCATGCTTCCGACATGGAAGTTTAGTATAACCAAAAAGCCGAGAATCATTTACCCAGAAAGAAGTTTAAGCACAATTTAGAACAATGTTGTAGATTTCCTGCCACCTGTGGTCTTCATCCATGACCTTCCTGACTCCTGTATAAAGCTGGAGGGATCTGGCAAGTGATCAATCTTTTCTTGAATAGCCTTCCAAAAGTTAAATGTCTATGGAGATTTTCAGTCATCCAGGTCATGGTTGTGTCAAACATGTTGTTTTTTTTCCAAAAAGCAGCTGGACTATGTTTTTTTCCTTGAGGAAGAAGACTTTTCACTTCTCATTCAAGAAGCTTCATCAGTTCTGACTCGATGGTGGGGGCTGGGGGTGGAAGGTTTAGTTCTGACAGGATGGAGGGGGGAATGGAAGGATCAAAGTTCTTTGCAGTCATCTGGTTGTTAGCACTCTTTATGAGAGCCATTGAGACCATTTTATCTGTGCCCCCAGGGTCACCTGAATCAGAGTGCAAATGAATGTGGAATCTTTTTGGAACTGCTGAAAGGACTGTGTTGTAGACAGGAGATAGGTGTTTCTTATCTCTCCCCGTCTGTTGAGGGAAGGCTGTTCAGTTTTAACACAGATGGCCTCTTTTACCCCTCTTTCAAACCTTTCAAATTCACATTCTCTTCCAGAAATAATTGGGGTTAATGTTGTTGTTGTTAGTTGCGAAGTCGTGTCCGATCCATCGCGATCCCATGGACAACGTTTCTCCAGGCCTTCCTGTCCTCTACCATCTTCTGGAGTCCATTTAAGCTCACGCCTACTGCTTCAATGACTCCATCCAGCCACCTCATTCTCTGTCGTCCCCTTCTTCTATTGCCCTCAATCTTTCCAAGCATTAGGCTCTTCTCCAGTGAGTCCTTCCTTCTCATTAGGTGGCCAAAGTACTTGAGTTTCAACTTCAGGATCTGGCCTTCTAAAGAGGGTTAATAGATGTTGACATTTATGTTTGCTAGTTGTTGCTCTGCTTTGTTCTTTAACTTCCCATTGTTTACTGTGGATTTTTGTATTTTTGTATTGTCTGGTCATAGTTATTTATCTGGGGAATTCTTGTAAAAACAAAGAAATTCTTCAAATGGTATGGAAAAAACAAAACCTCACTTGTCTTGTTATCTTGATTTGTTTGTGATGATGCTGATTGATGTAGGTGACTATGAGTGTAGGAAGAACAGAGTTCTGAATCTCAGTTGGAACGCATTCTTGCCTAAGAGGATGCCTACTCAAAACTATGACTGGTGAAGGCTTGGCAAAGCTCCACCCAGGTGGGGTTATTATGATGCTCAAAGAAGAAAGTGTGCCTCAAGTTATTAAGCTGACTGAAGAGGATGAGTAATGGTGGTGGGTTTTTAGGACAGACCTGTGCTAGGGGGAGGGGTTACCTCCCTAAATTTTAATGTGCTTCTCTAGATTTTAAAAGGACAAGATTAAATACTTAAAGGGGCAAGATTAAATGCTTACTCCTTATTTTTTGGTGTGTGTTCTGAATCTTCATGCAGGTGGCATAGTGGCTCAGTAGTTAAGATGCTGGGCTTGTTGGATGGAAAGCCAGGAGCTTAGGTTCAAGATCTGAATGCCATGCAATGGGATGAGCTCCCATCCTTGGCCCACCTGCCAACCTAGCAGTTTGAAAGCATGCAAATGCAAGTAGATAAATAGGTACCGCTTCGGTGGGAAGGTAACAGTGCTCCGTGATGTCATGCTGGCCACATGACCATGGGAATATTTTCAGGCAGCGCTGACTCAATGACCTTAAAACGGAGATGAGCATAGCCCCCTATACTCAGCAATGACTAGCAGAGTAAAATCCGCAGGGATTCCTTTACTTTGTACTTCACGAGATATCTAAAGTTCATAACTTAGTTTTTCATTTGAAAGTGGCTACGATGAAATAATGTGTTAGCACCCATTTCATAATCATGCCTTCTATTATCTGGAACACCCTTACACTTACTGGGAAGTGTAGCTGGTATAAAACATGATGCTTAGAGCGTGAAAACTGAAAAGACTTTCGTTTAATTAACTAGACAGATTAAAGGAATTCCTCTCTTTGAGTGTTAATATTCTATGCACCATGGATGCATATGCTATGGATTGCACTAGTGAACTACTTGTGCATAATTCACAGCATTCTTTAAAAGATACCACTGATTTATAACTTTTAATGTGATGAAACGGGGCAGTTATTCAATATGTAGAAATATTAAAGTTAAATTTCAATGAAATCAAGTAAAACTTAGTTTGGGTTTCCAGCTCACTAATCAAATATCCAATGCGTCTTTCAGACTGAAAAAAATATGCATCTTTGCTCAATATATTTGAATATTGGTTGGGTTTTTTTTTTAAAAAAATTGATATTTATATCAAAAAACATATTGTTAGGATCTGTCATGGTCAGTAAATGCTGGGATTGTCAGGTTGAAATAGTCAAGAGGGAAGCCACAACTATGTGATCAAAACCACAAATCTTTTTAAAGTGTGTTGTGTTATGCAGGCAGTGGTGGGATTCAAATATATCAGGGGTCTTCAAACTTGGCCCTTTTATGACTTGTGGACTTCAACTTCCAGAAATTCCTCAGCCAGCGTGGATGCTGCTTCCAGAAGTCCATTCTGGACCTGGGCAACAAAAAATTAGCTACCGGTTCTGCCGAAGTGGTGCGAACCGGATGAATCCCACCACTGTATGCAGGGCAAGACTTTGCTCATGGGGGTCATTTGTACTATCTTGATTTTTTTTTTTTAGTCCTGTGGATGACACTGTATAATTTCCAGTTGGATGTTCATTTAAGATTTTGCCTTTTCTCAAAAACAGTATGTAGTTTTTCATGATATCCAAGAGTATATAAAATCAACCAACCATTATTAGTATTACACAGTAACTGATCCTGGGACATCACATTTGGACTTCCAAATTGGGGAGGAATGGATTTTTTTTTTTTAGAAACCATAAAAAAGGGGAATTTAGAAAGCCAGAATCATGATAGAGCATATAGATTTTCAAGCTATTTGTATATTCCTGTTCAAATATGCCCAGGAAAAAAAATCAAAATATTTTTGTAACAATTGGATTTTAATATAGGCTGATACGTGCACAAATAACTAAGCATTTACATCTATGGAGTTCTTCTGCCCTACTCACATAAAAAGCACCACTTGATTTATCATACAGGTTAACTAAACTATTAAAATAGTGGTGCAATTACAAAAGTTTGTCTGCTATGGAATACTGTAAATCTGGTTAGGGATGGGTGTGGATTCTGATGTCATTCATCAGATTTGAAAGAACAACTACATAGTTATAAAGAGACACACAGGTTCCTTCCTTCCTTCCTTCCTTCCTTCCTTCCTTCCTTCCTTCCTTCCTTCCTTCCTTCCTTCCTTCCTTCCCAACCAGTCTGTCAATGGTTTGAAATAATTAGCAGTAAAAGCCTTTTAAAAGTAAGCCAAACGCAGTGGCTTCCCCTCCCTGATCTGGGGATTAACTTAGCTCTGTTGACACATGTGTCTTTTTAACATCAATTATATTTACTTATGAAACAGATTTTATTAATGGATTGCTTTATAACAGCTTATCCACTATGGTAATGGTTTTGACAAGAAATGAATGGAGCAATGTTCATTAGTGTGGGTAAGCTATTTTGCAAAGTGCCTGTCAGAAGAGTTGTTCATATCTGTGTTCAGATTTCAGGCTGGCATGTTTATGCCATTACCTAACTCCATGACAGGCTTGAGAGACCTATGCAACACTGGATGTATCATACAAATTAATCCAAATTTTTAGAGAAGAAACAGAAAAAGCAGTTCCCACTCCAAATGCAACAGCATGCAGGGAGAGATGCAATGTTTGTTTTCATTTTCTGTGCCTTGTTCAGGATTCCATTGATGGTCCTGCCAAGAGACTCTTCTGCAAGCTCTTGTGATCCATAGTGATAGCTTTATGCAAAGTGTTGGTAATTTGGCTTCCTTGTGTTTCTGCATCCACTGGAGAACCAGTCAGAAAGGCTGATGAAATTACCAATTTCTGTTTAAATAAGTATCAGCTTCTTGAATACAAGGAATTGGGATGAAGTATATCAAATCAGGATCAAATCAAGATGGAATATCACTGGCCATTTCCATAGGAGGGAAGAATCCGTTGAATTAAGGCTGAAACTTGACAGATTACAGAATTTGCTATTCTTGCAGACTGGCCTAATAGTTATTTGTTCCAATGTAGTTGGCAAGCCTACCCTTGTACAGAAAGAGTGGGAGTGGATCTTAACTTGAAGAGACGAATAGTTTGGCCTTATTTTAAAATTCCAAAGTCCTGGATGTGCAGTGTACCAAAGTTTTTAATTTGGGACAAAACTGAACAAAGAGGGCACAGAGGGGTAGATATCCTCACCTATTGTAACAAAAAATAACAGTAACCAGCCTTAATGCCATTAGACTAGAACATGGGTCGGCCATCCGAAACGTCGGATGAGCCGCACGGACCCATTTAGCTTAAAAAAAAAAAACGCTGGGAGCCGCGCGTTCGCGCATGCGCGCGCACCCGCGCATGCGCGCGACCCCGTTCGCGCATGCGCGCGCGCCCCGCGCACCCGCGCGACCCCCGTTCGCGCATGCGCGCGCGCCCCGCGCACCCGCGCATGCGCACCCGCGCGCCGTTCGCGCATGCGCGCGCCGTTCGCGCATGCGCACCTGCGCTCGCGCACCCCCCCCCCGCACCCGCCCGCGCATGCGCGCATGCGCTCGCGCACCCCCCGCACCCGCCCGCGCATGCGCGCATGCGCTCGCCAAAATGGCGGAGGAGGCTCCGGAGCCGCAGGTAAGGCCTCAAAGAGCCGCATGCGGCTCCGGAGCCGCGGGTTGCCGACCCGTGGACTAGAAGCTTCAACGCATTAGAATCCAAAAAAGTTTATACTGTAATATATTTGCTCGTCCATAACATACAGTTAGATATATTGTTGTTGTTTCATATGAAAATTTTCATAGTGAATCACAGATCTCTTCCTGGGCTGTCTACCATAATCAATGCAGAAATTTATTTCCCTTTTCAGAATAATCCAAAATAGCTTTCAGCATATATATATATATACTTATCCTTGTATTTAAAAAATGCTATATAAAATCTCACCGACTGTCTTTTTTCTGCTGGTTGTCCACATGATTAAAAACATTTCCACTGATTGTTCTGCAGTGCATTTGTATATTGTACAATCCCACACCATAATGTAACAACACATATTATATAAGCAGATCATTAGTTTTTCCATTCAATTTTACATTTCTAAACTACTCAATGAATGATACAACTAGAATGGGACATTAGTTGTATCACTCTAAGACAAGACCTTAAAATCATAACAGGGGCACTAGAGGGTTGTTAAAAACTGTGCCCTTTTCCAGGGCAGTATCTTCCACAGATTGCATAGAAGCTAGAAATGACTGTCCATCGAGTTCAGAAAAGTTAGGTAACTTGGGATAGAATTGATGCTGCAGATTAAATATGAGTAGTCTATTGTCTCCCTAAGCCTAGCTTGCAGAGGAAAGTTTGCTTATTAGTGTCTGAAATGGCTTTTCCTTTCCCCATCATTAGCTCTGAGCTGAGGAGGGGAAAGTATGCCTGAGGAGGAAAAATAGAGGAGTTTAACTTAAAAAGGACCCCTCACCAATAAAATGTCCCTTTCTGTTTACTCTAGGATGCTGTTGGTTTCCTTTGCAAATGCTTTTTGAAAAGTGCAGCAGTGAGAAAAGGAAAAAATAGTGTACTTGAATCAGAACAGGAAAGCAAAGACCAATTGTGATTATGAAGATAAAGGAGGAGTCAATTAGGGAGGGGTAAAGGAAAGATTTTGCAGATAGAGATGCATGTTATTAACATTAGGAAGATAAGCTTAATTGCAAAATGAAGCGCCACTGTGCTCCCACACCCACAACAGATGAGACACACAGTATATATTGACTTAACTTAGGGCACAATTGTATTAAAGAGAAATCTGGAATAGTGCTTCTTCCTATAAAGCCTAGGCTTAAGAATTGCAAGGTGGTTAAAGCACCGCTTCATCAGCATCCTCCACGCCACAGGTCCTCCCATTTTTGAACTGCAAACTTTAAAATGCCTCACACATCCTAGTGTGGCACTTGGGACAATTGGAGATGTGCACTCTTGCTACAAAAGTTTTTCTGTATATATAAAACTAGCATCTGTGAGCTTGCCTGATATCCTGTTTTCTATACAGGTAATCCTCGACTTACAACCATTTGTTTCGTGACTGTTTGAAGTCACAATAGCACTGAAAAAAGTGACTTACCATCGTTTTTCAACATTGCAGCATCCCATAGTCATGTGATCAAAATTCAGATGCATGGCAACTGGTATGTATTATGACGGCTGCAGTGTCCTGGGGTTATGGGATCCCCTTTTGCGAGCTTCTGAGAAGCAAAGTCAGTGGGGAAGCCAGATTCACTTGACAACTGTGTTAGTAATTTAACAACTGCAGTGATTCACAATTTAGATATATTTACAAGCAAGTTGATAGGTAACTGCAGATTTAGGTTTATCACTGAAAATTAAATCTGTTGGCAATAAAAATAATATTGCAATGAGGAGACAATTAAGGTTGTTATCCTATCCCCCAGATAGAGGCTTCCAGGCATTTACCATGAACCAAGAGATTATCTTCAAAATAGATCCAACCACTAATTTTTTGCCTGGCTGGAAAGATCCAGTGTCAGCCTCTCAAAAGCAGCCCGGTTGGGAGAAATATAGAGAGGATAGTATGGAAGTTTCTGTGCTGGTTTTAGGTCCACTAGATTTAAAACTTTCTGAATAGAGTTAGCCCTCAACTTACAACCATTGGTTTATGACCATTTGAAGTTACAACGGCACTGAAAAAAGTACTAGTCCTCACAATTATGACCATAAAAGCATCCCCATGGTCACATGATCAAAACTCAACCTCTTGGTAACTGGCATATATTTACGATAGTTGCAGTGACCCAGAGCATGTAATCGCCATTTGCAACCTTCCCAGCCCAGCTTCCGATAAGCAAACTCAACAGGGCAAGGCTGGATTCACTTAAAGAGCACACAAT
The DNA here is from genome assembly GCA_023970755.1 of Azemiops feae. Classification (NCBI taxonomy): domain Eukaryota; kingdom Metazoa; phylum Chordata; class Lepidosauria; order Squamata; family Viperidae; genus Azemiops; species Azemiops feae. Next base: position 240,879 of record JALGBA010001242.1, on the reverse strand, counting down.
TCACTTAACAACTGCAGTAATTCACTTAACAACCATGATAAAAAAGGTCATAAAATCAGGTGCGACTTACTTAACAACTGCCTTGCTTATGAGTGGAAATTCTGATCCCAGTTGTGGTCATAAGTCAAGGACTACGTGTATTTAACCATGCACCCTCCAACATGAAATGCTAGTCCTTAGTAGGTTTCAGCCACTTCTCTCCCATTTCTTATACCAAGAAAGAAAATTAAAGAAATAAGACCTGGAATAGGAAGCAAAAAAAGGAAAGGAAATCACTCTGCCCTCACTTTTTCCCTGCTAGTTTGAATCTAAGATATCTTTAGTTATATCAGAAGTTTAGTGTTGAAAGGCTGATCACCCACTTCACCTTAAATAGGTACCATCTTTTCTCCTTTATCCATATGATTGTGGAACAAAATCTGTTTTGTGGAAATACTTAATATTGGACTTCACTGCTGTACTGAAAATGTGCTTAGCTGCCAAGCTGCTGCATCATCTAGTTCAGGTGAAGATGACACAGGTTAAAGATGTGAAGTTGTTTCCATGGCCAACTGGTCCACTGACTTAGAAGAATATGCCTTTCCCCTTCACTTTAATTTCAGTATTTGATTGCATTGGTAATGATCCTCTAATGCAGCATTGAGGCTATCCAGTGGTGGGATTCAAATATGTGAACAACCGGTTCCCTGTGTGGATGCCGCTTCCGGAAGTCCATTCTGGGCCTGGGCAACAAAAAATTAGCTACCGGTTCTGCCGAAGTGGTGCGAACTGGCTGAATCCCACCACTGAGGCTATCTAAAATGCCATGTTATAAGATCACCCAGCCATTCCTCTGCTGATTTGGCACTAAAGCTGATAATAACCCCAGCAAGGGTTGGCTGATGCTATATAAACTATGGAGTCCTTGGTGCTCCCTGAGCTTAGTGTTTTGCTTGCAGATGTTTCATTATGCAACTAGGTAACATCTTCATGCAGAAGTTTATTAGATGAAAAGGTTTACCAAAGTTTTTATGAGATGTTGAGAACATAAAAGCAAGTAACACAAGAGGCAGAAATCTACCAGCAGACCTCTGTAACTGCAGTCCTAAACTCGTTTACCTTAGGAACAAATTCTATTTAACTCAATGAGGTTCTCAGGACTGAATTTAAATGAATATGAGTAAAAATGCTTTTTTAAATACCACACTTAGCCTTGCTGCATTTCAGACTTTTAGAAATGCTAAGCCAAGGCAATTTAGAATTTTTGAATTTACAGGGTACTTGTATACAATTTCTTAAAATTAATTCAATCATTAGATTTTAAGTGTCTCTCAAAAGTCAAATTTCAAAATTAAATTATGAAATATTTGAAATCCAGAAAAATAGATTCTAATCCTCTATTGCTATTGATTTTTTATTACATGCACAATTCCTTTTCAGTGTAATGCTGAACTCAGATGTCTTTGTTTATGATGTTTATATTCCACCTTATCTCTGGGAGTTGAAAGTTGTACTGTATTTTTGAGCAATTTTTCCATAACCTTATCTGCATAACAGCCTTGTGATTGAACTGAGAAGTAAAAATAGCTTGAAGTCGCTTTGTGAAGCCCATGGTTGAGTGGGGACTTTAAATGGGTGTCTCTGACTGGCATTTTAGCAACAATGCATTTTAGTGGTCATATTAATTTTGTCACTTAGTAACTTTTGGATAATTCTGGAGCATAATCTCATTATTAGTGCCTTTGTAGCATAAAATGCAACTTCAGCCTTTATTTTTGTTTTTGTTTTAAATAATATTGGCTAAAAAAATTAACATCATTCTTTCTGCATTAGTAATTAGAGATAAAAGTACGTTTTATCCCAATCAAAATTTTAAAGTGAAAAATAGTCTGGCTTCAAAGAACACAATAAAACCCCAATCTGAGTTCATAGAGTGGCTATGTTCACATAACATGGTTTATTACATTATGGTTTAATGTAATTATGTTTTGGTTCACAGAGGTCCAGTACATTGGCTGGATCATGATCATCTCTAATTTGCTGGATGCTGCTCGTTAGTAAAATATCAAAGAATTGCATAAATTACATTGGCTGCAACTTGTGATTCAGCAAAAAACTGAAGTAAGCCAGGAATGAAAAGTAATAGAACAATTGTTGAAGTTCTTGCTCCTTTGTTCAGTCCTGATTATTATTCTAGACTTAGTCCATTACTTAGCACATGGTTATTTGATTTTATGGCCTCTCTGTCTCAACTGATCTTTCATGACGTGGCTCTCTGAGAGAGAGCAGGCTGCCTAGAAAGTTGTTGACACCTGTGCTGCTTTCTGCTTTTTAAGCCCTCCCCCAGCATCAGGTGGTGAGATAGAGTATAAATGCTGTGCTGTGAAGCAGCAAAGAGTCTCACGGGAAAGAGAAGAGGGAAAAGGGTGTGGAGGGAAGTAAAGCTGCCTAAAAGAAAGAGAAAAGGGGGGTGAAAGGGGTATTTTTCTTTAGCAGTCGTCTCAAGGAGTAAGAGTAGCAGAAGGAGTAGTAGTGGGGAAGAGTGGAGATAGTAATGAGTAGCACTATGAGTGTTTGTGTGTGTTGTGTAGGGACCTGTGTTAGTAATTTTGTTGTCTTGAACCCACCAAATTGGGTATAGTTTAAAAGAAACCTATATATATATATTAAAGAATCCTTCCAGCTTTCCTTGCTGTATTCCAGGCCTTTTGAAAAAATGCATTTTATTAGAACAGGAAAACTTTACTAACTTGGAAATATGTTTTCACACCTTAAAATAGTTACTGGCATTTTATTACTTTCAATAAGGCAGGGTGCTTCCCTTCCTCAAGCCACTGGTGGGTCTCCTGATCCAACTGTTTCTTGATAGCAAGGAGTATCTTTGTACTCTTGGTTTTGACTCTCAATCTCACATTTGATACAGGCTAGCTAATGTCTCTACCACATTCACGAACAATTCATACATGTTGTAGCTTACTACTATAGTGTTACAGTTGTTTTGCTAAGATAATCTTTTACAACACAGAGGCTAAGTTATAAAGAGGTTGAACAAATGGAAGAACCAGTTTTAATTCAAACAAGTACACATACATAAACCCAGATTATTCTGCTTGATTAAATTGTGAAAGGAAGCTAACATTTGAGATGGTATTTTTCTGTATATGAGAAAAGGCTGCTAAATTTGGTAAGCACCATCTTTCTGCAGTTTATATAATGGATGAAAAAATTGTCAGTGTAGGCTTTGTTCAGTTCATTTCCCCAACTCTAAGCTTGTTTTGGGTAACTTTTATATTCACTGACATTTTTTGCAAACAATTTTCTTGTATATTTTTTCCTTTAATGCATATATCTTAGTATATTTTTACTTATGGAGCTTCTTTGCAAAATTCTGAAAACATATGCAAGTGTGCTTTCATATACAGTAGAAATTGTAGCAGAACACAAGTTTTTCAAATCAAGGGGCCACATTTGGTCTTTGAGGGGCACACCTACAAAATGTGTGGAAAAGATCAAATGAAAGCAAATTTTGGTTTGATTGCAATAAATTTAAATTTGATTGTTCTCCATTGTTTTTTCTTTCTCTCCCTTTAAATTTGATGAGGTTCTGAGAACTAAGCCAAGACTTAAGGGCCTTAATTTGTTCACTTGTGTGGCATATAGGTTTGGGTGATGCAAATTATCTTTACATTAAAATGCATGTCATGTCATGTCAAACATATATCCCATTACTCTCTAGACCAGCCTTACATTTTACAAGTCATCTTTTATTAATTCAGTCTAGACCAGAAATGTACATAACATTCAGAGAAAACTATAGTAATTTGGTTCAGCCTTTAACTCAACAGAAACAGCAAGAGGTGGAGAGGAAAGGGAAGGTGATTCACAATAAGGAAAACCCATTTGGATAGAAGTTGAAGAGCCCATCTAAGTCTAGTATCCTCTAGTTAAAGAAAAGCCAATAATGTCTGTCGGTCTACTGAATGCCTGGGCAATTGATAAGAGCAGGATGAGAAACTAAAATAACTTGAATGTAATCTCTGGAATGTAACCTAGTCTGAGTTAACTAGTTGTATGACTTCTATTCTTATATTTGCCATGTCACCTGATAGAGATCAGAACTCTGCATGGTCAATCCATCTGGCTTGCCATGACAGAAACAAGCCCATCTCTGGTATGCCCATGGATTGGCTATACTTTCCCCATCCCCTCATATTATAATGGGTAAATCAATTTTGTGCTGAGGATATTAATTTACACATCATTGTACAGCCATCAGTATTCTTCACCAAGGATTGCAAAGTCTAGAGAAACTGAGATTTTACACAACTGTATTTATTCAGTTGCAAAACAGAACAAAACCATATCAGCATGTCTTGACATGTAGTAGAAAACAAAAGTCTGACTAGGTTCAAAGCTCATAGGACATTTCAGTGCCTTTCTTACCAACAGCCGACACTTAAGGAATTGATGGTCATGTTTCTTTCCCATTCAGATTAAAAAAAATTTAAATTCATCAAAATACTTTGTATCAGGATGCTCATTGCCCTGCAGTGATAACAATATTTGATATTCTGTTTCTTGGGGGGGATAGACAGTAAAATTTAAACTAGATAATGAGTGTGATGGTGGTAGAGCCTGCAATTCCAACATTATACTTATCCGCCATTTTATCTCTTCTACAAGTGCCCGTTGTTACTCAATTCACACTACTAACCACATATCTTTCTCACATGTTATGTTGGATAATCTGCCAATAATTCTTTTTTTAAGCAGCAGAAAATGCAGTCTGACACTAATGCTATTCTTCAAGGGTAACCTACTTTCCTTACATACCATTGTTCAACCTTTGGTTTTTCTCAATTACCACTTTATATTCAAGTCCTCAGGATCATTTCCTTATTCTGGACACAGGATAAGAATTTCAATGATTAATTTTGAAAACCACACTCTACCTGCAAGCCAGAACCTAAATTTTATAAATAAGAGCATAGTGAGACCATCGCACAAACACACATACTAGATTTGCACCCATGAGTACTGGTTATAGCCAAATAATTGTGTCATTGCTGCTGCTGCTGTTCATCTTATTATTGTTATTTGCTGCTCTTCCTCCCAAAGGAGCCCAGGCAAGTGTCTGTGCCTCTGGTCCCTAATTCTGGTTCCTAATTCATGCATGTCCAACAGTATACTCTGAATTGAACTGGATCAATTTTCCAGATGAAATTAAAAATCTAAATCAGATCTGTATGTGGCAAACCCCCCAGAAAATCTAAAAAGTGAAACACATGCACATTTGACTGCTCAGGTATGCACTGATATCTTCTGGTCTGTTATGTTTGAAGGTTAAGGACCGCCCACCCTCAATCAAAAACACGACTAATCTATCTGAAAGACTAATCTTTATCAAACAGGAATATTCCAACTGTAAATCACACATCACAAAGCTATTTATTTGTACCCATATGGAAGATATAAACTCTGAATTATCCATAAATGTCCAATCCCCAAACCACCTTATTAGACAAAAGAACAAAGACCTTATTTATGAATCAACTATACTCAATTCTCCATTCTTCAAAACTCAGCCATAGCAAAACAGGAGAATCTTCCAGGAGTCTTTACTAATTAAGTTCCTAATGTTAATTATTTAAATTTTCCACAGTTTGCAACAAACAGTGCCAGAAGCTCGGGATCCTTTATTATCATATCTAATGAAAAATGAACAATTACTGAAATGACCTAGGAATATTAAACAGCTCCCTGCAGCAAGAGAGACCCATATGTAGGTATAGATTCTATTTGTAATTAGCATGCTTATTTAAAAATCTTTGAGATAAAGGGGTGAGGAAACGCTTCCTTCCTCTTCTTAAGCTGTATCAGCTCTTCCTGAAGAGATTCGTACTACACCCCCAGATCAGACTTTTCCAAAGTCAAGTGATCCAAAAGTGAACATAGGATCAGCGTCTATGGTTTGGTACATACCACCTTCGGTCTCATCTCTATTTTACAATTGGAAAAACTAAAATACCACTAACTGGAGATTTTCGTTAAAAAAATCTTTAGCCATCAATGGTATCCAATTTTTGCCTGGGCTAATAGGCTATTATATTATTAGCCATTTTCTTTTAAAGTTAAAACTTTCTTTTACATTTATATTTATTTTATTACTAACTTTTCTATGTGGTTCCATTTAAGTAATGTCCCAGTTTTATAGGAATCTGATTAGACTACTTCTTAATCCTCCATCCTTATATAACACATTTAGAGAAAACTAAATTGGGAAGGCTGATTTAGAACTTGCCTAAGGAAGTTGGTAAATTAAGGCACAGGCTAGAAAACGGGAGACTGTGAGTTCAAGTACCACCTTGGTTATGAAAGCCAGCCAGGTGACTTTGGGCCAGTGACTCTCTCTGTCCAACCACTTCATGTTATGGGGAAAATAAAAGCAGGAAGGAGTACAATGTATGTTCATTGCCTTGAATTATTTAAAAATAATAAAGGTGGAATATAAACAATAAAATGTTTCAGCCTAAAACAGAAGTTTGTGAGTACCTCTATGAAAAGTATGTTTAATTATTAAGTCCCCTTCCCATTGGATGGTGAAGAGTAAGGAGTAAAGGAGAATTGGAGGAAAAGAGAAAAGGAAAACAGAATTTATACAAGACAAAAGAGAAACGGATTGCTTGCATCTAATATTTAATTGAGCTATGGACATTGGAGAAAAATGGGACTATTTTAAATCTTGTTTAAATTTTATTTTTTGCCTGTTTCATTATATTATAACAGCAAGTAGAATTTTCAGATGACCTGTGGCAGCCCAACACATTTGCAGGAAAAACTAATGTCAAACTGAGAGCCAGGTTGGTGTGATTAAGACTAGAAACTAGGCAACCATGAATTCTAATCCCACCACAGACATAAATCTTTATGACATTTTTCACTGGAATTTGAATACTGCACATCTATTGCACATAGCATAGTAATACATATTTACATGCTCCAAGGATAATAAAGATACTAAAAGCCATCAGAATAGCAAATATTTCTGAGATTCTTTGTGGTAAATACATCAGTTCCATTCATGATGGTGATGATGGTGATAATGATGACAATGATGATGATGATTCATTAAAAGGAACTATGGAACTTGAGCAGTCATAATAAGTTAAAATTTTAAAATTTTCTATGCCTAATCTAGAAGCTCCTTACAAAGATATCATTAATCTGCAAAATAATTAGCCTCGCATGGTGCATTTTTCATTGTTCAAGAGTAATCCAGCATCATCACTAAAATGAGCTTCTCTAAAGCCACCTTTTACATTATTGTGATTGGAACTGCCATAGCCACTACAAAAATCATCATGGTTTGGTTTGATCTTCAAAATGGGGTCCAGCAGAAAGCCCTTGAGAGTTTCTTGTTGAGGTGTATAGCTGAGAGACAGCCGAGTCCCTCCACTTTTACTGTCACTTCTATTTTCTCAGCCACCTTAAATTCCACCACCACCACTATCCTACTTGCCCTACCACTATACTCTGTTTGAAGCTGTGGGTCAAGATGCCAGCTATGTGGGAGTCCTGCTGGAAAACAATGTATGTGGCAGAAATTGTAGGATCACGTTCATTTTTTTCTTTTCAGCAGCAAGCTTTATATCATTATCTCAGGATATTTCTCCATCCTATTTGGGTTTGGCCACCTTTCTTTGTTAATACCAAGAATGGTTTGCCAAAAAGTTATATTTTAAAAAATTAATCCAGACAATAAAGTTCATTGATATGTTTTTTTAGGGTTTTTGAGTTTATTTATTGAAAAGATCAACTGAGTAATTTTTAGCTGGGTAATGTTGACTCTCATTTTTATCACTTCTGTGATCAGATCTATAAGCATGTGTGATTCCAGAAAGGTTGGGCATACCACTTTAGCGATGCAATAAAAATCCCACTGCAATAAGGATTACCAGCTATCACTTTGCTTTTCCTAAAGACTTGTGGAAGAAACAAACCTGTTAGGGCTGACTGCTTGGCTTTTTAGTGCATCACTTACTAAAAAGACTTAAAACAGGAGCCTGTGGAGCTTATAAAAATTGTGTAGTGGAATCTATGGCAACATGAATGCCAGCCACAGGCAAAGTCCATCTGATTTTTATTTTTCCTTCCAATGAATAAAATATATTTTAAAACATATAAAACATACTTGCTTTGACAAAGCAGTTTTCAGATCTGGAACTGGAAAGATAAGATGGTTGACAGTGTGTCCATGTCTAATTTATCTGGTACTATAAAAGTCTGGTGCTTTTATAACAGTGCTGGGATTTTTGTACAGCGATGTCTTATCTGGGGCTTGCCAGAATGAGCATGTGGCAAAACAATAATGTATGTTGCACAACAATTCCTTACTTGACAAATCATTATGGAAATTGGTACTTGTATAATGCGAGACCAGAAGTTCTTTATATCAAGTAATAAATATTCATTGAAACAAATTGAATGAATTGTTATGTCTTTCCTCTTTTCAAGCTTTCTTTTTCATTGTATTGTATTGTATTCCATATTTAATGCAAATTATATTCCTGAAGTAATTTACAATTAGTATTCATCAGAATAGGATCCTCAAATTATCTCTCCCTACAACTTGCACAAGAAGGTTGAGATTCACTAAAGGTGCCATGGAGAGAAGGTACTGAGAAAATGAATGTTGCTAACCATGGTACGTTCAACAACATATCTAACTGGAATAGTAGAGAATGTTTTGATTGAGTATAATAAGGCTTCCTTAATTATGCACATATTAATGCTATAAAATATATCAGAAAAATATCTAGAGTTTTTTCTCCAAGTAAAATAATAAAATCTGCCAAAATTGGTATGTGATTTTGAAGATCTAGTTTATACTTGAATATGGCACACAGACTCTCTCCCCAAGGAGAGGAGCAAAACAAATACGGTTGGCTTTCATTCTGATTTCTTAAAATTCTGGCAAAGATGAAAACTAGATTTGATGCCTATTTTCTCTTTTGGTCTTATGATTGCCATTCTTACCTATTGCTTTTCAATGAGGAACACTAAAGTGACACATGTTCAAAATATTGGATGATGTCAGCAGGAACAGTTGCCATAATTTTGCAACATTGCAGGTCCCAAGATCTTGTCTATCCCCTGCTTCAAAAAGGTTCCCAACCAAGTAGCTAGGATTTGGACTCAAGGGCATTATGGGAAATTACATATTCAAGGACATTTTGGGAAATTACCTGGTAACTAAAACCATTTATTGCCCTGCTTGAAATACTTCCTTCTGTCATTGCCAAATCTTCTTAAACTGTTCAGTCTGGCATGGTCCTTGAAGAAAGAATGCTACTCAGGGGTCTGTTAGAATTTAGGTTAATTCAGAACATTGAAAAGAAAGCAAGGATTTTTTTTTTAAAAAAAATCAATTATTTCATTTTATTTATTAAATTTGCTGCCCATATTGCTGCCTTGTATCATCTCATCCCAATGAGACTGGCCCACCTCCTCTCTAGGTCAGGCCCGGCATGGACAAAGAGACAGACTCCAATTTTCTCTTAAGTTACACAAGCAGATCTGAGTTAAGGTGTATCCTCCCATAAGGTTGGGAGATCATGCTAGATGGAATTAATCATTAGAACAGCTTCTCTCCCAGAACTATATATATATACACTATGGCTATATATACACTCCCAGAACTGTGGGTGTCCATCACTGAAAGTTTTCAAGAAAAGATTGGACAACCATTTCTTTGGGATGGAATAAGGAACCCTACCTTGGGAGGGGGGTTGGACTACTAGAACTCCAAGGTACCTTCCAGTCCTATGATTTTATAATTGTATAAATATTTTTGTTTCCATATTCAGGATTTCTGTAATCACAATATGTAATAATGAATTTCAGCATTTATAATAGTTTTTTTTTAATGAAACCAGATAACATGTAGGGAATAGTGAAATGTAGAGGTGGTTTTTCTGAGTAAACTACATTCTATTGAGCCTCTCCTGAACTGCTGGTCTAGTAAGCTAAACTGGCAAAGACAATGGTACAGATAATATGAGAACAACACTGGATACCTAAAAGACTACATTTAAATTTACCTAAAAGTTCCAGAGCGACAGTAGGTTTCTATTATAAAAAAAATTAACATGGTAGCTAGATTTGGCTTTATACAAATGAACAAATATACATATCTTGATTTTCTGATCACTTAGTCAAGGTTAAATTAATATGAAAATTAGATTTTCTTAATACAGGATATATTGAGAAATCATGATGCAAATGGGAATCTTCAATTATCCTTGAGCAATAACATCATTCATTCATACATATATTATTATATATTCCTGTGTTCAGCCTTAGTTTAAACATTTTAAATACATTTGGGACAAGCTCTGAAGTGATGGAGCTATTTCGGCTCCAAAGAGCTCACTGCTGACAGACTAGACTATTTCTCTCCGTTGTTACTGCTGTTGTTTATGTGTTCAAATGTGCCTTTAAAAGAAACACTATGTGCCTTTCACTCTCCTGTCACTTCCTGTTGCAAGCATTGATGGGAAGAAGAAAGGAAATGAGGTAATTCTAGCCTCCATTCCTCATGCAGAGAAGCCATCCACAGCTCTCCAGGCTGCCATCTCCTCCCATATTCGAGCATCGTGGTTTTACCTGATCTTGCAGCGTTTAATAAAGATTAGATGGTGAAATACTGTCTCCTTTGTTGAATGGCAAGAAAGGTTATCTGTCTTGATAGCTTTTCATATGGCTGCAAGGCTACAGGTTAGCAAGTCCAGGCTTCTCTTGAAAATACCAATGAGGGCTCCTGTCCCGGATTTGCTAACCTGTAGCCTTGCAGCCATGTGAAAAGCTATCAAGACAGATAACCTTTCTTGCCATTCAACAAAGGAGACAGTATTTCACCATCTAATCTTTATTAAACGCTGCAACATTTAAAAGAAACTCATTCAGTGTTGTGATTCCAGAACTCTATAAAGAAGCAGGAGGAGTAGCAGAAGCAACATGCTTGAATGTGGCCTCTTTCCCAACTACTTCCTCTGTTCTACAAATATTTTTGTAAAATGTAAATATTTGCATTTTATTAATCATAAATTTAACTACTATTGTGGCAAACAATGCATTTTACTAAATATGAAGATGCTTATCAATGTTCCAATATGATTCATTTAAAGATTAACCTAATTTAGAATCTGAGTAGATGCTGGCAAATTAAATTGATCAAATAGTTATGACATTAGCACATACCTTACTTAAATTAATATGTAGAAACCTACTGAAGCATGTAGTGTGGGATAAAAAAAGGAGGCTTAAAAGGAAGTGAACTGACAGCTAATACTCCCAACAGCTACTGTTACACAATACTTTTATAGAAACAAACAGGGATTCTGATACAATCTGTTTCCAGTGAATACCTGTTTAATTATAGTCATTAGTCTTCGAAAGGTCTTCACACTTCAGAGAGCTAGTTTGGTGAGGGTGAAGGTTCGTTCTCCGAGCTTGAAGGTTGGTTTCCGAACATTTTGTTACCAGGCTAGGTAACGTCTTCAGTGTTTAGTGCCGAAGATGTTACCTAGCCTAGTAACAAAACGTTTGGAAACCAACCCTCAAATTCGGAGAACGAACCTTCACCCTCATCCTACACCTGAGCTACAGATATTCGCCACTATTGCAAAGCTAGCTTGGTGTTGTACAGATTGTCCTCAAATTAACAACCATTCAGTTAACGAGTCTTCAAAGTTAGAATAGCACTGAAAAAGGTTATGATACACCTTGCACTTAGGACAGCATCCCCATGATCATATGATCAAAATTTGGACGCTTGACAACCTACTATTACTGGGAAACTTTGGCATTTACTTGCCATATCATGTCCAGTTCCTCCTTCAGACCCTGGTACTTCTCCAATTTCTCATACTGCTTCCTGATGTTGTCGTTTGGCACCACTACATCTATTACCACTGCTGTCTTGGGCATTGTCCACTATCGTGAGGTTTGATTGATTGGCTAGTATCTGCTTGTTTGTATGCATGTGGAAAACCTATGGGATCTTAGCCATCTTAGTTTCCACAACTTTCTGTGGGATCTCCCATCTAGACCTAGGAGAATAGTCCATATTCAGTACAGGTTTCCTATACACAATGCCAGCTTTTTAGTTGTGCTGTTCAGTATATGCTGTTCTTGCCTTCATCTTACACCCTGCTACTAAGTGTTGGACTGTCTCAGCATAGTCTGCACCTTGGATACTGTCTAGTATGGTAGACCACTATTTTTATGGATCTGGTGCTTAGTGCCTGTTTTTGTGCTGCTATGATCAATGTCCGAGTGCTATCTTTTAGTCCAGCACTTCCCAGCCACTTATAGGATTTACCAATCTTCCACCTCAGCTGTCAATGGTATATCCCATGCAGGGTCTTGTCTTGCTGTGGTACTTCCTCTGCTTGATCTTTCTCCAACATCATCTGCTGCCTCCGACATTCTCTCAGAAGTTCAATTTTGGGTGCCATCATTGATGTACTCCCAGATGCTATGGGTTTCATCCATAACAATGACTGACACTTGCTATACTCCAACTATCCTCCTACCATCTGGTGTACAGTCTCTTGGTGTTGGATGTGGGGTGGAACCCACACTGTGAGGAGCTTCCAGGTCTTCATATCAACAGTTTTCATGTCCTTGTTTGGCCAGCAATCTATACTGGCATGGAATCTGATGACTGGCAGAGCCATACATACTGATGGCATGGATCTTGTTCTTCCTAATGAACTGGATCTTCAGGATCTGTCAGGACCTTTCATAATACTTTGATGTTGCTGTCTTCCTTGCCTCTTCTTTGCAGTTGCCATGTGACTGTGGGATACAAAGATACTTATAACTGGTCTTACGTCTGCTATGTGATCCTTGGTAGTTCCACTCCATCAGTCTTAACTATTTTCCCTCTCTTGACTAGCATCCAGCTACACTTCTCTAGTATGAATGAAATCCCAATGTCCTCACTGTAGATCCATATGTATGTTTGTGTGTGCGTGCATAAATATGCCTTCAGTGCAGGATTGTCATGATTAGCACATAGAAGAGAAGATGTCTAGAGATTGGCTATATATACAGTCCCATTAAATCAGGGGTCCCCAACCCAAGGCCACGAACTGGCACCAGGCCGTGGCCCGACAGGAACCAGGCTGTGTGAGTGAAGCCCCATCCACACAAGTGCAGGGTCGAGGCAGTGCATAAACCATGCCTCCTGATCCACTGAAAAACCACCCTCCAAGGAACCAGTCCCTGACACCCAAAAGGTTGGTCACAGCATTAAGAATGGTGCAAGAGCATTGCAAGCATAATAATAGCAGAAGGTTATAACCAGGGAGAATATACTAGATTGAGAGATCTAGTTGTACCTCTTAAATAATCAATTTTTATTCATAAACTCAGCTCAGCCTACAATCACACTCATCAAGGCTCTATAAAGCAGAGGATTCCAGGATTTGGAGTCAGGTGTGTATTTTATCTCCCATGTGAACTTTCTGATTACCAGTAATATTCTGCATATATCTGATGAGTGAACAGTGACTTGTTTCCAAAGTAGGGTCATCACAAATTGGATTATTCTCACTAATATTCTATGGTACTCTATTATTTTATCACTGCTGCACAGGAATTCAGTTTCACATTTGATATTGGGTGTTGTTCATTTAAGAGAAGGCAGTGTTACAATAGCTATCATGGCTTATAAATATGAGTTTAAACTCACTTCTGACATGGAACAAGAAGGCAGTTTCTTGCACAACCATAAAATGTTTGATGTCAGCTAATATGATTCACAAACTTGAGTAATCTGACATCAACAAAATGGTAGCTCCCTGTTTTGCTACCAACTACCTCCTGAATTTGGGATGAATTGCATCTCTTAAGTTGAATGGCTGATAATGCAACCCCTCAAAGAAGAATATTTCTCAATGAAGCATTCCTACAACCTGCAATCCCCTAGACATATAAAAATTAGGAAAACATGAAACCAAAACAGTTTTCTGTAATATATATATATGTACTTCTCCAAATCCTTGTTCTCAAAACTAAATTTTCCAAAATTTTAGTTTAATTCCTGGTTTCGATGATACAGAGCAAGGGTTGCTGATTCAGCAAATGCTTCCACTGGAACATAAGCTAAACTTGTACAAAGGCTCTACTAGCTGCAACTGCCACCTGCTCTTTGAGCAGAAGGTAAAAGTCCAGAATGCCCAAGTTGTTAACCAACTATGCTAGTGCTACCCAATCCAGAATTAAGGAAGTAGAAGTCTGAGATCTTGAAGCCCCATGCACTCTGAACCGTTCAGACCTGCCAGGGTCAAGGTGAAGCTGAATGTCCACAATCCATCCCCCCACAGCCTCCAGGCTCCCGAACGGAGATGTAAATCTGAGTATCATTAGAATACAATGGCATCTCATCCCATGATGGCAAACAATCTCGCCCAGAAGCTTCACCCAGATGTTAAGAATACGTGGAGAGAGAGTACTCGAGCCCAGTGGTGTGCCAAAAAAGAATGGACATGGGTGGGATTTCTCTCCACCTATTAACATCAACTGGGACTAGCCTTTGGATAAAGCAATCAAAGGTGTGGGCTGGATTTCTCTCTATTAATACCGATTGGGGATCAGCCTTGGTGAAAGGAGGCAAACCACTGCAAGACCATGCTGCCTGCCTCCAGAACCCATAGCTGGCCTAAAAGGATACTTAAAGGTCAATGCCATTGAAGGCTGCCAAGAGGTCAAGAAGAACCAAGATGGTCCACCATCCACATCTGGCTCTTGCCAGAGATTGTCCACCATAGCTACCAGCTTTCTTCTGTCCCATCACTGGGCCTGAATCCTGACTGGAAGGGGAGAGATAGTCTCTTTCATCCAGATCCTTCTAAATAAAACTGCCAAGCAACCACTTTTTTTTAACCAGTGTCAAAAGAATAACTTGGGGTTCTAACTCAAGCCAAATAAATCAAAATGAAATCCAAACGGCTATGATGAAAGGAGATTTATTTATTCCGAAAAGCAAAGAGGTTTCCCTGAGAGCAGGGAAGGGTGTAGCAATAGAAAATAAATGTGGTAGAAAAGGACTGTTTTATAGGGGAGCTTGTCCCTGGTGTTGGTTTTTAGTAAATACAGTATTTCTAGGAAAAACAACAACATAGAATTAAATTCACAACTTTTAGTGCTTTTTTAACAATGCTCTTACAAGGCCATAGTCCTGGAGGTCACATTTATGGTTGAGATAAACTGCCATTTACTCACTTTATTAATGTAAATTACTTTACAAAGAAGCACTGCAATTGAACCATCCCCGTTTTTGTACTCGGGGCCATCAAGGAAAACGTGCACGATATGGTCAGGTTTTATGGTAGCCCTTTAAAAATAATAATATAACACAGTTCAGTGATCTCAACACATTCATCAGATTCTTCTAATCTAAACAAACCTGAATTTGTTTGCTTGTTTTCCTTTGTTTTCATGTTCCATGGCATCTTTTACGTGGAAGGAAATGTCCTGTGATGATGTTGTAGTGTTTTGCGATTTAGGTGGCCTGCTAGAATCAGGACAAGAGTCTGAGAGTTCTTTTTTTGTTTATTTTCTTTTACCTCCAAAACTACTTCCACACAGTCGATTCATTCAAACAAATGTGCTTCCATATTGTCATCCTATCTGAGCAAAACACCAAATTTATCGGGTTTAGGCATTATTAGTTCCATCAATGATCATTTGGGATGATGGGGAAGTACTGGACAAGCTGTTTTGCATACAGTCTTCTTTGTACTCAATTATCAGGGCAGTGGCCACCTCTGGTTACTGTCTGGGCTACTGAATTTGTCCTGTACTGCCCAAGGCCTCCTCCTGTCTCAGGAGGTGGGTGTGTTTAGTTCATTTCTGTCTTCCGCCAGTGTCCCAACCCAGCAGCCTCTCCCCAGTCTTTCTCACCTGGCTTGTCTCACTTCACCAGACAATGCTTTGGGTCCTGTGCAAAAGGGAGCAGAGCCTTTGCCCTGAAGAGAACCAGTTGCGCATCTCCCTCTCCGAGCCAGGCAGGTTTTATATCGCTCACAAAATGGCGCACATTCCAAACCTGCAGATCAGTTGGCATTGTGATACTGGCAGAGCTCAGTGGTGGCAACTTCAGCTGCTGATTGAGCGCCGGCCATGGAAAGTGGGGAGAGCCAGAGCAGCGTGGGCAAGAGGGGATGGGTGGACTTCTCTCTCTCCCCCCTGCTTGCTTCACAACTCTCCACAGCAAAGATAAACTTATAGCCTATCTATTTAGTCTGTCTTACTTCAGATTCAATGGGATAATATATGTCATAAGGTTTTTTCCCCAGGGCAGCCAAGAGGGGATGGGTGGACGTCTCTCTCTCATTCCCCTGCTTGTTTCACAACTCTCCAAAGCAAAGAGAAACTAATAACCTATCCATTTATTGTTACTTACTTCAGGATTTTGGAGCAATATGTCAAAATGGTTCAATGGGATAATATATCTCACAAGGTTTGTGTTATGGTTCCACAGGAAGATTGCATTTAATGAGAAACATGAGGCCTTACCTCTGAGAATCCATTTATTGCAAAAATAACCTTGGCACTTACATGGATGGATGCCAGAAACTGAATTTCTCTGGCTGGCTCCTGGCACCAGTTCGATAGAACAGTCATTGGGTCTGTGAGGGGGTAGGACATCGCATTCATTTTCACTAAATGCCTCTGCTATGTCCCGGTATTCGTTGGGGATGAGTGATTCATCTGGTGACGGTGAGGCAGCTATGAGTGCTCGCTCATTAGGTAGCCTAAAGTGTCCCGCAACGTCAGTTGAATCAGTGGGAGGCTCAAGCCCTATAGGTAGTTTCACAGTTCTCATTCCTTTCTCCCACCAGATAAGTGGCTTCCATTTGTCCAACCAGGCTAAGCCTAGAATCACAGTCTCTCATTTTTGGGGCCACTAGGAACCGAATAAATTCCCAGTGTGCCCCTATTTCTAGGCGTAAGGGCTCAGTTAACTGTGTGACTAAAGTCCTTCCCATCAGGGAGCCGTCAGCTTGCTCGAACCTCACAGGTTTGGAAAGTTGTTTTGCCCGTATGCCCATTTTCATGGCAAAGGGTAGGCTAATAATGCATCGGGTGCATCCAGAATCAATTAATACGTTTAAGTCTATTTGTGCTCCCGACTTAGGGATTGTAAGCATGGCGGCTAGTGAAAAAGATGGGATTTGTCGACTCACCATCGAGTCGTTCTCCCCTTCGTCGTCGCTGTCAAAGGAGGGTAGAGCGGGGGCGGGTCCACCTGGAGTCCCGGCGTTCTCTTGTGTGGGAGGTGTAATCTGGGTAACAGGTGCTTGCGTGGCCCGGTTGGATTTTTCTCTCAGCCGCTGGGCAGGTCTCCTTTTAGTCGCTGGTTCCGGACTGCTCTGCAGTTGGGGGTAGGGGACTAGACAGTTTGTTGCTCGATGTCCCTTCTTTCCACATCGGAAACACTTTACTGACGCGCTTGCAGGTGGCCCGGTTCTTTCAGTCATCGTGGTAGCCGGAGGGTCTCGTGGGGGTGATTGTTGTTTGGATTGCTCTGGTTGCTGCTCAGATTCAGGTGGGGAAGGCTTTTTATAGCGGGTGAGCTGAACATCTAGCTTCACCGTCGTCTGGTACCACTCGTGCAGTCGGTTAGGTACTGCTCGAATAATGCAGGCCTGGGAGAGGTGATCATCTAATCTCTCAATGAAGTGATGGATTAGGGACTGCTCTGGCCACCCCTCTATCCGACCTGCTATCTTGCGAAACTCTCGCACGTACTCCAGGGCAGGCCTGCCAGCTTGTTTTATTTTGTGGATTTGTTCTCTTGCTTTTAAGCCAAGGGATGGGTCCTCAAATCTTTCTTTCAGACCCAGGAGGAAGAGTTGGGGGTCTTCCAATTCTGGGGCTTGCTCATTATATAAATTGTTCAGCCATTCGGATGCATCTCCCTCTAGGCCAGACGCAATCACATCGACCATAGCCCCTGGGTCTGGGTAGAGATAAGCCCAGCTATTCAAGTGCGAGCGTACTTGGTTAAGAAAAAAAATCAGTTTCTCTAGGTCCCCATCGAAGGTTGCTCTGAATGGAGTAATTATATGTTGTTGGGGCCCCCACTGTGGCTGTGGCTGCTGCTGGCCCCATCCTGGTTGCTGGTTTATGCCCAGGGGTTGCACGTTCAGGGGCTGGGGCCAATCTCCTTGTTGTGGCCATCCTCCCTCTAGCTGCTGACCTCCTGGGTCCTGCACCACCCCTATCTGTTGCAAGGTCCCTATCAGCTGTGGTGAGCTCAAAAGTCATCTGCTCCCTGCCTGCTTCGAATGCCATACTCCCCATTGTTGCAGAGGCCTCAGACATGGATTCCCTCTCTCTTCAGGGCTGGGGTCCCTGATAGAGGAAGACAGGGTCTGAAAGGCTGTCTGATATGAACTGGAGGGGCTGTAGGCTTCTTTTTTCAGGAGTGAGTTTCTGCCTCTCTCCCCTGGGTTTTGAGATATTTCCAGTAACTCACCCAGGCCTTGAGTGGCAGTTTGTCCGTTTGTCCACCGATTTTCATTCGTCTGCCCAAATTCATCTTCCCACAGCATGCTGTCTGTTACCTCCCCCTCTGGGATATTAGCAGCTGCCGGGCTGTATTTAGCAAACTCCCGTTTCATGATAGATTGTCCTCCCCGTGAATTCTTCTCATTCTCACTCCAGCCTCGGAGAAAGAGGTGGGGGTAATGGACCTCCAATTGGTTGAAAAGGGTTTAGTTTCTGGCATGATGTTATGGTTCCACAGGAAGATTGCATTTAATGAGAAACATGAGGCCTTACCTCTGAGAATCCATTTATTGCAAAAATAACCTTGGCACTTACATGGATGGATGCCAGAAACTGAATTTCTCTGGCTGGCCGTCTTTCTTTACTTGCTACACCCCTCCCTTATTTTACAGTCATGAATTACGTCTTCCAATTAGGCTGGAGGCCAAAGATTTACTTCCGTTCCTTTCTCGGGCTTTCCTCCTTCCGTTTTTGCCTTCTGAATTAACTCTAAAAATACCAGACAGTTCTACATATCTTGTCAAAGCAATAATATCCTATATTAACAGCGTTGACAGTTTGTTTCCCAGGGCAGCCAAGAAGGCCTGGGCTTCAGACAGGCTGGCTGGCTGGCCGGCTAGCTGGCCAAGCTGATTAGCCCAACAAGTTACAGGCCTCACAATCTGTCATTCCCAGTCTTCTGCAAGTTTTCTCTGGAGTTTCACTTGATGGGGGTTCACTTAATGTCTTCTTTGCACATATAGGTGATATACGATAGATCAATAAAAAATGCACATGTTACAGCATACCAATAATTACAAACATACAGATGAATACACAGTTTTGTTTTCAATCATCCCCCTGTTCCATTTAGTTAATATAACATCAGTCCCAGTATAAATTCAATCAAGTCTATTGTGGTTCAGTGATGACAATCTGCTAACTGATACGCAGGTTGGTCTTGTCAGCATGTCTGGTTACTATCCAGGCTCCTGAATTTGTCCTGTACTGTCAAGGCCTCCTCCTGTCTCAAGACTCGGGAGGCAGAGAATAGTGGCAGTGGTGGGTGTGTTCAGTTCATTTCCGTCTTCAGCCAGTGACCCAACCCAGCCGCCTCTCCCAGCAGCCGTCAGTCAATAGGTGACCTAGGTATAATAGCCATCTTTTTAAGCATATTCCATGCTATGCAGTCCATCTGTGCTATGGAGCAAGAAATCCTTTTGTAGAAAGAAAATGTACGTAGAAGGCCAACTATCCCCACAAGTTACTACCCTCACAATCTCTTCTGGCCAGTCTTCCGCAAGTATTTCCTGGAGGTTCACTTGATGGGGTTTTTCTAAGCATCTGTAATGCCCAAACCCAGATCCCGTAGCTGGCCTAAAAGGACACCATGGTCAATTCCATTGACAGCTGCTAAGAGGTCAAGGAGAACCAAGATGGTCCACTACCCACATCCGGCTCTTGCCAGAGATTGTCCACCATTTGTACCAGTTTTCTTCTGTCCCATCACTGGACCTGAATCCTGACTGGAAGGGGAGAGATAGTCTCTTTCATCCAGGTCCTTCTAAATAAAATTGCCAAGCAACCACTTTTTTTTAACCAGTGTCAAAAGAATAACTTGGGGTTCTAACTCAAGCCAAATAAATCAAAATGAAATCCAAACGGCTATGATGAAAGGAGATCTATTTATTCCGAAAAGCAAAGAGGTTTCCCTGACAGCAGGAGAGGGTGTAGCAATAGAAAAAAAAATGAGGTAGAAAAAGTAGAAAAAGTAGAAAAGGACTGTTTTATTGGGGACCTTGTCCCTGGTGTTGGTTTTTAGTAAATACAGTATTTCTAGGGGGAGGGAAAATTACATAGAATTAAATTCACAACTTTTAGTGCTTTTTTAACAATGCTCTTACAAGGCTATAGTCCTGGAGGCCGCATTTATGATTGACATGAACTGCCATTTACTCAGTTCATTAATGCAAATTACTTTACAAAGAAGCAGTGCAATTGAATCATCCTTGTTTTTGTATTCGGGGCCATCACGGAAAACTTGCACAATATGGTCAGGTTTTACAGTAGACCTTTAAAAATACTAATAATATAATACAGTTCAGTGATGTCAACAGATTCTTCAGATTCTTCTAACTGAAACAAAACTCATTGTTTTCATGTTCCATGGCATCTTTTACGTGGAAGGAAATGTCCTGTGATGATGTTGTAGCGTTTTGCAATTTAGGTGGCCTACTAGAATCAGGACAAGAATCTGAGAGTTTTTGTGTACTTTCTTTTACCTCCAAAACTACTTCCAGACAGTCGATTCATTCAAGCAAGCGTGCTTCCCTACTGTCATCCCATCTGAATAAAACACCAAATTTATCGGGTTTAAGCTTACAAGAGCAGGAAAACAATGAAAGAGCAAACCAAGTTTTTTAGTGACATCAAATTTAAAAACCGGGCCACGGCTTTATTTAGCCCCAGAAACTCGCATTTTGCAAATGAGTCGCACAAGGCACATTACAAGGCACAGTTTGGTTGGTGAAGGTGAACTAAGTCCCACACTATTTAGTTTTCAGTGGTTTGGGAAACACTTTTGTCTCACTTCACCCAACAATGCTTTGGGCCCTGTGCAAAAGGGAGCAGAGCCTTTGCCCTGAAGAGAGCCAATTGCGCACCTCCCGCTCTGAGCCTGGCAGATTTTCTATCGCTCACAAAATGGCGCGCATTCGAGACATGCATATCAGTTGGTATTGTGACACCGGCAGAGCTCAATGATGGCAACTTTAGCTGCTGATTGAGCACAGGCCATGGAAAGTGCGGAGAGTCAGAGCAGTGTGGGCAAGAGGGGACGGGAGGACTTCTCTCTCTCTCTCTCCCCTGCTTGTTTCACAACTCTCCATAGCAAAGATAAACTAATAACCTATCTATTTAGTCTTACTTACTTCAGGACTTTGGAGCAATATGTCAACATGGTTCAATGGGATAATATATCTCACAAGGTTTGTTCCCCAGGGCAGCCACGAAGGCCAGGGCTGAAGGTGGGCTAGCGGGCTGAGCTGATTGGCCCAAACAAGTTACAACCCTCACAATCTGTCACTCCCAGTCTTCTGCAAGTTTTCCCTGGAGTTTCACTTGAGGGGGGGTCTTCTTTGCACATATAGGTGATATACGATAGATCAATAAAAAATGCACATGTTACAGCATACCAATAATTACAAACATACAGATGAATACACAGTTTTGTTTTCAATCATCCCCCTGTTCCATTTAGTTAATATAACATCAGTCCCAGTATAAATTCAATCAAGTCTATTGTGGTTCAGTGATGACAATCTGCTAACTGAAACGCAGGTTGGTCTTGTCAGCATGTCTGGTTACTATCCGGGCTCCTGAATTTGACCTGTACTGCCAAGGTCTCCTCCTGTCTCAAGACTCGGGAGGCAGAGAATGGTGGCAGTGGTGGGTGTGTTCAGTTCATTTCCGTCTTCAGCCAGTGACCCAACCCAGCCACCTCTCCCAGCAGCCGTCAGTCAATAGGTGACCTAGGTATAATATTGGCCATCTTTTTTAGCATATTCCATGCTATGCAGTCCATCTGTGCTATGGAGCAAGAAATCCTTTTGTAGAAAGAAAATGTACGTAGAAGGCCAACTATCCCCACAAGTTACTACCCTCACAAGTTACTACCCTCACAATCTCTTCTGGCCAGTCTTCCACAAGTATTTCCTGGAGGTTCACTTGATGGAGTTTTTCTAATGTGTAATTAGCCTGTAAATACGTTTCAAATACATGGAACATCAACAAGAAATACACAGAATAAATGAATGAATACAAATAATTACATACATACAAATCAATACCCAAATGTCCACCATCCCACTGTTCCATTAAGCTAATATAGCATCAGTCCTAGGCCAAAGTCAATCAGTTGTATGGTAATGCAGCAATGCCCCAGTCTTGTAGCTGAAATGTTGATCGGTCTGTTCAGCATCTATAATGATTAGCAGGAAAAGTGTAGCCAAGTCCATTGTTGTATAGATTTCAGTAGTGTGGAGAACTCTTCCCAAAGTGGCTCTAGTTTCTCCACACAAGTTCCTATTAAAATCATTAGTCATTAGTCATTAGTTCCAGGGAGCCAGGGTTCTGTTAGCACTCACCACCCATCTATTGGTATTTCTGTTCAGGTTCCATATTGACGTTATCAGGCCTTTTCTGTTCTGTTGCTATAACTCTCAGTTGTCCAGGAGGAAAAGAGGTTCTTCCTTCCACACATGGGATATGCAAACCCTCTCCCCTGGGGGATGCACTTGCATAGACTAGGTGAGATGCTTGGCTTCCCTTGCTTGAATGACCCATGGTCAGACAGGAGACAAATCAGCTGTTAAAAAAACTTACAAAAAAATTATAAATGCCATAACTGAGTTATGCTGTTTCCAGCCTCAGAATCTGACAAGACACCTGGACATCAGCCTATTGCCACAGGTGCCAGAGAGGTCACGGGTACAGTGAGTGCAAGCCACAACTCACCAGAACCTGAAGTGTCCACTTACTTTCTTGCCATGATTTTATATATTTCTTGTTCCTTGTTGTAAAATACCTGTCAATGTTACGGATGGGGAGGGGGAATCCAAACTTGGTTGAATTTAACTAGGAATAGTTGGCCCTTGAATCTTGTTAGACTTAAGTATATAATCATGCAATGTAAAATAAAGCTGCTAGGCAGACTTTTCCTCTTCTCTTAGGAAGATGAATCGGGAGAGATGAGCATATCAGCATAATTACAGAGCATGCTCCCATACTGTGATAGGACTATATATGCAGCCACCTATACCTAAGGCAAGATTGGAACCCACCATTACTTGTGCTGTGAAAGTATTTAATTCTTTCAAATTTCTTAATAATTCTCGAATGAGAGCCTACAAAGCTGGGAAGCTACATGAGAATGTATTTATCATTTTCTGGATTGCTTCTGTAGGTAAAAGTGGAGGAAAAAAGAAATCATTTTTCCTGTATCAGATGACTATTCTTGTCCATGAAAGCTCTATCGAAGATTGTCAAATTTTACTTTCTCCTTCCCTGTTTCATCCTTAGATTCCATGTTAAGGGACAAAAATGTAATTCAATAAAATTGAATATAGGAATCACTCTTGGGGGCAGCATAGCAAGAAAGCAAGGGGATAGCTGGGAAGACAAGATTGTCTCCCCTTCTCAGGCAAATATTTGTAAGCAGAAAAATAAATGGTTAAAAGGGACAGCAAAAAAAAAACGCAACCCCCCTTTCCAATTTAGATACAATTCCAAAGACAGAATGAGATTTGCGTCACCTTAATTATTCTGCCAAACTGTTAATCTTAACTATATCCTTTGGGTCTTTTGCAGAAAGGAAGAAATCGCACTCGGACGTTACCAAGGTGTTAAAAAAAATATCTCCAAAACAATCGGCCACAAACATAATGCAGATGTTTCTTAATTTAAGAAAGGGAGAATAGAAAATAATTCCTTCAGAAAAGTACTCAAATACTATGTAACCAGGAAGTTAGCAAAACAATAACAATAACAACAATAACGATAAAGTTACAGACAGACACAGACAAAATTTTCAAAAGAAACTTTTGCGCTAATATCAGATTTCTTACATTCACTTTCATTCCTCCCTCTTTGTCTCACATATTCCAGTTAGAAAAGGTTGGGGGCAAGGAATGCATTTTTTTCTTCCTGGTAATGTTTAAAAGAGGTTTTTCCTCTCTTGGCACCCTCCAAACTATAGGAACCTAAAGAAATACATAGCTTTCTATGAGTTTCTATCGATCAACTATCAACTTAACTCATTAAGTTTTTCACACAAAATAAAAACATCAAAGTTCTCACCTTTCATCCTGATCATGTATAAAACTCCATATTTTGTCTTTCAATCTCTCTCTCTTGTGTTGCACTTGCATCCACACCAGACATAAACAATTTCCAAATACTTCAACATTTTCTCCAGGCAAAACAATCATTATTATTTTCAGGGAGCTTTTTCACAAGCCAATAAGCTCCATTTTTCAATTTTATTTATTATTATTACTATTATTACTATTATTACTATTATTTATTATTGCTATTATTACTATTACTGTTACTATTGTTACTATTATTACTATTACTACTATTACTATTATTATTGATCATGGCACAGTCAGCCAAATGTTCAGACTGGGTTTGGCATTTTTGTCTACCTATCGAGTCCTTACCAAGGACCTGGGATAGGCAGATATGGATGTTTGATGGTATTACAGATATCGTTGCAGGATGGAAGCAGTTCCTAGTAAGGCCGCCTTTTGCAATTGACTAATGGCGAATTTGTCAATGCCAATGGTGTTCAAGTGGTGCTCCAGTTGTTTTGGGATTGCACCCAAGGCGCCTATTACTATTGGTACTACCCTTTGCCTTTGCCACAGTCTTTCTATTTCTATTTGTAGGTCTTTGTATTGTGTTATCTTCTCCAGTTCTTTCTCGTCTATTTTGCTGTCTCCAGGCACTGCCATATCCACTATCCAGACTTTTTTGTCTTTCTTATCAACAATTGTTAGGTCCGGGGTGTTATGTTGCAGGTGCTTATCTGTTTGAATTCTGAAGTCTCAGAGCAGTTTAATTTTATCATTTTCTATGACTCTATTTTATAATCCCACCAGTTCTTGCTTACAGGCAAATGATATTTCTTGCAGATCTTCCAATGCACCATTATTGCTACTTTGTCATGCCGCTGCTTGTAGTCAGTCTGTGCGGGGCTTGGTGGTGGCGCACACGGGACAGGCCCGTATGCCTCCACCTCTGCCTTCAGCCCTGGCCACCAAAACTGGCATTTTGCCAGGTGCAGGGTTTTCAGGAAGCCGAAATGGCCAGTCTGTTTAATGTCATGGCACTGTCAGAGCACCTTAGCCCTTGTCACCTGTGGGATGTAGATCTTGTCCCCCTTCCAAGCCAACCCCTCTCTCTTGGTCAGCAAGACTGGATGCCCTAACAACCAGGGTTCACGCTCTGTAACTCCTGCACCAGGTCCTCTGCCGGTTTGCACGCAACCACTTTGGTGGCTGACTGCTGGACGGGCCATGATGGCTTGTACTACCTCCTCCCTCCTACTGTTATATTGCGGCATTCGTGATAAAGCATCTGCCAAGAAATTCTTTCCCCCAGGCACGTATTTGAGGCAAAAGTTAAACCGCTGGAAATACTGTGCCCAGCGTACATGTTTCGGAGAGAGGCGTCTGGGTGTCTGGAGGGCCTCGAGGTTCTTGTGGTCTGTCCACACCTCAAATGGTTCTTTGGCCCCCTCCAGGAAGTGCCACCACGTCACCAACGCCCACCGCACAGCAAATGCCTCCTTCTCCCAGATTGCCCATGCTCATTCGGTTTCTGTCAGTTTGCGGGAGGTATACGCACAGGGTTGCAAGACTCCTTGCCCATTCCTCTGGAGCAAAACTGCCCCCACCGCTACATCACTTGCGTCTGCCTGTACAAAACTGTTCGTCTGGGTTGGGATGTAGTAGGCCTCGCTGCTTGAGTGCCAACAGCTCCCTCTCTGCACGTTTGACTCTAGAGATGTCCTCAAAGTGGGACCGCAGAGCCTCCAGGAACAACCCAGCATCCGCTAGCTCCCTAGCATGGTCGCTATGAAGATCCACCACCCATTCAGCTGCCTCCCCCTGCAACACTGCTGTCACTGCTCCCACCATAGCCCACTGGGATGGGTAAAGGCAGGCGTAATGGTCCAGGTGGCTGATCACCTGTCGGAGGAATAAGGCCAAACGGTCTGGGTTCCCGTCAAATGTTACCTGAAGCAGTGGGGGACCCCAGACCATGCCCTGGGGCCAAGGTCCCATGGCCCATCCTGGACCATGCATGGCATCAGCAACAGGCACAGGACATGGCTCCCTGGCATCCACATCCCTCTCGGTCAGGTCCGACAGCGGTCTGCTTCCCCACGTGGCCTGTGGGCATCCCACCGGTCTGGGCAAGGATGTGCTCTGGGTGGGGCTCCTCACCTGCGGTGTGTCAAAGCCATGGCCAGCATCCAACTTCAGCTTTGGACTGGCCTGACTGGGTTTGAGGCGGGCCTTTCCATGACCACGACATCATCTCAGGGCCCATCTCCCAATGTGGCCACGAGGGAGGATCCTAGTAACCTGCCTCTCCAAAGTACTCCTGCAATATGTCCATCATGGTCCGTCCCGGGGCCATGGAGTAACTCCAGTCCCCCTCGTCATCGTCCATGAAGCGTCTCTCCCTCCACTGTGACAAAGGGTGGGCCGGGGCTCCTGGTGTGTGTGGCTGGCCGGCTGCCAGACCGGTAACAGCCGAACTATGCCACCATTCCCCCGAGGCTCCTGCCTCCGGAGCCGGTCCTGGGACCACTTGTACATCATGTGCTCGCTGGCCGGGCCTCAATCACTTTAGGACATACTACTGGCTGGGCATCATCTTCCAGGGCCGGCGCCACCACCCCAGCCTCAGCTGCTTCTGGACCTTCACCTGCAAGGCCCATCTCCTGTGTACCCTCAGCCATTCCCCCAGCACTTCAATAGGATACTGGCAGGCCACCAAGGGAAATGGGGAGGGATATAAGGAAAGAGAAAATGAGCACTGACTTTCTGTCAGAAATCCTTACCACACCCCTGCCAAGAAGACACGAGTTCACAGGTGGCTTTAACCAAGGAACTTCTCTCATGCATTGAAGCAAGTAAACAGCTATCATAGTCAGCGCTGGGAGCAACTGCCTCCCAGCGCTTTACATACATCCTCCAACTGACCCCACCCCCACCCGCCTAACCAGCATCCGGTATGCACGATCTCAAGACGGCCAGGCAAGACGCGCTGCAGCCTCCCAGTTCTGTGCGCGTTCCTGCGCTGTTCAGCTGTATTTTCGGCCATGCCGCTCCTGGCTCCCCACCGCGGCCCCACACCCGTCAGCTGATTGGCAGTCCAGGGTTCCGAGGCCGCTCAGCATCAGGCTGCAGCAGGCTGCGATGTCGGCTCCTGGTGCCCTGCTGCAGCCACGCGCCCATCAGCTGTTCGTCAGTGCCGATGGAGCTGTGCGCCCATCTGCCATTCACCGGAGCCGCAGGTAGAACGGGACGGCTGTCGGCTATCGGTGCCGGCTGCTGGTTCCCTCCACGCGTCATCCTCAGCCCTTCCCCCCCTGCCTCTAAGTGTCGAGCCCGCAGGGGCTCGACAGTCTGTCAATGTCATTGGGTGGATGAAGGGCATGATTCATTGTCATTATTTTTGTTCCTATCCATTGCTTCTAGTTCTGCTTGAGTCCAGTCCACTGCCCCCCCCTCAGGTCTTAGAAATGACTCGACACAAACATACAAACACCCCATTTAAAATCCTTTCCAGAATTAGAATTCAGGGCGTCCCCTGCTCCCCATGGAGGTCTCATGCTTCTGAAGTGCATTGCATTTTATTTCTCCTTTTATATCCAACTTGTTTATTCTAAGTCTAAATTCATGACACGTCAAAAATGTTACAGATGATTCGTGTACATCTACTCCTTGTTCTGTTACTTCTTGAAAAGTGCAGCACATGCATATTACATTCCATACACCCAGTAGAGGGGTCAGCCATTATCTCTTACTGACACACAAACACAGACACACACATCCATCCACACCTTCACTAAAAGGGAAGATAGCAAATTTGGTGAAAATTGTCCATAAAGATGGGACCAAACGATGGTTTTTGATGGAGGGGTGGACCACGGTCTCCTTAAAAGGCCTCAGGAATGTCTCCTCCTGCAGTGAGGAATTTATGACTGCCTGGACCCAGCTGCTCTCGCTGCCCTGGAGACTTTCACCAGCCAGGAGAGACATGAGTCTGATTGACAGGTGATTGCACTGACAGCATCAAGGACCCTGTCCACTTCCTCAAGTCAAGCAGGATCAAACTGTTCCCAGATAACCAAGCAAGATCTATCTTCAGGCATCTCACATGGACCTGCATAACATTAAAGCTATTCATAAGGGAAAGAGCCTAGAAGGATAGAATATTACTAAAAAATAAAATGGACTTATCCCTAAGAAGGCAATTTTATAAATAGCAGATAAATAATTAATTTGGGCTGTTTGCAGCCTCAGAATCTAGTAGATCTCCTGGCTTAGGCCTCAGCTCTTTTCTCAGCCATACTTTGATTAAGATCTAGCAAAGCTTAGGAGGGTATATGAGAATGTATATATTTCTAGCATTGCATCCGGAGACAAGAGTTGGAAGCATCCTGGATTTCTCAAGCCTCTGTCCCCAATCCGTACCCCCATGGCCTCCAGGCACCCCGATGGAGAGGAAACCTTAAGTGTCGTTATCATATAAATGGCACCTCATCCCATTTCTCTCTACCTAATAACATCTACTGGGACCAGCCTTTGGAGAAAACAACCAAAGGCACACAAGACTGTGCTGCCCAAACCCAGATCCCGTAGCTGGCCTAAAAGGACACCATGGTCAATGGAAAACGTGCACAATATGGTCAGGTTTTACAGTAGCCCCTTAAAAATACTAATAATATAATACAGTTCAGTGATTTCAACAGATTCTTCAGATTCTTCTAATCCAAACAAAACTGAATTTGTTTGCTTCTTTTCCTTTGTTTTCATGTTCCATGGCATCTTTTACGAGGAAGGAAATGTCCTGCGATGATGTTGTAGCGTTTTGCGATTTAGGTAGCCTACTAGAATCAGCACAAGAGTCTGAGAGTTGTTTTTTTGTGTATTTTCTTTTACCTCCAAAACCACTTCCACACAGTCGATTCATTCAAGCAAGTGTGCTTTCCTACTGTCATCCCATCTGAGCAAGACACAAAATTTATCAAAATTTATCAAAATTTACAAGGGCAAGAAAACAATGAAAGAGCAAACTGGAAGTTTTTTAATAACATCAAATTTAAAATCGGGGCCACGGCTTTATTTAGCCCCAGAAATTCACATTTTGCAAATAAGTCGCACAAGGCACATTTTGTAGCATTCATGTCATCATCAACTTTTTTGGTACAAATGAAGCATGTGCAGGTGTTGTTAGTTCCATCAATGGTCATTTGGGATGATGGGAAAGTTCTGGACAAGCTGTTTCGCATACAGTCTTCTTTGTACTCAATTATCGGGGTGGTGGCCACCTCTGGTTACTGTCCAGGCTACTGAATTTCTCCTGTACTGCCCAAGGACTCCTCCTGTCTCACGATTCGGGGGAGGGGAGAATGGTGGTGGTGGTGGATGTGTTCAGTTCATGTCTGTCTTCCACCAATGTCCCAACCCAGCAGCCTCTCCCCAGTCTTTCTCACCTGGCTTGTCTCACTTCACCCAACGATACTTTGGGCCCTGTGCAAAAGAGAGCAGAGCCATTGCCCTGAAGAGACCAGTTGCGCACCTCCCTCTCTGAACCAGGCAGATTTTCTACCGCTCACAAAATGGCACACATTCCAAACATGCATATCAGTTGGTATTGTGACACCGGCAGAGCTTGGTGGTGGCAACTTCAGCTGCTCATTGAGCGTAGGCCATGGAAAGTGGGGACAGCCAGAGCAGCATGGGCAAGAGGGGAGGGCAGGACTTCTCTCTCTCTCCCCTGCTTGTTTCACAACTCTCCAAAACAAAGATAAACTAATAGCCTATCTATTTAGTGATGGGGGTTCACTTACTGTCTTCTTTGCACATATAGGTGATATATGATACATCAATAAAAATGCACATGTTACAGCATACCAATATTTACAAACATACAGATGTATACACAGTTTTGTTTTCAATCATTCCCTGTTCCATTTAGTTAATATGACATCAGTCCCAGTATAAATTCAATCAATTCTATTGTGGTTCAGTGGTGACAATCTGGTAACTGATATGCAGATTGGTCTTGTCAGCATGTTATGATCAATAAGAAGAGGCACAGTAGAAAGCAGGCAGGCAGGCAGTTTGTTTGCTGAAGGTTAACTAAGTCCAACACTATTTAGTTTTCAGTGGTTTGGAGAAAACTTTTGTGCAGTGACAGCAATTTCTCCTGATGGGTTCCTATTGAAGTCAAACAAATTAAAATACCATTCTTGTGGTGGAGCCAGGGTTCTACTAACACTCTGGGTATACATCTATACCCAGTAGTCATTGGACATTTTGCACATCTGTTTCTGTAGCTCTCAGGTATTTCCACCAGCAGGAAACCAGATTCTTCTTTGCACACACGGGGTGTGTAAACCTTCTGTCTTGCAGGAACTCTCTTTTGTAAGACATAGTAAGGATGAGAACCAAAATTTCAGGACGGAGTTCAGGATGACTTGATCTCAAAGTGGCTTCCACTTCTTTACTGCCCTATGGTCAGCAGGACACAGATCAGCTGTAAAAAAATCTTTTTAAATGATAATTAATTTGGGCTGTTTGCAGCCTCAGAATCTGGTATGTCTCCTGGATTGGGCCACAGCTCTTTCCTCAGCCATACCTTGATTAAGAGCTTGCAAAGCTGGGACATTACATGACAATGTATATATTTATTTTCCGTATTGCATCCGGAGCCAAGGGTTGGAAACACCCTACTTTACTCGAGCCTCTTTCCCCAATCCATCCCCCCACACCCTCCAGGCTACCCAATGGAGATGTAAACCTGAGTATCATTAGAATACAATGGCACCTCATCCCATGGTGGCAAACGATCTCACCCAGAAGCTTCACCCAGATGTTAAGGATACGTGGAGAGAGAGTACTCGAGTCCAGTGGTGTGCCAAAAAAGAATGGACATGGGCCAGGTGTCTCTCCACCTATTAACATGGACAGGACCAGCCTTTGGACAAAGCAGCCAAAGCCGTGGGCTGGATTTCTCTCTATTAATACCGATTGGAATCAGCCTTGGTGAAAGGAGGTAAACCATTGCAAGACCGTGCTGCCTGGCCACAGACCCCGTAGCTGGCCTAAATGGATACTTAAAGGTCAATGCTATTGAAGGCTGCTGAGAGGTCAAGGAGAGCCAAGATGGTCCACAGCCACATCCTGCTTTTACCAGAGATTGTCCACAATTGCTGTCCCATCAATAGCCCTGAATCCAGACTGAAAGGCCATTCTGTTTTATCCAGGATCCTTTCTGAAACTGCGAAGCACTTAACACTTTCACTAAAAGGGAAGATAGGAAATTTGATGAAAATTGTCCATAAAAGTGGGATCAAATGACGGTTTTTGATGAAGGGGTGGACCACGGTCTCCTTAAAAGGCCTCAGGAATGTCTCCTCCTGCAGTGAGAAATTTATGACTGTCTGGACCCAACTGCTCTCGCTGCCCAGGAGACTTTCACCAGCCAGGAGAGACATGAATCTAATTGACAGGTGATTGCACTGACAGCATCAAGGACCCTGTCCACTTCCTCAAGTCAAGCAGGATCAAACTGTTCCCAGATAACCAAGCAAGATCTTTCTTCGGGCATCTCACATGGACCTGGACAACATTAAAAGCTATTCATAAGGGAAAGAGCCTAGAAGGATAGAAACCCATAAAAAATAAAATGTACTTATCCCTCAGAAAGCAATTCTATAAATAACAGATACATAGCTAAATTGGGCTGTTTGCAGCCTCAGAATCTAGTCGATCTCTAGTAGATCTCCTGGCTTAGGCCTCAGCTGTTTTCTCAGCCATACTTTGATTAAGATCTAGCAAAGCTGGGAGGGTATATGAGAACGTATATATTTCTAGCATTGCATCCGGAAACAAGAGTTGGAAGCATCCTGGATTTCTCAAGCCTCTGTCCCAAATCTGTGCCCCCATAGCCTCCAGGCACCCCGATGGAGAGGAAACCTTAAGTGTCATTATCATATAAATGGCACCTCATCCCATTTCTCTCTACCTAATAACATCTACTGGGACCAGCCTTTGGAGAAAGCAACCAAAGCCACACAAGACTGTGCTGCCCAAACCCAGATCCCGTAGCTGGCCTAAAAGGACACCATGGTCAATGCCATTGACAGCTGCTGAGAGGTCAAGGAGAACCAAGATGGTCCACTACCCACATCCGGCTCTTGCCAGAGATTGTCCACCATTGATAGCAGCTTTCTTCTGTCCCGTCACTGGGCCTGAATCCTGACTGGAAGGGGAGAGATAGTCTCTTTCATCCAGGTCCTTCTAAATAAAATTGCCAAGCAACCACTTTTTTTTAACCAGTGTCAAAAGAATAACTTGGGGTTCTAACTCAAACCAAATAAATCAAAATGAAATCCAAACGGCTATGATGAAAGGAGATTTATTTATTCCCAAAAGCAAAGAGGCTTCCCTGAGAACAGGAGAGGGTGTAGCAATAGAAAAAAAATGAGGTAGAAAAAGTAGAAAAGGACTGTTTTATTGGGGACCTTGTCCCTGGTGTTGTTTTTTAGTAAATACAGTATTTCTAGAAAAGAAAACTACATAGAATTAAATTCACAACTTTTAGTGCTTTTTTAACAATGCTCTTACAAGGCTATAGTCCTGGAGGTCACATTTATGATTGACATAAACTGCCATTTACTCAGTTCATTAATGCAAATTACTTTACAAAGAAGCAGTGCAATTGAATCATCCTTGTTTTTGTACTCACGGAAAACCTGCACGATATGGTCAGGTTTTATAGTAGCCTCTTAAAAATACTAATAATATAATACAGTTCAGTGATCTCAACAGATTCATCAGATTCTTCTAATCCAAACAAAACTGAATTTGTTTGCTTGTTTTCCTTTGTTTTCATGTTCCATGGCATCTTTTACGAGGAAGCTAATGTCCTGCGATGATGTTGTAGCATTTTGCGATTTAGGTGGCCTAATAGAATCAGGACAAGAGTCTGAGAGTTCTTTTTTTGTGTACTTTCTTGTACCTCCAAAACCACTTCCAGACAGTCGATTCATTCAAGCAAGTGTGCTTCCCTACTGTCATCCTGTTAAATATCGGGAATGGCGAGGCATTGAAGACACAGGAGTGAAAGTAACAGCTCGTTTATTCAATCCACACAGAAGCGGCTCTAACAGCCACTTGAGTCATTTATATGGACCGCCACTAGGCGGCAGCCAATGATTTTAAAGCATACATTCCCGCCTGAAACACAGGCTTGCAATATACAACAGACAGTTAAGGATCTAATTAACCGTTTATAACAGTCTTTATGAAATTGGGTTAATACACAACACCCCTTCCCCCTAGATAAATCACATATCCAGAAAATGTACATAATCTTGTAGATAGGCAGGCGGCAATCCACTGATTGCCGTATCTCTGCCTGAGGTTCCCGGTCTACCCTCGGCTGACCGGGTAGACCAGGGCTCCTTGACCCACTAGCTTTGGGTAAACCGGAGTCTCTCTGGCTGATCGGGCCAGGTAGACCAGTCTCTCTTCGGCTGGTTTGACCGGGTAGACCAATGCACATGTCTGTGAGCGGAGCAGTCCCGGAAAGACTGGGAGACAAGTCCGCAAACAAATTCTGTTCTGTGGGCAAGGTCCCTCCAGTCGGTGGCGACTCAACCAAGATTGAGTCGTCCTGCATGTCTCTGTGAGTCTCTCTAGCCCCAGGAGACTCAGACGTGCCACAGCTGTCAGGCAGCTCTCGGCTCTCCTCTTGGTCATTGGCCAGCGTCTGATTAGCCTGCTGCTGACGCAGTTGGTCAATGTGGCAGCGCAAAATGCGCCCATCTTCCAGGACCACTTGGTATGACAGTGGTCCTGACACCTTGCAAACCACAGCTACCACCCACGGTGCCCCTTGACCGTAGTTCCTTGCCCAAACTTGGTCACCCACTTGCAAATTCTTCGGGGGTTTGGGCTACGCTATCTCTGTTGCAACTCGGTCCGGATGGAGACGGTCCAGCTTCATAGTCAGCTGACATTCCCATCTCAGTTCCGCTGGGCTATGGCCTGTTGAAGTGCACGGAGTTGTGTGTTGGCAGAGCAAAAAGTCTGCCAATCACCTGACGTGATCCTTTTAAGCGCTTCCTTGGTCGTCCTGACCATCCTTTCTGCTTGACCATTAGAGGCCGGGTGAAAGGGGGTGGAGGTAGCATGTCTAATCATGTTAGTCCTTAAAAAGGACTGAAATTCAGCAGCAGTAAATTGTGCCCCATTATCTGATACTATTACATCAGGTAAGCCATGTGTGGCAAAGATTCTGGATGGTCCTGGCAGTAGTCATAGAAGGGACAGGTGCTACCTCAAGCCACTTGGAGTAACTGTCCACTGCAATGAGGAACACCTGTTCTTGAAAGGGTCCAGCATAGTCTATATAAATCCTAGACCAAGGGGTTTGCGTGATCTCCCAGCGATGTACTGGGGCTTGAGGCATCTCAGGTCTGGTCTGCTGGCAAACCTGGCATCCTTTATCCTCTATCTCCTTATCCAACCCTGGCCACCACAGGTAGCTTCTCGCAAGTGCCTTCATCCTGACTATTCCAGGATGTCCCTCATGCAGAGATTCTAAGACCCTCGCTCTTAATGTGTTTGGGACTATAACCCTACTTCCCCATAGAATGCATCCCTTGTATGCAGATAGCTCATCTTGTCTTCTGATGAAGCTGTGAAATTCTGTCCCAGGACTGGTTCCTGGCCACCCCCTCAGCACCCAGTTCAAAATACGACTGAGTGTTTTGTCAGTGGCTGTTTCAGCAGCCACATCTCCTGCGTGAAGGGGAGATTCTGGCAGATCCTGAATTGACAGGATGCGTGCAGCAGGTGCGGGGTCTGGTTCTGAATTAGGCAGGGGCAACCTGCTGAGTGCGTCAGCGTGGCCCATTTCCTTGCCAGGCTTATGGACTAGCCTGTAATTGTAGGCTGCCATAAAAATTGACCACCTCAGCATCCTTGGAGAAAGGATCTGAGGGGTTTGCTTGTCTGCAGTAAATAGACCTAGAAGAGGCTTGTGGTCTGTAAAGACCGTAAATGGGCAACCATAAAGAAAATCATGGAATTTCTTAATTCCAGCTACTATGGCTAATGCCTCCTTATCAATTTGAGCATAATTTCTTTCCGCAGGGGAAAGTGTCCTTGAATAATATGCTATGGGAGCTTGGCTCCCATCAGCCATTAAATGGCTCAAAACTGCTCCTATCCCATATGATGAAGCATCACATGCAATACTATAGGTAGTTTTTCATTAAAGTGTGTTAACACAGAGTCTGAAGACAGCAGTGATTTGACTGCTTTGAAACTATTTTCGTGGGCGCTAGTCCACCGCCATGGTGCTCTTTTATCCAGGAGCCTATGTAGAGGCTCTGCTAATACAGCCTTGTGAGGAAGGAATGCATGGTAGAAATTTAGTAATCCTAAAAATGCTTGCAGCTCCCCCTTTGACTTGGGTTGGGGAGCCTGCAGAATAGCCTTAAGCTTTGATTCAGGGAGGTGTATTCCGGCAGCATCAATCCTGAAACCGAGGAACTCTCTGGAGTTCACTCCTATTTGACATTTGTCTCTTTTGAGCTTCAGCCCCGCTTTGCGGAAGCACTGAAGAACAGCTTTTAGACGTTCTGCTAATATTTCTGCTGACTCCTCAGCAATTAGAATCAAAATAAGGACACACACCTGGAATATTTTTCAGTGTGCGTTCCATCACGCTCTGAAAGAGCCCTGGGGCTACACTGACCCCAAACTGCAGGCGATGAACCTTGAATGCCCCTCTGTGGGTAACTATTGTTTGTGCCTCAGCAGTGGCATCATCCACAGGTAGTTGCTGATATGCCTGTGCAAAATCCAGCTTTGCGAATAAGCAACCCCCCTGTAATGATGCCAGGATGTGGCTAACTACAGGTACTGGATATGTATGCTGCTGAAGTGCCTTATTAATAGTACACTTATAATCAGCGCAGATGTGCACCTCTCCATTAGGCTTAACCGGTGACTATGGGGGTTTCCCACACACTGCTGTCAACAGGTTGCAATACTCCCTGTTGAACGAGCTTGTCTAACTCTGCATCTATCTTGGGTTTAAGGGCAAAAGGCACTCTACGAGGCTTTACCCTGATTGGGGTTACGATTGGATCAAGATGGAGAGCAATTGGTGCTCCTTTGTATTTTCCTAAGCTGGGGCTGAATACATCAGCAAACTCCTGGCAGACAGCTGCCAAATCCACTGTTTGGGTTCTGTTGATGCCAGTCACATGGATGCCCAGGGCATCAAACCAGTCTAGGCTGATCAGGCTTGTGCACTGGCCTTCGACTATCACGATGTTGAGGGGACCCTCAAACTCTTTGAACTTTACTTTTAACGTAGCTTCACCTTTAACTGCTACACGGGAATTTTGAAAATCTGTCAATATTTTGCAAAGAGATGCAAGGAAATAGAAGAGACAGAACGTATGCATGATAATTTCAATTTACACAAAAAAGTGAAAGAAGCAGCAGGCCTCTACAAAAAGAAAACCAACAACTTAGTTGACAAAGAGGGGGAAATTATCTTAGATGAGGATGAAAAACTAAAAAGATGGAAGGAATATATTGAAGAACTTTTTGAGGACACTAGGGATGATATAGATATGGGAAGTATAACAACTGGACCAAACATTACTATGGAGGAGGTTGAACATGCAATAAAAATAGCAAAAACAAGAAAAGCCACAGGACCTGATGATATCCCAGTAGAAATTTTAAAATTGCTGGAAGACAATGGGAAGAATTTTTTACTGCAGCTCTTCAATCAGATATACGAAACAGGAAAGATACCAAATGATTGGCTAAAATCAACCTTTGTGACAATCCCCCAAAAAATAAATGCAAAGAAGTGTACCGAATACAGAACAATAAGCTTAATGAGTCATGCCCTGAAAATATTCCTGAGAATAATTTACACAAGAATATACAACAAAATTGAAGAGCGTCTAGGTAACACACAATTTGGTTTCAGAAACAATCTTGGTATACGAGATGCGCTGTTCAGCATTCAGGTTCTTGTACAGCGTTGTAGAGATGTCAACCACAGTGTCTACATATGCTTCATTGATTTCGAAAAAGCTTTTGATAAAATAAGACACAGCAAACTATTAGAAATCCTGAAACAAGGGGGACTAGATGACAAAGACATCCAAATAATAAAGAATCTGTATTGGCATCAGGTAGCAAATGTGAGACTAGGCCAAAAATACTCAGCTGATGCAGAAATAAGAAGAGGGGTCAGACAGGGATGTATTCTGTCTCCATTGCTATTCAATATCTACTCTGAGTCAATCTTCAACGAGGCACTGGAGAACATCGATGCTGGCATCAAAGTAAATGGTGTTTGGATCAACAACTTAAGATATGCTGACGATACAGTTCTGCTTGCCAATAAGCATGAAGACCTTCAGCTCCTCATCAACAGAGTCACAGAAACATCTGGAAAATACGGCTTGAAGCTTAACACCTCTAAAACCAAGATCATGGTCATCAGCAAACAACCCGTTAACTTAACACCAGTAAATTCAGAAGGAACACCACTAGAAAAAGTTGAAAGGATCACGCACTTCGGTTCTAATTTACATGAAAGCTGGGACATGACCGCTGAAGTAAAGACAAGGATAGAGAAAGCTCGAACAGCATTCTTCAAAATGAAAAAGGTCTTCTGCAGTCACGACATAAGCCTAAGACTGAAAATCAGGCTTGTCAGATGCTATATTTTTCTATCCTGCTCTATGGAGTAGAGAGTTGGTCTCTGACAGAAGGCCACCTGAAGAGACTAGAAGCATTTGAAATGTGGATTTACAGGTGGCTGTTACGTATAAGCTGGGTTGACAAGATCAGAAATGAGGAGGTGATAAGCCGCCTGGGAAAGCCAAGGGAAATCATCAAAACAATTAAAAAACGAAAGTTAGAATATTTTGGACATGTGATGCGACACCCAGAAAAGTACGGCATACTCCATTTAATCCTCCAGGGAAAGATTGAAGGCAAACGAGGTCCAGGCAGAAGAAGAACATCATGGCTTCAAAATCTAAGGGACTGGTTTGGACAAAACTCAGCAGCACTTTTTCGTGCGGCTGCTGATAAAAACAGGATCGCCAACATGATCGCCAACATCCGATAATGGATATGGCAGAAGAAGAAGAAGAAATCAATATTAGATTTGATGGCTTGAGTCTGACTCATTTCCCGCCATGTCTGCAGATGTAATTAAAAGTCTTGTAGGACATTATAGACACAGCTGATCCAGTATCCAGTTCCATGGTGCATGGAACTCCTTGTAGCTTGACTTTTAGTCTAATCTTTTCTTTTAGGGGGTGATGGGTTCCAGTTCTGAGAATGCTCCTCCTTCCGGAGCAATATCCTACTCTGTTTTGCCCTGGGGCCCCATTACTTCTTCTGGGGAAGTCTTCGGGTGGAGATTCCCTCTGGCGACCTTTACAGACGATATGGCCCTGTTTGCCACATGCTTGGCACACAGCTGTACGAAACCTGCATTCTGAGTGCTGGTGTCATCCTCTGCATCCAGGACAGCTAGGGAAGAAGGCTGCCTTGTCAAGTGGCTGCTGCCTTCTTCCTGGAAGCTTCTGCACCCGGTCGATCTCAATGTCCTCGACTGGGTCATCTGCTCTCTCTGAATCTTCATGATGAACGGCCATCTGGCTGGAGGAATTCTTTGAGGGTTGTAAAGCCTTGACAGCTCCACCTGCTGTTCCTACCAGGGCTCTGATGCCTGGTCTTACCCCTTAGTGACTTTTAGCTCTTAATCCTCCAGCTCTTTCTTCTTTAGCAGCATATCCCACCTTCGTCGCCACTGTTAAATATCAGGAACGGCGAGGCATTGAAGACACAGGAGTGAAAGTAACAGCTCATTTATTCAATCCACACAGAAGTGGCACTAACAGCCGCTTGACTCAAATTTATATGGACCGCCACTAGGCGGCAGCCAATGATTTTAAAGCATTCATTCCCACCTAAAACACAGGCTTGCAATATACAACAGACAGTTAAGGATTTGAACTGGACATCTAATTAACTGTTTATAACAGTCCTTATGAAATTGGGTTAATACACAACAGACCCTGTCCACTTCCTCAACTCAAGCAGGATCAAACTGTTCCCAGCCAAAGCCACACAAGACTGTGCTGCCCAAACCCAGACCCGTAGCTGGCCTAAAAGGACACTATGGTCAATGCCATTGATGGCTGCTGAGAGGTCAAGGAGAACCAAGATGGTCCACTACCCACATCCGGCTCTTGCAAGAGATTGTCCACCATCTGTACCAGCTTTCTTCTGTCCCATCATTGGGCCTATGGGGGAGCCAGGGTTCTACTAACAGTCATCGTACATCTATACCCAGTAGTCATTGGACGTTTTGCACATCTGTTTCTGTAGCTCTTGGGTATTTCCACCAGCAGGAAACCAGATTATTCTTTGCACTGCCTGTACTGCCCAAGGACTCCTCCTGTCTCACGATTCGAGGGGGGGGGGGAGAGAATGGTGGCGGTGGTGGATGCGTTCAGTTCATGTCTCTCTTCCGCCAGTGTCCCAACCCAGCAGCCTCTCCCCAGTATTTCCTACCTGGCTTGTCTCACTTCACCCAACAATGCTTTGGGCCCTGTGCAAAAGGGAGCAGAGCCTTTGCCCTGAAGAGAGCCAATTGCGCACCTCCCTCTCCGAGCCTGGCAGATTTTCTATCGCTTACAAAATGGCGCACATTCCAAACATGCATATCAGTTGGTATTGTGACACTGGCAGAGCTCGGTGGTGGTAACTTCAGCTGCTCATTGAGCGGGTATTTCCACCAGCAGGAAACCAGATTCTTCTTTGCACACACGGGGTGTGTAAACCTTCTGTCTTGCAGGAACTCTCTTTTGTAAGACATAGTAAGGATGAGAACCAAAATTTCAGGACGGAGTTCAGGATGACTTGATCTCAAAGTGGCTTCCACTTCTTTACTGCCCTATGGTCAGCAGGACACAGATCAGCTGTAAAAACATCTTTTTAAATGAAACTAATTTGGGCTGTTTGCAGCCTCAGAATATGGTATGTCTCCTGGATTGGGCCACAGCTCTTTCCTCAGCCATACCTTGATTAAGAGCTGGCAAAGCTGGGAGATTTCATGACAATGTATATATTTATTTTCCGTCTTGCATCCGGAGCCAAGAGTTGGAAGCACCCTACTTTACTCGAGCCACTTTCCCCAATCCATCCCCCCACACCCTCCAGGCTTCCCGATGGAGATGTAAACCTGAGTATCATTAGAATACAATGGCACCTCATCCCATGGTGGCAAACGATCTCACCCAGAAACTTCACCCAGATGTTAAGGATACGTGGAGAGAGAGTACTCGAGTCCAGTGGTGTGCCAAAAAAGAATGGACATGGACCAGGTGTCTCTCCACCTATTAACATGGACAGGACCAGCCTTTGGACAAAGCAGCCAAAGCCGTGGGCTGGATTTCTCTCTATTAATACCGATTGGAATCAGCCTTGGTGAAAGAAGGCAAACCATTGCAAGACCGTGCTGCCTGGCCACAGACCCCATAGCTGGCCTAAATGGATACTTAAAGGTCAATGCTATTGAAGGCTGCTGAGAGGTCAAGGAGAGCCAAGATGGTCCACAGCCACATCCT
Source organism: Azemiops feae (assembly GCA_023970755.1). Classification (NCBI taxonomy): domain Eukaryota; kingdom Metazoa; phylum Chordata; class Lepidosauria; order Squamata; family Viperidae; genus Azemiops; species Azemiops feae. Next base: position 199,835 of record JALGBA010001242.1, on the reverse strand, counting down.
GCTTTTACCAGAGATTGTCCACAATTGCTGTCCCATCAATAGCCCTGAATCCAGACTGTTTTATCCAGGATCCTCTCCGAAACTGCCAAACAACCATCTTTTTTAACACCTTCACTAAAACGGAAGATAGGAAATTTGATGAAAATTATCCATAAAGGTGGGATCAAACGATGGTTTTTGGTGGAGGGCTGGACCACAGTCTCCTTAAAAGCCCTCAGGAATGTCTCCTCCTGCAGCGAGGAATTTATTACTGCCTGGACCCAACTGCTCTCGCTGCCCTGGAGACTTTCACCAGCCAGGAGAGACATGAGTCTAATTGACAGGTGATTGCACTGACAGCATCAAGGACCCTGTCCACTTCCTCAAGTCAAGCAGGATCAAACTGTTTCCAGATAACCAAGCAAGATCTTTCTTCAGGCATCTCACATGGACCTGCACAACATTAAAGCTATTCATAAGGGAAAGAGCCTAAAAGGATAGAATACTGCTAAAAAATAAAATGGACTTATCCCTAAGAAGGCAATTCTATAAATAGCAGATAAATAATTAATTTGGGCTGTTTGCAGCCTCAGACTCTAGTAGATCTCCTGGCTTAGGCCTCAGCTCTTTTCTCAGCCATACTTTCATTAAGATCTAGCAAAGCTGGGAGGGTACAGGAGAATGTATAAATTTCTAGCATTGCATCCAGAGACAAGAGTTGGAAGCATCCTGGATTTCTCAAGCCTCTGTCCCAAATCTGTGCCCCCATAGCCTCCAGGCACCCCGATGGAGAGGAAACCTTAAGTGTCGTTATCATATAAATGGCACCTCATCCCATTTCTCTCTACCTAATAACATCTACTGGGACCAGCCTTTGGAGAAAGCAACCAAAGCCACACAAGACTGTGCTGCCCAAACCCAGATCCCGTAGCTGGCCTAAAAGGACACCATGGTCAATGCCATTGACAGCTGCTGAGAGGTCAAGGAGAACCAAGATGGTCCACTACCTACATCCGGATCTTGCCAGAGATTGTCCACCATTGATAGCAGCTTTCTTCTGTCCCATCACTGGGCCTGAATCCTGACTGGAAGGGGAGGGTGTAGGAATAGAAAAAAATTGAGGTAGGAAAGGACTGTTTTATAGGGGAGCTTGTCCCTGGTGTCTGTTTTTAGTAAATACAGTATTTCTAGGAAAAAAACTACATAGAATTAAATTCACAACCTTTAGTGCTTTTTTAATAATGCTCTTACAAGGTCATAGTCCTGGAGGTCGCATTTATGTTCAAAATAAACTGCCATTTACTCACTTTATTAATGCAAATTACTTTACAAAGAAGCAGTGCAATTGAATCATCCTTGTTTTTGTATTTGGGGCCATTACGGAAAACGTGCACAATATGGTCAGGTTTTACAGTAGCCCCCTTAAAAATACTAATAATATAACACAGTTCAGTGAGCTCAACAGATTCAGCAGATTCTTCTAATCCAAACAAAACTGAATTTGATTCTTTTCCTTTGTTTTCATGTTCCATGGCATCTTTTACGTGGAAGGAAATGTCCTACGATGATGTTGTAGTGTTTCACGATTTAGGTGGCCTACTAGAATCAGGACAAGAGTCTGAGAGTTCTTTTTTTGTTTATTTTCTTTTACCTCCAAAACCACTTCCACACAGTCGATTCATTCAAGCAAGGGTGCTTCCCTACTGTCATCCCATCTGAGCAAAACACCAAATTTATCAGGTTTAAGCTTACAAGAGCAGGAAAACAATGAAAGAGCAAACTGGAAGTTTTGAGTGACATCAAATTTAAAAACGGGGCCACTGCTTTATTTAGCCCCAGAAACTCACATTTTAAAAATAAGTCACACAAGGCACATTTTGTAGCATTCATGTCATCATGAACTTTTTTGGTACAAACGAAGCAAGTGCAGGCGTTATTAGTTCCATCAATGATCATTTTGGATGATGGGAAAGTACTGGACAAGCTGTTTCGCATACAGTCTTCTTTGTACTCAGTTATCGGGGCGGTGGCCACCTCTGGTTACTATCCAGGCTACTGAATTTGTCCTGTACTGCCCAAGGACTCCTCCTGTCTCACGATTCGGGGGGGGGAGAGAACGGTGGCGGTGGTGGATGTGTTCAGTTCATGTCTCTCTTCCACCAGTGTCCCAACCCAGCAGCCTCTCCCCAGTCTTTCCTACCTGGCTTGTCTCACTTCACCCAACAATGCTTTGGGCCCTGTGCAAAAGGGAGCAGAGCCTTTGCCCTGAAGAGAGCCAATTGCGCACCTCCCTCTCCGAGCCTGGCAGATTTTCTATCGCTTACAAAATGGCGCACATTCCAAACATGCATATCAGTTGGTATTGTGACACTGGCAGAGCTCGGTGGTGGTAACTTCAGCTGCTCATTGAGCGGGTATTTCCACCAGCAGGAAACCAGATTCTTCTTTGCACACACGGGGTGTGCAAACCTTCTGTCTTGCAGGAACTCTCTTTTGTAAGACATAGTAAGGATGAGAACCAAAATTTCAGGACGGAGTTCAGGATGACTTGATCTCAAAGTGGCTTCCACTTCTTTACTGCCCTATGGTCAGCAGGACACAGATCAGCTGTAAAAACATCTTTTTAAATGAAACTAATTTGGGCTGTTTGCAGCCTCAGAATATGGTATGTCTCCTGGATTGGGCCACAGCTCTTTCCTCAGCCATACCTTGATTAAGAGCTCGCAAAGCTGGGAGATTACATGACAATGTATATATTTATTTTCCGTATTGCATCCGAAGCCAAGAGTTGGAAGCACCCTACTTTACTCGAGCCACTTTCCCCAATCCATCCCCCCACACCCTCCAGGCTTCCCGATGGAGATGTAAACCTGAGTATCATTAGAATACAATGGCACCTCATCCCATGGTGGCAAACGATCTCACCCAGAAACTTCACCCAGATGTTAAGGATACGTGGAGAGAGAGTACTGAGTCCAGTGGTGTGCCAAAAAAGAATGGACATGGGCCAGGTGTCTCTCCACCTATTAACATGGACAGGACCAGCCTTTGGACAAAGCAGCCAAAGCCGTGGGCTGGATTTCTCTCTATTAATACCGATTGGAATCAGCCTTGGTGAAAGAAGGCAAACCATTGCAAGACCGTGCTGCCTGGCCACAGACCCCATAGCTGGCCTAAATGGATACTTAAAGGTCAATGCTATTGAAGGCTGCTGAGAGGTCAAGGAGAGCCAAGATGGTCCACAGCCACATCCTGCTTTTACCAGAGATTGTCCACAATTGCTGTCCCATCAATAGCCCTGAATCCAGACTGTTTTATCCAGGATCCTCTCCGAAACTGCCAAACAACCATCTTTTTTAACACCTTCACTAAAACGGAAGATAGGAAATTTGATGAAAATTATCCATAAAGGTGGGATCAAACGATGGTTTTTGGTGGAGGGCTGGACCACAGTCTCCTTAAAAGCCCTCAGGAATGTCTCCTCCTGCAGCGAGGAATTTGTGACTGCCTGGACCCAACTGCTCTCGCTGCCCTGGAGACTTTCACCAGCCAGGAGAGACATGAGTCTAATTGACAGGTGATTGCACTGACAGCATCAAGGACCCTGTCCACTTCCTCAAGTCAAGCAGGATCAAACTGTTTCCAGATAACCAAGCAAGATCTTTCTTCAGGCATCTCACATGGACCTGCACAACATTAAAGCTATTCATAAGGGAAAGAGCCTAAAAGGATAGAATACTGCTAAAAAATAAAATGGACTTATCCCTAAGAAGGCAATTCTATAAATAGCAGATAAATAATTAATTTGGGCTGTTTGCAGCCTCAGACTCTAGTAGATCTCCTGGCTTAGGCCTCAGCTCTTTTCTCAGCCATACTTTCATTAAGATCTAGCAAAGCTGGGAGGGTACAGGAGAATGTATAAATTTCTAGCATTGCATCCAGAGACAAGAGTTGGAAGCATCCTGGATTTCTCAAGCCTCTGTCCCAAATCTGTGCCCCCATAGCCTCCAGGCACCCCGATGGAGAGGAAACCTTAAGTGTCGTTATCATATAAATGGCACCTCATCCCATTTCTCTCTACCTAATAACATCTACTGGGACCAGCCTTTGGAGAAAGCAACCAAAGCCACACAAGACTGTGCTGCCCAAACCCAGATCCCGTAGCTGGCCTAAAAGGACACCATGGTCAATGCCATTGACAGCTGCTGAGAGGTCAAGGAGAACCAAGATGGTCCACTACCCACATCCGGCTCTTGCCAGAGATTGTCCACCATTTGTACCAGCTTTCTTCTGTCCCATCACTGGGCCTGAATCCTGACTGGAAGGGGAGGGTGTAGGAATAGAAAAAAATTGAGGTAGGAAAGGACTGTTTTATAGGGGAGCTTGTCCCTGGTGTCTGTTTTTAGTAAATACAGTATTTCTAGGAAAAAAACTACATAGAATTAAATTCACAACCTTTAGTGCTTTTTTAATAATGCTCTTACAAGGTCATAGTCCTGGAGGTCGCATTTATGTTCAAGATAAACTGCCATTTACTCACTTTATTAATGCAAATTACTTTACAAAGAAGCAGTGCAATTGAATCATCCTTGTTTTTGTATTTGGGGCCATCACGGAAAACGTGCACAATATGGTCAGGTTTTACAGTAGCCCCCTTAAAAATACTAATAATATAACACAGTTCAGTGAGCTCAACAGATTCATCAGATTCTTCTAATCCAAACAAAACTGAATTTGATTCTTTTCCTTTGTTTTCATGTTCCATGGCATCTTTTACGTGGAAGGAAATGTCCTACGATGATGTTGTAGTGTTTCACGATTTAGGTGGCCTACTAGAATCAGGACAAGAGTCTGAGAGTTCTTTTTTTGTTTATTTTCTTTTACCTCCCAAACCACTTCCACACAGTCGATTCATTCAAGCAAGGGTGCTTCCCTACTGTCATCCCATCTGAGCAAAACACCAAATTTATCAGGTTTAAGCTTACAAGAGCAGGAAAACAATGAAAGAGCAAACTGGAAGTTTTGAGTGACATCAAATTTAAAAACGGGGCCACTGCTTTATTTAGCCCCAGAAACTCACATTTTAAAAATAAGTCGCACAAGGCACATTTTGTAGCATTCATGTCATCATGAACTTTTTTGGTACAAACGAAGCAAGTGCAGGCGTTATTAGTTCCATCAATGATCATTTGGGATGATGGGGAAGTACTGGACAAGCTGTTTCGCATACAGTCTTCTTTGTACTCAGTTATCGGGGCGGTGGCCACCTCTGGTTACTATCCAGGCTACTGAATTTGTCCTGTACTGCCCAAGGACTCCTCCTGTCTCACGATTCGGGGGGGGGAGAGAATGGTGGCGGTGGTGGATGTGTTCAGTTCATGTCTGTCTTCCGCCAGTGTCCCAACCCAGCAGCCTCTCCCCAGTCTTTCCTACCTGGCTTGTCTCACTTCACCCAACAATGCTTTGGGCCCTGTGCAAAAGGGAGCAGAGCCTTTGCCCTGAAGAGAGCCAATTGCGCACCTCCCTCTCCGAGCCTGGCAGATTTTCTATCGCTTACAAAATGGCGCACATTCCAAACATGCATATCAGTTGGTATTGTGACACTGGCAGAGCTCGGTGGTGGTAACTTCAGCTGCTCATTGAGCGGGTATTTCCACCAGCAGGAAACCAGATTCTTCTTTGCACACACGGGGTGTGCAAACCTTCTGTCTTGCAGGAACTCTCTTTTGTAAGACATAGTAAGGATGAGAACCAAAATTTCAGGACGGAGTTCAGGATGACTTGATCTCAAAGTGGCTTCCACTTCTTTACTGCCCTATGGTCAGCAGGACACAGATCAGCTGTAAAAAAATCTTTTTAAATGAAACTAATTTGGGCTGTTTGCAGCCTCAGAATATGGTATGTCTCCTGGATTGGGCCACAGCTCTTTCCTCAGCCATACCTTGATTAAGAGCTCGCAAAGCTGGGAGATTACATGACAATGTATATATTTATTTTCCGTATTGCATCCGAAGCCAAGAGTTGGAAGCACCCTACTTTACTCGAGCCACTTTCCCCAATCCATCCCCCCACACCCTCCAGGCTTCCCGATGGAGATGTAAACCTGAGTATCATTAGAATACAATGGCACCTCATCCCATGGTGGCAAACGATCTCACCCAGAAACTTCACCCAGATGTTAAGGATACGTGGAGAGAGAGTACTCGAGTCCAGTGGTGTGCCAAAAAAGAATGGACATGGGCCAGGTGTCTCTCCACCTATTAACATGGACAGGACCAGCCTTTGGACAAAGCAGCCAAAGCCGTGGGCTGGATTTCTCTCTATTAATACCGATTGGAATCAGCCTTGGTGAAAGAAGGCAAACCATTGCAAGACCGTGCTGCCTGGCCACAGACCCCATAGCTGGCCTAAATGGATACTTAAAGGTCAATGCTATTGAAGGCTGCTGAGAGGTCAAGGAGAGCCAAGATGGTCCACAGCCACATCCTGCTTTTACCAGAGATTGTCCACAATTGCTGTCCCATCAATAGCCCTGAATCCAGACTGTTTTATCCAGGATCCTCTCCGAAACTGCCAAACAACCATCTTTTTTAACAACTTCACTAAAACGGAAGATAGGAAATTTGATGAAAATTATCCATAAAGGTGGGATCAAACGATGGTTTTTGGTGGAGGGCTGGACCACAGTCTCCTTAAAAGCCCTCAGGAATGTCTCCTCCTGCAGCGAGGAATTTATTACTGCCTGGACCCAACTGCTCTCGCTGCCCTGGAGACTTTCACCAGCCAGGAGAGACATGAGTCTAATTGACAGGTGATTGCACTGACAGCATCAAGGACCCTGTCCACTTCCTCAAGTCAAGCAGGATCAAACTGTTTCCAGATAACCAAGCAAGATCTTTCTTCAGGCATCTCACATGGACCTGCACAACATTAAAGCTATTCATAAGGGAAAGAGCCTAAAAGGATAGAATACTGCTAAAAAATAAAATGGACTTATCCCTAAGAAGGCAATTCTATAAATAGCAGATAAATAATTAATTTGGGCTGTTTGCAGCCTCAGACTCTAGTAGATCTCCTGGCTTAGGCCTCAGCTCTTTTCTCAGCCATACTTTCATTAAGATCTAGCAAAGCTGGGAGGGTACAGGAGAATGTATAAATTTCTAGCATTGCATCCAGAGACAAGAGTTGGAAGCATCCTGGATTTCTCAAGTCTCTGTCCCAAATCTGTGCCCCCATAGCCTCCAGGCACCCCGATGGAGAGGAAACCTTAAGTGTCGTTATCATATAAATGGCACCTCATCCCATTTCTCTCTACCTAATAACATCTACTGGGACCAGCCTTTGGAGAAAGCAACCAAAGCCACACAAGACTGTGCTGCCCAAACCCAGATCCCGTAGCTGGCCTAAAAGGACACCATGGTCAATGCCATTGACAGCTGCTGAGAGGTCAAGGAGAACCAAGATGGTCCACTACCTACATCCGGATCTTGCCAGAGATTGTCCACCATTGATAGCAGCTTTCTTCTGTCCCATCACTGGGCCTGAATCCTGACTGGAAGGGGAGGGTGTAGGAATAGAAAAAAATTGAGGTAGGAAAGGACTGTTTTATAGGGGAGCTTGTCCCTGGTGTCTGTTTTTAGTAAATACAGTATTTCTAGGAAAAAAACTACATAGAATTAAATTCACAACCTTTAGTGCTTTTTTTAATAATGCTCTTACAAGGTCATAGTCCTGGAGGTCGCATTTATGTTCAAGATAAACTGCCATTTACTCACTTTATTAATGCCAATTACTTTACAAAGAAGCAGTGCAATTGAATCATCCTTGTTTTTGTATTTGGGGCCATCACGGAAAACGTGCACAATATGGTCAGGTTTTACAGTAGCCCCCTTAAAAATACTAATAATATAACACAGTTCAGTGAGCTCAACAGATTCATCAGATTCTTCTAATCCAAACAAAACTGAATTTGATTCTTTTCCTTTGTTTTCATGTTCCATGGCATCTTTTTTTTTTATATATATATTTTTATTTTTTTAAGACAACAAAACATAACACACATAAACATACAATGTATACTCCTTTTTTTTTTTTTAAACAGCAATTTCGTAACTGTAATCTTCTGTTATTTACATTTTCCCCCTTTATTCTTCTTTTTTAAAAAAATATTTGTCCTTGTTGTCCCATTGTTTCTTATTTCCATTTTCTTCATTCATACTATATTTCATGTTAAGAATAATACATATTATTACTATACATTATTGTACATTATTATACACACATTTTCCCTTTCTTGACCTTTCTGCATTTATTTTCATTTGTTATTTCTAGTCTCCAACCAATCATACCACTTATTCCATATTACATAGTACTCTGTGTCTTCCCTTTCTTTTATCTCTTTTGTTAATTTGTCCATCTCCGCACAGTCTAAGATTTTCCTCATCACTTCTTCCTCTGATGGTGTATTCTCATTTTTCCAGAACTGTGCGTAGACTATTCTTGCTGCCGTTGTTATATGTAAGATTAAGTACCGTATTTCTTTACTGTATTTTCTATTTAAGATACCCAGCAGAAAGATCTCTGGTTTCCAATCTACAGGTTGATCTATTATTTCTACCATCCAACTTCTTATTTTAGTCCAGTATTTTTTTGCAACGGGGCATGTCCACCATAGATGGTAATATGTTCCATGTATCTTTTTACATTTCCAGCATGTCGGTGAGTGGTTCTGGAACATCTTAGCAAGCTTTGCTGGTGGAAGATGCCATCTGTAAAACATCTTCAACTGATTTTCCTTGAATGCCGCAGACATAGTCAATTTTATGTTTGTTTCCCATATTTTTTCCCATTTCTCCAATTCTATGTTGTATCCGAAATTTTTTGCCCATCTAATCATTGTGTCTTTGACAACCTCATCTTCCATTTTATATCTCAGCAAATATTTATATATATTACTAATTAATTTTATTTCTGTTCCATGTATAATTTTATCCAATTCTTGCGATTCTTTTTGTATTTCGTATAATTTTTTGTCCTCTGTATATTTAGATTGAATTTGTGTGTATGTCCACCAATCAATCTCTCTGCCTACATCTTGTTCCAATTCTTGTTTTGTTTTCAGATTTCCCTGTTCATTTACCAATTCCTTGTATCTAATTATCTTATTTATGTCCAGTAAGTTTGGGTGTTTCAGAGCTTCTGTTGGGGATAGCCACATTGGAATTCTTATATAATGTTTTTGTTTTATCTTTTCCCAAGTCTGTAGCAATGCATCCCTAACTATATGTCTTCGAAAGTATCTATGTACTTTATATTTTTCGTCCCATAGAAATGCATGCCACCCCGCTTGCAAGTCGTGTCCTTCAAGTGTTAAAATTCTAGTATTTTCCAATTTCATCCATTCTTTTAGCCAAGTTAGGCTTGATGCTTGGTTATATATTTCCCACTCTGGTAATGCCAATCCCCCTTTATCTTTCGTATCTTGCAAGAGTTTTAATTTAATCCTAGGTTTTTTCCTTTGCCATATAAATTTAGTAACCAATTTATTTAATTCTTGAAAGAATGTTTTCCGTAGTTTTATTGGAATAACTTGGAACAGGAATAATATTTTTGGCAATATATTCATTTTGATCGTTGCAATCCTCCCTAAAAATGAAATTTGTAGGTTTTCCCAATTTTCTAAATCTTTTTTTATCTGGTGTAGTAATTTATCATAATTATCCTCCTTAATTGAGGAGCACTTCGCTGTAAGCCAAATCCCTAAATATTTTTTTTTTTTGTTACGCTTATTTTTGTTTTATCTTCCAATTCGCTTTCCTGTGCCTTTGTAAGATTTTTGGTTATTAATTTGGATTTATTCTTATTAATCTTAAGTCCGGCTACCTCACCAAATTCTTCTATTTTTTGAATTAATTTAGGGCCGGTTTCTAATGGGTCTTCCAAAATAAATACCAAATCATCAGCGAAGGCTTGGACCTTATATTCTTCCTTCTTAATTTTTAAACCCTTTATTTCTTGATCCTCTCTAATTTTTGTCAAAGAGTATTTCTAATGATAAAATAAATAGAAGAGGAGAGAGTGGGCACCCTTGTCTTACTCCTTTAGTTATCTCAATTTTTTCTGTCATTTCGTCATTCATAATTACCCTAGCTGTTTGTTTAGTATATATTTTCTCAACCATCTTTCCAAATTTTGTCCCAAATTCCATGTAGTTCAGTTGTGTTATAATAAATTTCCAGTTCAAATTATCAAATGCCTTCTGGGCATCAAGGAAAACCAGTGTAGCTTGTCTTTCAGAGTGGACTTCGTAAAATTCTAAGGTGTTCATTATTATCCTCATATTGTTTTTTATCTGTCGTCCTGGTAGAAATCCATTTTGATCTGGGTGGATGTAATTATTCAAGATTTTTTTAATCCTTTCTGCTATTATTGTTGCAAATGTCTTATAATCTGTATTCAGTAAAGAAATCGGCCTATAGTTTTGAATTTGTTGCAGGTCTGAATCTTCCTTAGGGATGAGAGTAATAATTGCTTCAGTCCAAGATGGCGGTATCTTCGCCTCCTCCAGCACCTCATTACAAATCTCCAACATTATCCATTGTAGTGACTCTTGTATATTTTTTATAAAACTCAACCGGAATTCCATCTGGTCTTGGTGATTTATTATTTTTTTGTTTTTTCAATGCTGTTTCTAGTTCTATTGCGGTTATTGGTCTATTCAACATTTCCTTTTGTTCTTCTGTGATTTTGCTCATTTTTGCTGCCTCTATATATTGTTTAACTTTATCATCTGCTATATCTTTCTGATAGTATAGCTTTGAGAAGAAATTTTGTATTATGTTCTTTTTCTCTTCCCGTCTATATTGTACTGTTCCACTTTCATCTTGTAGTTGATGTATTGCTCTTTTACCTTTTTCTTTTTTTAATTTATAGGCCAACCATCGACCGGTTTTATTCGCGTTTTCAAAGTAATTTTGTTTCGCCATCCTAATTTTCTGTGCCATTTCTTTTTGTGTTGTCAAATTAATCTTGTGTTTTATAATATTCCATTTTTCCTTTATCTTTTTGTTTTGTGGATCCTTCTGTAGGTCACTTTCTGTTTCTTTAAGTTCTTCTTGCAGTTTTTCTTGTTGAAGTCTCCTATCTTTATTTTTCTTAGAATTGTATGCAATTGTCAATCCTCGAATGTAGGCTTTTGTGGTATCCCACAAATTTTGTGTTGATGTCTCTTCCTTTTTATTTACCTGAAAAAATAATGTCAGTTCCTTTTCTAGCATCTGTATATATTGTTTGTCTTTACATAGTCTTTGATTCATTGACCATCTTTTTCTCTGTTTCTGGCCTTTCCATTTTATTGTTATTGGGTTGTGATCTGCCCAGTCATTAAGTCCTATTTCAATTTCCTCTATCCCGTTCTGTATTTCTGTTGTTACCCAGGCCATATCGATCCTGGACCAGGATTGATGTGGATACGAATAAAATGTGTATTGTTTGTCTGATCTGTGTGTCTCTCTCCATATATCCCGAAGGTTGAGTTCTGTTACCATGTTAAAGAATGATTTTGGTAATATATTTTTCTTCTTTTTGCTCTTTTTACTACTTTTATAGTCTTTCTTAACATCGACTATTGCATTTAGATCCCCAATCATACAAATATTTTCATAGTCCAGATCCACTAGTTTCTTATGTACCTTTTAAAAAAAATCATGTTGGTTATTATTTGGTGCATATACTGCCGTTAATAAAGTTTGTTTTTGCCCTAATTCTATTTCCAACATTAAAATTCTCCCCTCTTCATCCGAATATATTAATTTTGATTTTATTTTTTCTTTAACATATATAGCAATTCCTCCTTTCTTGTTTTGTGCTAGTGTTGTGTATAGTGTTCCTAATTTTACATTCTCTAGTAGTTTTCTATAATCCTTTTTTATATGAACTTCCTGTAGACATATCACGTCTGCATCCAATTTCCTTAATTTATTAAACGTTTGTACTCTTTTTCTTGGTATGTTTAAACCATTAATGTTTACAGAAAAGAGCTTAATTGCCTCTCCCGTTTTTTACTTGATCTGGTTTTTTTGTGCTTCTTGTCTCTATTACCCTTCCTTTTGCTCCTTCTCTTTCTAACCTTTCTCTTTCTTGTTTCTTTTGCTTTTCTCTTTCTCGTTCAAATTCTTCTATTAGGTCTTCCTCCTGACTTTTACTCTCTGGCTCTTCCCTACTTTCTTGTTCTTCTCCCTGCGCAAAGTGACATTCATAAAAATCCTGCGCTTTCTCGAGTGTGTCTATCTTATATTTTTTTCTTGCCATGTTACAAATATGCCTTCAGGTACTAACCATCGAAACATAACTTTGTATTTAGTTAATTGGGTTGTTAGAAATTGGTATTCTCGTCTCTGATTTCGTATTCTACGTGGTATTTGCTTTAATACAATTATTTCTTTACCCTTATATACTATCTGTTTGTCTCTTGTTTTTTTATATATTTCATCCCTTATTGATCTTCTAGTCAACCTTATATGTACCTCTCTCGCCAGTCTGTGCCTACGTGCATAATTTGTATATACTCGATAAATTTCATCTATGTCTCTTCTTGCGTCCTGTTTGTCCTTTCCTAATATCTCGGCCAATATCTCCGCCATCTTCTCTCCCAAATCTTCTTCTTTTTCCTCTACGATATTTTGAAATCTTAGGAAGAACGCAGCTTTTTCCAATTCCAAGAAGGTAATAGATTGGGTCAGCTCTCTGTTTGCTTGTTTGGATATCTGATCCATCTTTTCTATTTTGCCATCAACTTGATCTATTTTTGTTTCAACTTTTTGAATTCTTTGTTCGTTCTTCATCATTGTTTGTTGTATACTCTCTATCTTGTCATTCATGTTTTTAATTTCATTTTTGATTTCTTTGTGGTGAGTTTTTGTTTCTTCATGATTATTTGCTATTGCCTCTTGGTTTTTCGTCATTGTTTCCTGCATCATTTGTAACATTGTCTGTATACTCTGTGGGTTCATCGCCAATTCTACTTTTTCTTTTTCTTTCCCCAACATGGTTCCTATCGTTCTTTGACCTATAGGAGAAGCCATTATAGGTGTGGGATTTATAGCTGTTTTTTTACTTATTTTAGTTGTTGCTGTGGTACTTGTCATTTTTATTACTTGGATAATATTTTCCCACACTTGCATATATCAATTTTATATAACGTTAAGGGTTAACCTTAAAAATAAGATTACAAATAGAGTTATACCTTTTCTTATCCCACTATTATATAATATAATTTATAATACTCTTAACACCTCTTTTGTATATTTCTGTAATACTCCACACAATGCATATACATATACTATTCTCAAAATATTATCACCACTCTTAATTTCATTCACTATCACTCTTGTTTAAATAATCACCTTTCTCTCTATGATCCCTGTTTGTTAACAGGTGCTGCAATATTGCATCAGCCTTTTTTCTCTCTCTCAGTTTAATGTGTCCACAGATCAACCAAATGTCACCTTATTTCCTCTTCTGTATACCCAATAAATCCAAAACGTCCACTAGTCACTTTGTCCAGATATATGTCAGTTAAGATTCAAATTTCAATGGTATTTGTTCTTCAAAAATAAGATCCAGTAATTGGTATTAAGTTTCTCCGTTGTCTCATTTCAACTTTTAATCCTTATGTTGATTTTTTCAAAGTCTCTTAATCACCCTTTGTTGCCTCTGGCCGTCTCCAGTCCTTTCTCTAGTTTCAATCTCTGCTTCTTACAGCTTTTAAATTCCAGCCTTTCACGTTTTATAAGCTTTACTGTGGGCTCTCTGCTTCTTCTCGCTGCTCTCGTTCTGCTCTAAGGCTCCCTTCTCCGCTCTATTCAATTTCAGTTGCCGCTGTGTCTCTCTCCTTATCGCTTTGCTTTTTCCGCGCCTTCTATCAAATATTCCTCACCTCCTTCAGGGGTTTCTCCTCTGCCGTACGAAGCTGTCAGTTCTATTTTTCACTTCCCTCTCAGGCTGTCGCCATCGCTCCCGGCCGGCCTTAAAGACCGGCTTCTTCTCCACCAATTTTAAGAGTGCTGCTCCTGTCTGCTCGGGTGTTTGCTTTACACCCGGCTTCTCTGAAGCTTCCTCTTTAATTTACCGGTCTCTCCGGGATCGGTAAAGCCCTTGCCGGGCTCTTAGCGAAGAAATTTCCGGGATTTAGGAACAGAGATCTGTTCCTTCACCCGCTCCACGATGACGTCACAACCGGAAGTCTCGTTCCATGGCATCTTTTACGTGGAAGGAAATGTCCTACGATGATGTTGTAGTGTTTCACGATTTAGGTGGCCTACTAGAATCAGGACAAGAGTCTGAGAGTTCTTTTTTTGTTTATTTTCTTTTACCTCCAAAACCACTTCCACACAGTCGATTCATTCAAGCAAGGGTGCTTCCCTACTGTCATCCCATCTGAGCAAAACACCAAATTTATCAGGTTTAAGCTTACAAGAGCAGGAAAACAATGAAAGAGCAAACTGGAAGTTTTGAGTGACATCAAATTTAAAAACGGGGCCACTGCTTTATTTAGCCCCAGAAACTCACATTTTAAAAATAAGTCGCACAAGGCACATTTTGTAGCATTCATGTCATCATGAACTTTTTTGGTACAAACGAAGCAAGTGCAGGCGTTATTAGTTCCATCAATGATCATTTGGGATGATGGGGAAGTACTGGACAAGCTGTTTCGCATACAGTCTTCTTTGTACTCAGTTATCGGGGCGGTGGCCACCTCTGGTTACTATCCAGGCTACTGAATTTGTCCTGTACTGCCCAAGGACTCCTCCTGTCTCACGATTCGGGGGGCGGGGGAGAGAATGGTGGCGGTGGTGGATGTGTTCAGTTCATGTCTGTCTTCCGCCAGTGTCCCAACCCAGCAGCCTCTCCCCAGTCTTTCCTACCTGGCTTGTCTCACTTCACCCAACAATGCTTTGGGCCCTGTGCAAAAGGGAGCAGAGCCTTTGCCCTGAAGGGAGCCAATTGCGCACCTCCCTCTCCGAGCCTGGCAGATTTTCTATCGCTTACAAAATGGCACACATTCCAAACATGCATATCAGTTGGTATTGTGACACTGGCAGAGCTCGGTGGTGGTGACTTCAGCTGCTCATTGAGCGGGTATTTCCATCAGCAGGAAACCAGATTCTTCTTTGCACACACGGGGTGTGTAAACCTTCTGTCTTGCAGGAACTCTCTTTTGTAAGACATAGTAAGGATGAGAACCAAAATTTCAGGACGGAGTTCAGGATGACTTGATCTCAAAGTGGCTTCCACTTCTTTACTGCCCTATGGTCAGCAGGACACAGATCAGCTGTAAAAAAATCTTTTTAAATGAAACTAATTTGGGCTGTTTGCAGCCTCAGAATATGGTATGTCTCCTGGATTGGGCCACAGCTCTTTCCTCAGCCATACCTTGATTAAGAGCTCGCAAAGCTGGGAGATTACATGACAATGTATATATTTATTTTCCGTATTGCATCCGAAGCCAAGAGTTGGAAGCACCCTACTTTACTCGAGCCACTTTCCCCAATCCATCCCCCCACACCCTCCAGGCTTCCCGATGGAGATGTAAACCTGAGTATCATTAGAATACAATGGCACCTCATCCCACGGTGGCAAACGATCTCACCCAGAAACTTCACCCAGATGTTAAGGATACGTGGAGAGAGAGTACTCGAGTCCAGTGGTGTGCCAAAAAAGAATGGACATGGGCCAGGTGTCTCTCCACCTATTAACATGGACAGGACCAGCCTTTGGACAAAGCAGCCAAAGCTGTGGGCTGGATTTCTCTCTATTAATACCGATTGGAATCAGCCTTGGTGAAAGAAGGCAAACCATTGCAAGATCGTGCTGCCTGGCCACAGACCCCATAGCTGGCCTAAATGGATACTTAAAGGTCAATGCTATTGAAGGCTGCTGAGAGGTCAAGGAGAGCCAAGATGGTCCACAGCCACATCCTGCTTTTACCAGAGATTGTCCACAATTGCTGTCCCATCAATAGCCCAGAATCCAGACTGTTTTATCCAGGATCCTCTCCGAAACTGCCAAACAACCATCTTTTTTAACACCTTCACTAAAACGGAAGATAGGAAATTTGATGAAAATTATCCATAAAGGTGGGATCAAACGATGGTTTTTGGTGGAGGGCTGGACCACAGTCTCCTTAAAAGCCCTCAGGAATGTCTCCTCCTGCAGTGAGGAATTTATTACTGCCTGGACCCAACTGCTCTCGCTGCCCTGGAGACTTTCACCAGCCAGGAGAGACATGAGTCTAATTGACAGGTGATTGCACTGACAGCATCGAGGACCCTGTCCACTTCCTCACGTCAAGCAGGATCAAACTGTTTCCAGATAACCAAGCAAGATCTTTCTTCAGGCATCTCACATGGACCTGCACAACATTAAAGCTATTCATAAGGGAAAGAGCCTAAAAGGATAGAATACTGCTAAAAAATAAAATGGACTTATGCCTAAGAAGGCAATTCTATAAATAGCAGATAAATAATTAATTTGGGCTGTTTGCAGCCTCAGACTCTAGTAGATCTCCTGGCTTAGGCCTCAGCTCTTTTCTCAGCCATACTTTCATTAAGATCTAGCAAAGCTGGGAGGGTACAGGAGAATGTATAAATTTCTAGCATTGCATCCAGAGACAAGAGTTGGAAGCATCCTGGATTTCTCAAGCCTCTGTCCCAAATCTGTGCCCCCATAGCCTCCAGGCACCCCGATGGAGAGGAAACCTTAAGTGTCGTTATCATATAAATGGCACCTCATCCCATTTCTCTCTACCTAATAACATCTACTGGGACCAGCCTTTGGAGAAAGCAACCAAAGCCACACAAGACTGTGCTGCCCAAACCCAGATCCCGTAGCTGGCCTAAAAGGACACCATGGTCAATGCCATTGACAGCTGCTGAGAGGTCAAGGAGAACCAAGCCTGGCAGATTTTCTATCGCTTACAAAATGGCGCACATTCCAAACATGCATATCAGTTGGTATTGTGACACTGGGAGAGCTCGGTGGTGATAACTTCAGCTGCTCATTGAGCGGGTATTTCCACCAGCAGGAAACCAGATTCTTCTTTGCACACACGGGGTGTGCAAACCTTCTGTCTTGCAGGAACTCTCTTTTGTAAGACATAGTAAGGATGAGAACCAAAATTTCAGGACGGAGTTCAGGATGACTTGATCTCAAAGTGGCTTCCACTTCTTTACTGCCCTATGGTCAGCAGGACACAGATCAGCTGTAAAAAAATCTTTTTAAATGAAACTAATTTGGGCTGTTTGCAGCCTCAGAATATGGTATGTCTCCTGGATTGGGCCACAGCTCTTTCCTCAGCCATACCTTGATTAAGAGCTCGCAAAGCTGGGAGATTACATGACAATGTATATATTTATTTTCCGTATTGCATCTGAAGCCAAGAGTTGGAAGCACCCTACTTTACTCGAGCCACTTTCCCCAATCCATCCCCCCACACCCTCCAGGCTTCCCGATGGAGATGTAAACCTGAGTATCATTAGAATACAATGGCACCTCATCCCATGGTGGCAAACGATCTCACCCAGAAACTTCACCCAGATGTTAAGGATACGTGGAGAGAGAGTACTCGAGTCCAGTGGTGTGCCAAAAAAGAATGGACATGGGCCAGGTGTCTCTCCACCTATTAACATGGACAGGACCAGCCTTTGGACAAAGCAGCCAAAGCCGTGGGCTGGATTTCTCTCTATTAATACCGATTGGAATCAGCCTTGGTGAAAGAAGGCAAACCATTGCAAGACCGTGCTGCCTGGCCACAGACCCCATAGCTGGCCTAAATGGATACTTAAAGGTCAATGCTATTGAAGGCTGCTGAGAGGTCAAGGAGAGCCAAGATGGTCCACAGCCACATCCTGCTTTTACCAGAGATTGTCCACAATTGCTGTCCCATCAATAGCCCTGAATCCAGACTGTTTTATCCAGGATCCTCTCCGAAACTGCCAAACAACCATCTTTTTTAACACCTTCACTAAAACGGAAGATAGGAAATTTGATGAAAATTATCCATAAAGGTGGGATCAAACGATGGTTTTTGGTGGAGGGCTGGACCACAGTCTCCTTAAAAGCCCTCAGGAATGTCTCCTCCTACAGTGAGGAATTTGTGACTGCCTGGACCCAACTGCTCTCGCTGCCCTGGAGACTTTCACCAGCCAGGAGAGACATGAGTCTAATTGACAGGTGATTGCACTGACAGCATCGAGGACCCTGTCCACTTCCTCAAGTCAAGCAGGATCAAACTGTTTCCAGATAACCAAGCAAGATCTTTCTTCAGGCATCTCACATGGACCTGCACAACATTAAAGCTATTCATAAGGGAAAGAGCCTAAAAGGATAGAATACTGCTAAAAAATAAAATGGACTTATCCCTAAGAAGGCAATTCTATAAATAGCAGATAAATAATTAATTTGGGCTGTTTGCAGCCTCAGAATCTAGTAGATCTCCTGGCTTAGGCCTCAGCTCTTTTCTCAGCCATACTTTCATTAAGATCTAGCAAAGCTGGGAGGGTACAGGAGAATGTATAAATTTCTAGCATTGCATCCAGAGACAAGAGTTGGAAGCATCCTGGATTTCTCAAGCCTCTGTCCCAAATCTGTGCCCCCATAGCCTCCAGGCACCCCGATGGAGAGGAAACCTTAAGTGTCGTTATCATATAAATGGCACCTCATCCCATTTCTCTCTACCTAATAACATCTACTGGGACCAGCCTTTGGAGAAAGCAACCAAAGCCACACAAGACTGTGCTGCCCAAACCCAGATCCCGTAGCTGGCCTAAAAGGACACCATGGTCAATGCCATTGACAGCTGCTGAGAGGTCAAGGAGAACCAAGATGGTCCACTACCCACATCCGGCTCTTGCCAGAGATTGTCCACCATTTGTACCAGCTTTCTTCTGTCCCATCACTGGGCCTGAATCCTGACTGGAAGGGGAGGGTGTAGGAATAGAAAAAAATTGAGGTAGGAAAGGACTGTTTTATAGGGGAGCTTGTCCATGGTGTCTGTTTTTAGTAAATACAGTATTTCTAGGGAAAAAACTACATAGAATTAAATTCACAACCTTTAGTGCTTTTTTAATAATGCTCTTACAAGGTCATAGTCCTGGAGGTCGCATTTATGTTCAAGATAAACTGCCATTTACTCACTTTATTAATGCAAATTACTTTACAAAAAAGCAGTGCAATTGAATCATCCTTGTTTTTGTATTTGGGGCCATCACGGAAAACGTGCACAATATGGTCAGGTTTTACAGTAGCCCCCTTAAAAATACTAATAATATAACACAGTTCAGTGAGCTCAACAGATTCATCAGATTCTTCTAATCCAAACAAAACTGAATTTGATTCTTTTCCTTTGTTTTCATGTTCCATGGCATCTTTTACGTGGAAGGAAATGTCCTACGATGATGTTGTAGTGTTTCACGATTTAGGTGGCCTACTAGAATCAGGACAAGAGTCTGAGAGTTCTTTTTTTGTTTATTTTCTTTTACCTCCAAAACCACTTCCACACAGTCGATTCATTCAAGCAAGGGTGCTTCCCTACTGTCATCCCATCTGAGCAAAACACCAAATTTATCAGGTTTAAGCTTACAAAAGCAGGAAAACAATGAAAGAGCAAACTGGAAGTTTTGAGTGACATCAAATTTAAAAACGGGGCCACCGCTTTATTTAGCCCCAGAAACTCACATTTTAAAAATAAGTCGCACAAGGCACATTTTGTAGCATTCATGTCATCATGAACTTTTTTGGTACAAACGAAGCAAGTGCAGGCGTTATTAGTTCCATCAATGATCATTTGGGATGATGGGGAAGTACTGGACAAGCTGTTTCGCATACAGTCTTCTTTGTACTCAGTTATCGGGGCGGTGGCCACCTCTGGTTACTATCCAGGCTACTGAATTTGTCCTGTACTGCCCAAGGACTCCTCCTGTCTCACGATTCGGGGGTGGGGAGAGAATGGTGGCGGTGGTGGATGTGTTCAGTTCATGTCTGTCTTCCGCCAGTGTCCCAACCCAGCAGCCTCTCCCCAGTCTTTCCTACCTGGCTTGTCTCACTTCACCCAACAATGCTTTGGGCCCTGTGCAAAAGGGAGCAGAGCCTTTGCCCTGAAGAGAACCAATTGCGCACCTCCCTCTCCGAGCCTGGCAGATTTTCTATCGCTTACAAAATGCGCACATTCCAAACATGCATATCAGTTGGTATTGTGACACTGGCAGAGCTCGGTGGTGGTAACTTCAGCTGCTCATTGAGCGGGTATTTCCACCAGCAGGAAACCAGATTCTTCTTTGCACACACGGGGTGTGCAAACCTTCTGTCTTGCAGGAACTCTCTTTTGCAAGGCATAGTCAGGGTGAGAATCAAAATTTCAGGATGGAGTTCAGGATGACTTGATCTCAAAGTGGCTTCCACTTCTTTACTGCTCTATAGTTAGCAGGACACAGATCAGCTGTTAAAAATCTTTTTATATTATAATTAATTTGGGCTGTTTGCAGCCTCAGAATCTTGTAGGTCTCCTGGATTGGGCCACAGCTCTTTTCTCAGCCATACCTTGATTAAGCGCTTGCAAAGCTGGGAGATTACATGACAATGTATATATTTTCCGTATTGCATCCGGAGCCAAGAGTTGGAAGCACCCTACTTTACTCGAGCCTCTTTCCCCAATCCATCCCCCCACAGCCTCCAGGCTCCCTGATGGAGATGTAAACTTGAGTATCATTAGAATAAAATGGCATCTCATCCCATGGTGGCAAACGATCTCACCCAGAAGCTTCACCCAGATGTTAAGGATACGTGGAGAGAGAGTACTCGAGTCCAATGGTGTGCTAAAAAAGAATGGACATGGGCCGGGTGTCTCTCCACCTATTAACATGGACTGGGACCGACCTTTGGAGAAAGCAACCAAAACCACGCAAGACTGTGCTGCCCAAACCCAAACCCATAGATAGCTTAAAAGAATACTTAAAGGTTGATGCCAATGAAGGCTGCTGAGAGGTCAAGGAGAACCATGACCCACATCCCGCTCTTGCTAGAAATTGTCCACAATTGCTACCAGCTTTCTTCTGTCATATCACTGGGCCTGAATCCTGACTGAAAATGGAGAGATAATTTGTTTTATCCAAGCAACCAATCAAATCAAAATGAAATCCAAATAGCTGTGAGGAAAAGAGACTTATTTATTCCCAAAAGCAAAGAGGTTTCCCTGGGGGGGGGGGAGTAGCAACAGAGAATTAGGTACAAAAGGACTGTTTTATAGGGGAGCTTATGGGTTTTCAGTAAATGCAGTATTTCCAGAAAAAAACCACATAAAATTAAATTCATAATTTTATTGTTTTTAATAAGGCTGTTTTTAATAAGGCTGCTACAAGGCCATTAGTCCTGCAGACTAACCATTACTGTACAAGACCTTGTTGCCCAGCCCCAGCTGGCCTAAAAGGATACTTAAAGGTCGATGCCATTGAAGGCTGCTGAGAGATCAAGGAGAGCCAAGTTGGTCCACAACCCATATTCTGCTTTTACCAGACATCATCCACAATTGCTGTCCCATCAATAGCCCTGAATCCAGACTGAAAGGCCATCCTGTTTTATCCAGGATCCTCTCTGAAACTGCCAAGCAACCATGTTTTTTATCACCTTCACTAAAAGGAAAGATAGGAAATTTGATGAAAATTGTACATAAAGGTGGGATCAAATGGTTTTTGATGGAGGGGTGGACCACAATCTCCTTAAAAGGCCCCTGGAATGTCTCCTCCTGCAGTGAGGAATTTATGACTGCCTGGTCCCACCTGACTTTCACCAGCCAGAGGGACATGAGTCTAATTGACAGGTGATTGCACTGACAGCATCCACTTCTTCAAGTCAAGCAGGATCAAACTGTTCCCAGATTATTATTATAATAATAAAGTTGGAAGGGACCTTGAGGTCATCAAGTCCAACCTCCTGCTCAAGCAGGTAACCCTATACCATTTCGGACAAATGGCTGTCCAGTCTCTTCTTAAAAACTTCCAGTGTTGGAGCATTCACCACTTCTGGAGCAGTTTGTTCCACTGGTTAATTGTTCTAACTGTCAGGAAGTTTCTCCTTAGTTCTAGGTTGCTTCTCTCCTTGATTAGTTTCCATCCATTGCTTCTTGTCCTGCCCTCAGGTGCTTTGGAGAATAGCTTGACTCCCTCTTCTTTGTGGCAGCCCCTGAGATATTGGAACACTGCTATCATGTCCCCCCTCATCCTTCTCTTCATTAAACTAGACCTACCCAATTCCAGCAACCGTTCCTTATATGTTTTAGCCTCCAGTTCCCTATTCATCTTTGTTGCTCTTCTTTGTACTCTTTCTAGAGTCTCAACATCTTTTTTACATCGTGGTGACCAAAACTGGATGCAGTATTCCAAGTGTGGCCTTACCAAGGCATTGTAAAGTGGTATTAATACTTCACGTGATCTTGATTCTATCCCTCTATTAATGCAGCCTAGCACCTAGCTTTTTTGGCAGCTGCAGCACACTGCTGGCTCATATTTAAATGATTGTCCACTAGGACTCCAAGATCCCTCTCACAGTTACTACTATTGAGCAAGGTACCCCCTATACTATACCTGTACATTTGGTTTTTCTTGTCTAAATGTAGAACCTTACTTTTTTCACCATTAAATTTCATTTTGTTAGATAGCGCCCAGTGTTCAAGTCTGTCCAGATCCTCCTGTATCCTAAGCCTGTCTTCTGGAGTGTTGGCTATTCCTGCCAGCTTGGTGTCGTCTGCAAATTTGATGAGTTCCCCATCTATCCCCTCGTCCAAATCGTGATGAAGATGTTGAAGAGCACTGGGCCCAGAACAGAGCCCTGGGGCACCCCACTACACACTTCCCTCCATGTAGATGCGGTTCCATTGAGGACCACATGCTGAGTACAGCCGGTCAGCCAGCTACGAATCCATCTGGTAGCGATGCTGTCTAACCCACATTTTTCTATCTTATCAAGTAGTAGGTTGTGATCTACTTTGTCAAATGCCTTACTGAAGTCCAAGTAAAATTATATCCACAGCATTCTCTGGTCCACTAATTTTGTCACTTGGTCAAAGAATGCAATAAGATTTGTCTGGCATGATCTGTTTTTGACAAACCCATGTTGGCTTTTAGTAATGACTTTGTTTGCCTGTAGGTGTTCGCTGATTCGTTGTTTGATTATCTTTTCCAGAATCTTCCCAGGTATTGAGGTCAGGCTGATAGGTCTGTAATTTCCTGGATCCATTTTTTTCCCCTTTTTGAAGATGGGAACTACTTCAGCTCTTTTCCAGTCCTCCGGTAGTTCCCCAGTGCTCCAGGATCTTTGAAAAATATAGTTCAGTGGTTCTGAGATCACATCTGCCAGTTCCTTGAGAACCTTGGGGTGTAATCCATCTGGTCCTAGTGATTTGAACTCGTCTAGGCTGGACAGGTGCTCACTTACCATTTTCTTGCCTATCTTAACCTGTGTTTCTATTCTGTTTTTTATGGCACTATTTTTGATAGGTTGGTCTGTTTTTTCCCTTTGTGATAACCAAGCAAGATCTTTCTTCAGGCATCTCACATGGACTTGCACAACTTTAAAAGCTATTCATAAGGAAAAGTGCCTAGAAGGACAGAATACCCCTAAAAAATAAAATAAAAAATAAAAAATAAATTGTACTTATCCCTAAGAAGGCAATTCTATAAATACCAGATACAGTGAACTCAAAATGTAAATTCCAGCCCCCTAAATTTGGTTCAGTTAGACTCAAAGATGTGTCAATATTCAGGTAAGATTTTAAAATACATAGAGCTCAGCTGTAATTACATTGATTCAGAATAGGGGTGTCAAACTGGCGGCCTGCAAGCCAGATGTGTCACGCACAGGCCACGCCCACCCTGGATCCGCAAAGGCAAAAAAGTCACAATACGTCACAATATATCACGTGACACAATCGAGTTTGACACCCATGATTCAGAAGATTTCAAAAGTCAATATACAATTTAAACCAAAGATATATTTTTTCTTTTGGGATTACTGACAAACAGATTGAAAGCTGTTATCAGATTCTGTTTTTATAAATAATAAGACTGGCATGACTTTCTTTTTTAATAAAGTTAAAAATATTTCAGCTGTAA
Organism: Azemiops feae; assembly: GCA_023970755.1. NCBI lineage: Eukaryota > Metazoa > Chordata > Lepidosauria > Squamata > Viperidae > Azemiops > Azemiops feae. The sequence goes on along the minus strand of JALGBA010001242.1, from coordinate 175,695 downwards.
CCATTTATAATATTACTGAGGCATAAGAGTGGCAATATATTGCCTTATTTAACAATTATATTATACTGAAATATAATGGCTATATAGTGCGGTTTTTGCGCGTCCAGAGGGCCTCTCATGAAGTGGGCCAGAACAGCAAAGGAAGACACCACGCAGGGTTTCCTTGGGATGAGAGAGCCCAGAACAAATTCAGGCAATCTCTTTTATTAGTTCAGCAAAATATGGGTGGTTACATGAGGCAAGCAAGGGGGGTTACATTCTAGCTCAGCAAAATATAGGTGATTTCAAGAAGCAAGTACAAGTTACAAGAAGCAAACAAAAGTGGTTACATTATTTCAGATAAGCATTCCATTCGAAGGCAGTTTGTGTGTGTGAATGTTCTTTTTCCTTGTGCTTTGTTCGTGATATCTGCATGTTGTCCTTGTGTGTGTTTTTCTCCTCCGATGGACAATTTTCCTTTGTTCACAGCCTCTATGCCTACGTGGTGCAGTTACTATTGTAACCTATACGTAGGTGTTGGTGTGTATATCCACATTTCCACTGTTTTTGTTTTATAAGTACGAGTTTACCTCGTCATCCGAAGAGATGTGAATATATTGTTTAACAGTTGATTCATCATCATCTAAGGCAGCTGTTGCAGCATCCAGGAGGCTGTTGCGTTCCTCTGCATAGTCCTTGTTTAAACATCCATGTTCGTGGTCCCATAGAGCCATGATCTTTGCGGTGGCTCTTTTTTCAGTTAGCAAAGACAGGCTATTGGAAATGGTGCGAACAAAAATGGGTAACACACACGGTAATATTACACATCCTAACGCAATCATACCTACCAATGCCACGATTGCTTGTAGCCCAGGTAATTTTGGAAACCATGAGCCAAAAACATCGTCCCAATTAAATCCTTTCCAAGTTTGAACAGGGACATGAGCCAATTTCACCATTTTGTCACTTATTTCTTGAATAACATGCCCAGAGTCATCAATTTCAATGCAACAATTAGACAAATTAAATTTTCCACATTCTCCACCTTCCTTAGCAAGCAAATAATCAAGAGCTAAGCGATTTTGCATTATATAAGTACGGGATTTAACACTTTCTGTTGCCAAATGTTTCATAGCAAGCACAGTTTCATTTGTTATTATTTCTAATACAGCTTGTAAGCGAATAATGCGATTTATCATATAAATGGGAGTTCGATATCCATAGGTACCATCCTCGGCCCAGGTAGCAGGTCCATAGTAAGCAATGATGACTTCAGGGGTCCATTCATCATCTCTCCATTTGTTACGATGGATATCCTTTGTGTTTACTGCCCGTTTTTTGCGTTGGACATTGCCGAGGTCTTCATAAACAGGAACGCCAAGTTGTTGTCGTTGGCGAAGAGGCAAAAGGAAAAAGCTAGGACGAATGGTAGCAAGAACACAGGAGCCAAACCAATTAGAAGGAAGGCGGTTATATGCAAATTCAATGTATATAAACACAAATTAAGTCTGTTTTGCAAGGCTGGGAGGCTAGGGGTAATTTTCCCTTGTGTCTGATTATATCTTTCCAGCGCATGTTTTAGCGTCTGGTTGGCGCGCACAACCAAGGCTTGACCTTGGGAGTTGTAAGGAATTCCAAATTTGTGAACAATTGACCACTGATTACAAAAGGCAGCAAAGGCTGCTCCTGTGTAGGCAGGACCATTGTCCGTTTTTAATTCCTTTGGGCATCCCAACGTTGCAAATGAACGAATACAGTGATTAATGACATGCTTAGTGGCTTCACCCCGTTGAGGGGTAGCAATGATGAAGCCAGAGAAAGTGTCTATGGAAACATGAAGATATTTCCATGGGGCAAATGGGGCGTATTGTGTAACATCCATTTGCCAGATTTGGCAACACTCGGTTCCTCTGGGGTTAACCCCCATTGGGAGCGAGTGAGCCTGCTTGCTGCAAGTGGCACAGTGCTGGAGAATAGTAGTTGCTTCTGCAGTGGTTATGCCAAATTGTTTCACAAGCGCCTTTTTATTTTGATGAAAATACGCATGACTGTCCCAAGGGGAGACAGGAGAAAGAGACATGAGGCAGGTAGCAGAGGCCGCGGCGTCTGCAATGTCATTTCCCTTTTGCAAGAAGCCAGGAAAAGGCTGGTGGCTTCTTATGTGTGTGACAAAGTAAGGATGTTTCCTGTTGGATATTACAGTTTGTAGGGTGGAAAATAAAGAAGTTAGATCAGGGTCTAGGGAGGGAGAGAGGTATGATTGAAAAATAGTGGAGACAATTTGAGTGACATAAAGACTGTCAAGAATGAGATTTAGAGGTTGAGTAGGAAACGTTTGAAAAGCCAGAATGGCTGCGGCTAGTTCCGCACGCTGAGCAGACTGTTGGGGTGTAGTGATTTTTGTGTGCCACTGGTCATGAAGGTACCAGGCACAAGCACCAAATCGTTTACTGCCATCTGCAAAAAGTGTGACAGCATGTGGGATTGGAAAGCGTTGTAATTGGGTGTCCCATGAAACAGGGATATTTTTTAGGAGCTGAATGCGAGGATCTGCAGGAGGGTGGCAGGATATCTTTCCAGGCCACTCAGTGAGAGCGAGCTGCAAGGCTTCAGAGTTAGAATACATGGTTTCCCATGTGGTGAGAGAACATGGTACATATAGGACAGAAGGTTCTATCCCTGCAAGGGCTTTCGCTCGAAGGCGAGCTTTAGAGATGAGAGAGGCAATTTGAAAAGGGTTTTGGCTGATTGTGTTTCTAGGAGTGTGAAGAAGGTGAAGCCATTCTAGTATAAGAAGTGGCTTTGGGTTTTGTGCCAGAAGTGCAGTGGGTATCTGTGGCGTATTTATGATGATGATGAGTAGTTGCTCATCAGGGATGCAGCGGTCCACCCATTGTGTGTGGAGTGCTTGTTCTACTTGTGTCAAGACACCTAGCTGTTGCACATTAAGGCGTATGATGTCTGAGGGTTGCTTTCCCTGAGTAAGAGCAGAAAAGAGAGGTGCCAACTGGCTGGTGGAAATGCCAAGATAAGGTCTTATCCAATTTATGGTACCTAGATATTGTTGGAGCTGCACTAATGTGGTATCCTTCTGTAAAGAAATGTGAGGAAAAATGGGTGTTGAGTGAGAAGAAAGGAGTTTGTGACCCAGATATGAAAAAGGTTCCTTTTGCTGTATCTTATCTGGTGCTATGTTAAGTCCCCCTTTTGCTAGCATGGTAGTGAGAACAGGCAGTGTTTGGCTGACTGTCCCCACAGGGCCAGGTGCAGCGACAAGGATATCGTCCATGTAGTGATAAACAAGAAAGTGAGGGAACATAGCACGGTATGGCTCTAACATAGCATTTACATAAAACTGACACATGGTGGGGCTGTTTAGCATGCCTTGAGGAAGAACACGCCATTGATAGCGAGAAGTTGGCCTACACATATTAAGTTCAGGAACAGAAAAGGCAAAAAGTTGCATATCATCCGGGTGAAGAGGGATGGAAAAAAAGCAATCCTTTAAATCTATAATCATAAGGTCAAAGTCTTTTGGAATTAAATTTGGGTTTGGGAGGCCACATTGCAGCGCTCCCATAGGTTGTAAAATAGCATTCACTGCACGTAAATCGTGGAGGAAATGCCATTTGCCTGATTTCTTTTTTATAACAAAAACTGGGGTGTTATATGGGCTTAATGAGGGTTCAATGTGCTTTAGGGCAGTGGTTCTTAACCTGGGCGATATCGCCCCCCAGGGGGCGATTTCATTTTTCAGGGGGGCGATAGAACGAAAAGGGGCAACGCGGGGGCAAAGGAACGAAAAGGGGGCGATATGGGGGCGATGGAGCGAGAAGTTTTGGGGACACTTTTGAGACTTTTTCGTACAGTGAATCGCTGTATATCTGTCATACAAAAACATCAGATCGCTCGCTATTAGTGGATTGAATTGTGTTTTCAAATGTTCCTCCAGCTAGCTTCAGTACAGAACACCGTACATGTGAATACACATCACTTATCTTCATGCGCGTTGCGCAGCAGCCTCTACCCATACCGTGGCACGCCATTGGCCAGAATGGGCAGTGATGGAGGGGGGAGCGCTTCTTTCGAAACATTGCATGCTGAGTGGCTGTCCCCTGTGACGTCAGCTGTAATGTCAACGTAACTGTTGAAACTAGGTTTATCAACGTCCACGTGTGTTTTTCTAGTGTTCCAGTGGAGTCAAAAATTTAATTTGCAGATAGTGCCTTTCATTTCGAAGACCTCTCAACATGGCCGAGAAGAGGAAGTGTCGCCAATATTCGACGGAATACCTAAAATTGGGATTCATTCCATCTCCTTCCAACATACAGCTTTGTTCTTTTTTTTGCTTTTTGTGTACATACATTTTTTTCGTTAATAATTGTCTGAGCTTTTATCGTTGTATTTGCTTGCATTGGATTTCACGTTCCAGTTTGAGTTTTCGGCTTCATTTTCGAATTTTTGTTGTGCTCTGTAAAACATTTTTTGTGTCTCTTTGTATTGTACTTTTTTAGCGTGCACTCCAGTTCGATATTATATTTTCTTTGTGTCTTTTTAATCCTTTTTACAGTGTGCGTGACTATATATATTTTCCTCGAATCTTAATTTAGTTTCAGAGTTTTCGTCTTGAAATTCTTAGTTCCTGCATTGCGGTTTGTTCTTATGCCCTTTTTATATTTCTTTTTGCGTCTTAAATTTCATTTGTAATTCAATCATTAAATGTTACTGTTTTTCTTTTCGGGCATTTCACTTTCTTGCAATTGAATTTTTTTTTCAGTGGTCATTACATTTAAGTGTCTTGAATAAATAAGATAATAATGAAATACATGTATCACGAAGTTTGGGAATAAAGTGACGGGTGGCACCAAATTTTTCCACACAGTTGAGATATGGGAAAAAGACTGGAAATAAATTATTTGCATCAATATGTCCTGATGACAATTTTAAAGAAAACAAAAAAAAGTGTTTGCATAAATTGAAGAATTATTTCCTATGTTGTGATTGAGAGGTTATGTTGGGGAAGGGGGGCGATGACAACTTCCTCATTGGCTCAAGGGGGCGATTCGTTCAAAAAGGTTAAGAACCACTGCTTTAGGGCAAGTTGTTCAGACACTAAAGTGCGTAGAGCAGTGGCCTTTTCAGAAGTTAAAGGCCATTGGTCAATCCAGACAGGAATGTCAGATTTAAGAGAAAGGCGAAGAGATGACGGAGGTGACATAATTATTCCAAGCTTAGTTTTGCGCCAAATTGGTGGAGCAGGTCACGGCCCCACAAATTTATATGAAGAGGTAAAACAACTGGCTTAATGTGAGCAATTGTGGAAGTCTGAGGCGATGTAGCCGGCAACCAGTCCTTACTAATTTTTGCAAGTTGAGTACCGCCCACGCCACGGACTGCTGGTGAGGATTCTGTGGGCCAATCAGAAGGCCATTCGGCCATGCGGATCACAGACACATCTGCGCCGGTATCTAGAATGCCAGAAAAAGGGTGGCCCTTAATATGGAATTCCATAGCAGGGCGACTATGTTGCATTGTTTTAGTGATTGCAAAAAGTTCTGTGGTTTCAGAGGGAGTGGGAGGGTCCTCCGGTGGGAGGATTATTAGCTTTGCTAATATCTCTCCCCTTTTTATTGAAATTGGGTAGCTTGGAATAATTTGGAGCAAAACTATAGGTTCCATAGAGCATGTCAAGAGTGCAGGGGGAAATGAAGCACCACGTAAAGTGAGTGAGTCATGAGGAAGTAGCAAAGCAGATATAAGAGAGGGGAGGGGGGCAGAAAGCGAGGCGGAGATCACATAGGGCGTGTTAGGAAAGTCTGCGTCAAGTGACACGTCAGCACTAAGAACAATAGCAGGTGGAGAAGAAGCAGGAAATGGTACAGCCTTTTGGGTGGGGCTGGCTGTTAGCCCCCTTTCTAGTTTTCCGACTGGGATTGGGAATTTGATCCAGAACGACACTGATTAGCCCAATGGAACCCTTTTTTGCACTTTGGGCAAACAGTTTTTGGTGTTACTTGTTGAGCTTGACGCGATGCCCCCCCTCCTGGGGCACGGCATTGGGCTTTAAAATGACCAGGTTTGCCACAATTAAAACAATTGCCACCAGGTTTTGCACCCTGTTGTAAAGCCATGGCCAGTGTTTCCATATTAAAGGCATTTGTGCCCACTATGCGGCAGGCTTTAAGGAAATCAGCCAAAGTGGAGTCAGTTTTAGCAGCGAGAGGTTGCAAAACACGGCGGCAGTCAGTATTTGCATTTTCATAAGCCAATTTTAAAAGCAATTCTGCACGTGCCGTGGGGTTGGTAATTTGCCTATCCACTGCCTTTTGCAGCTCCTCAATAAAGTCAGAAAAAGACTGACTGGGACCTTGAAGAATTTTTGAAAAGGAAGAAGTGGGAGGGGCACCGGAGTCATCAGCCTTTTCCAGGGCTCTAAGTGCGGCCAGGCTGACTAAAGGGAACGTTGCTGGGGGAAGCTGCATTTGGGCAGTAACAAGCGAAAACTGACCAGAGCCCGAAATGGCGTCCGCCATGATTGCAGCTATCCCAGCAACATGGGCAGCGGATTCAGCCTCTTGGCAAAAATCTGACTCCCACACCACATACTGGGGCCCTGTCAAAAGCATTCTTAAAATATCTTTCCAATCTTGGGGAGTGAGAATGAAAGAACCAGCCAGGGCACTAAAAAGACCTTTGACATAAGGGGCTTGGATGCCGTACATCGAGACCGCTGTTTTCAGGTCCCTGATTGTTTTCAAGGGAAAAGGTTCAAATTGAGGTATCATGGCACCCGCAGTATTCCGAACAAAAGCAACAGGAAATGCAGAACACTCAGACAATTCATCAGCATCAAGCAAACCCTGACTCCGATCTTCTGCCATGGCAGCAGCCACAGCACTCACGGGAGAAACAGCAGGAGGAACAATAGAAGGGCCAGCAGGGAGAGGAACAGAGGGGGGGAGGGATGTAGGAGCAGAGGGGGGAGGGATGTAAGGGGAAATGCCTCATTGCTTTTTGGAATTTGTTTCTCGTAAGGCGGTGGGGGGATCACGGAGTCTGATGTCTCCGTGAGCCCTCGTTCGTGAACTTTGAGGCATTCTAAAACAATTCGCCATGATGATAGTATTTTTGCAGGAGCTCTTGGATTCTCATGGAAATACACACCTAATCGTTTCCATGTAGCCACTTTAAGCGAGCCCTTTTCCGGATATGCCGGGCAGTTTTTCCAAATATAACACAATAAATTAATCAAATCAGCTTTGCTCAAAACAGGCAATAATTTACCGCTGTTTTTAAGAATAAAAATTGTAGACTTCGTTAATTCTCTAAGTTCTTGCAGATGCATGGCCTGCGTCTTAGAAAATTTTCCTCCCATACTCACGAAAAGATAGTCGTCTTCACCAACGATATCCGAAGTGCACTAAGCCCCGTCCGGGCGGTGAGTAGTAGGAGGTCGAAGGAACGTATCACTTTATTAGTGATCACGTCGGGGTCACCAGATGCGGTTTTTGCGCGGCCGGCGGGCCTCCCATGAAGTGGGCCAGAACAGCAAAGGAAGACACCACGCAAGGTTTTCCTCGGGATGAGAGAGCCCAGAACAAATTCAGGCAATCTCTTTTATTAGTTCAGCAAAATATGGGTGGTTACATGAGGCAAGCAAGGGGGGTTACATTCTAGCTCAGCAAAATATAGGTGATTTCAAGAAGCAAGTACAAGTTACAAGAAGCAAACAAAAGTGGTTACATTATTTCAGATAAGCATTCCATTCGAAGGCAGTTTGTGTGAATGTTCTTTTTCCTTGTGCTTTGTTCGTGATATCTGCATGTTGTCCTTGTGTGTGTTTTTCTCCTCCGATGGACAATTTTCCTTTGTTCACAGCCTCTATGCCTACGTGGTGCAGTTACTATTGTAACCTATACGTAGGTGTTGGTGTGTATATCCACAATATAGCTGATATTTGTATAGATGAGTATATCCAAGCTATATTCTAGATGAACAGTTGCAGTTACTAGTGTATCAGTGCATTTAGCACTAATTGCAGATTCTGAATGTTCTTCAAACAAAGAAATGCTCCAAAGCCAATTATGTTTTTTTGGAATTAATCTCATGATTCTATTACAAATTATATTCCATGTTTCATTATAGAACATAATGTCTAATCCTTGTTCTATTAAGGCTTGGATATATAACAAATTAATAAAAATAATAACAATTACTAGCAACAGACCTTTGAATGTTTAGCTTTCTAGTTAATGATTCAATCATTCATCTCGTAATCTAGATCACAAGTTTTTATCAGGGTAAAATAGAAAATTATGATGGTTCTCAGCTCCTGGGCAAAAAAATAGGATATAGATCATGCATATATTAATAAAAAAAATACCTACTTCCAAGAGTTTGGATGAGAAGTGGAATGTCTTAAAAAAAAAAAAAAGTCCACTTGCCTCATGAAAAAAGCACCTTTGGGACTACTTCCTCTAATGTATCTACAGTTATATCTAAGATATAATATACTCAGTTTTACAATCTACTTTGATATCTAAAATCTGCAAAAGTCAATGAGCAATGAATTCTACAATTATTTATTTTTTTAGAACATTCAGTATCCAGTACTTGTTATCTCTTAATGTATTTTTATAGTAGTTTTTCATATCCAAATTAAAACATACAGATTAGGCAATACCTGGCTTAACATATTATCTGTGAAAGGGATATAATTGTCTGGTGGGCCAACACTTAGGTGTGGGTCAGCAGTGTGCTACAGCTGTCAAAAAAGCCAATGCAGGACAGTGTCAAGATCACAAGAAGTAATACTACCACTCTATACTGCACTATGTGGTCACCCTTGGGATACTGCATCCGCCACAATACAAAAAAGGAGAGAGAGAGAGTGAGAGTGAGAGAGAGAGACTGAGAGAGTGTGTGTGAGAGAGAGTGAGAGAATGTATACACTCAACTTCCCAAAATTTACTTTAGTCCCTAAGCCTACCTAAGTGGAAGTTCCTAATAATATCATAGCTAATCTAAAAAAAAACCTAGACAGATTGTAGAGAAATACAGAGAAGAGTTTGAAGAAGGAATGAAGCAGGTAGCAAAAAATGAAATTTAATGTTATAATATGTCTTGTGGTCTCTTCTAAACTGGCAAATCTAATGGGCTGACATCAATCTTGAAAACCTGACATGTTTTCCATCCCTTCTATTTGTACCAAAGAGAGTTAAAGCAGAGCAGCTTAAGTTTCTTTCTTCAGTGTTCTTCCTTTCCTGGACAGAATTCATGCACTGCTTCTCCAGATCATTTCTGTAGGTTGTCTAGGGACCACCTGCACAGACCAGGACTTCAGGCTAGATTGACAAGTTTAAAAAAAGTCCTAAGAGAAAGCAGTAGCAAACTAGTACTATGTCATACTAAGAAGAATACATGGATTAATTAGATTTCATTTTGTTTTACTTAGCTTTTTTTTAATCCCCTACATTACAACAGGCAATATAATATTTATAGCATAAAGGCATTTTACAACTGCCAGGAATCTGTTGGCCCCTTGCCTGATTTTAAAGATTTATTGTATCAGGTTTGGCAACCAATCAAAGGAAAAGCATTGAGATAGCTAATAATGGAAGTCAAAATAGTTTTTAAAATGCATGCAGAGGCAGGTCTAGGTGTCTTCCTTTTAATCTGTACAGTTGATAGAGATTTGACATTTAGCTCTGCTGGGAAAAGGCTAATTAATAAACTCAGAAATAAACTAGCAGATAAACAATTTTAATATAACTATTTATAATGTACGGTAAAATTTATTATTTCTTGTATATCCTTTTTGTATTTTTTGCTTTCCAGTTTAATTATTGCTGGGTGTTTCTCTCTAGATTGCAGTCCTCTGGAATCACTAAGTTAGAGACACATCTGTAGACAGCTGACTAATTTGGCTTTTTTTCGATTGCACCTTTGGAAGAATAGTTGTATCTGGTACTTCCAAAGACACCACGAGGAGATATATACATGTATTACATTTCTACATTAAAATATAAAGGAATAGACATACAAAAAGCAAAGAGAAAAAAGACAAATGTTTTGTCAGAAAGATCATAATATCTTAGGATATATCCTCAAAAGGTTTTCTTGGAATCCTTTCCGTATCTTTTTCAGGTTTTCTAAGCAGAATTGGTTGTACATTTGGTTGTGAATTTAAGACTCGGTTATGAGCGCCCTCTGCAGATTATAATCCATGCAGCAAGTCCAAATATTTAAGATGTGTCAAAGAGCAGCAATGCTTAGTAGATGGAAGCATAAAAAGCAGATGTTAAGCATTTATCCAAAGTTCTTATTTAATTTTGTTCAGAGGCTTTGGATATCACTTCGGTATCCAACTAACGCAGATGGATGCTCCTTTACATGGCTACCAGACATTGTAGTTTAGCAAAATGCCATGCTCCCTCATTAGGCCTCTGTATTTGAAATGGTTAGCTTTACTAATATTGTGATAGAAAAAGCCATGTATAGCTATTCTTATTTGTGTGATCCATAATATAAGTAGAAGGATTTTGACCAGTCATTAGACTTTAGATTTTTTTTATTATAGAAGCCTGGTACTCTAACAAATTAGCCATCAATAGACACATAGACATTAACAATATCTATAGACTATGCAAAAGGGACTATCATCCAGCCCAAAAAGGAACAAAAAGACCCAAGCAATCAGCACCCAGAACAGCATAGATTAACTCCAAGTTTCACATCAGACCAACAATCAAGTAAACAACACCCCAATGAAAAAACTGCCAAAGAAGCCAACAGTAAACAGCCCAACCAAAGAACCTTAAGACCACCCCCACTCACACTGACAGGGCAAGTCACTAGAGAACAGAACATAATGGAATGGAACAGAATGGAACAGAACGGAACAGAACAGAAGGAAGGGACTTGGAGATCTTCTAGTCCAACCCCTCAGTATAAACTGAGAGCAAACCCCACGCCTTACTAGCACTGATGACATGGTATTACCTAGTTTGGGTAATGAAATGTCTGCAAGAAAACAAGCAAGCTCAGGGAGCACCAAAGACCCCTCATTAATAATATTTTTGCTTAAAATATAATAGATTCATTACAAATGTATTAATTTCCAATAAATCTAACTCCTTTTTTCTGCCCTAAGAACTTTAATTTGTTTCTGCTGCCTCTAAATGAAGACAGAAATTACTACACCCAAAGCAATCTTATTTTGCATTTATATATGTTGTTGGTATGCAGCCAAAGATTATTTAATACCATAATTATAAGCTGAGCTCATTAACAGTCCAACCCGTTTTAGAAATTTCTAAATGAAGAAGTCCATTGGCTCCTTTGGACTCCTTTGGAGTGCTCAAGTGGGAGAGACTGAAGGAGAATGTTGATGGATGGGCAAATCATAGATGGGGTCATGACAGTTATTCATGTACGTCTTTTTACCCATATTTTGCCCCTATTCAAATCCCTTACATAAAGATCAACAGAGCTTAAGTTGAAACTATCTTTTTGCAGAATCCAGATCAGGATAATTGGACACTGGGTAAAGAGGTCTTAAGCAAAGATTTTTCACAGCCATTTTGACTCAGTTGGCTGTTTTCATACAAAGCTTTTAAAAAAGAAAAGTTCTTCTTCTTCTTTTCAAACTTTCAAATAACTATGCCAAGCTTCATATTCTTTCCTCTCTATAGGTGAGATAATTCCTTTAATTATGTTGTCAACCTAGTACATATCAAGGGCCTAGATGCCTTCTGATGACAATGGATATTTTCCTTAAAGTTGCTCATTTCATTCCCTGCCATGGCTCCCCTGTTTATTCAGAAAGTTTGCCAAAAGCATAGGTTGCCAATCAATCCATTTCCGACAGGCACACAATTAGCTGAACATGTTGAGAAACGCTCTTTTTCAGTTATTGTTTACCTCCACTTAAAAGAAATGCCATCTCAGAACACAACTTTCCTTGCTATGTAAACTAGCAGCAAGATAACAGACAGATCTTTCACTTAGGGTTGAGTTTACATATAACAATTAGCTTGTGCCTCTATTCAAGCACTGCCATTTCATGCCAATTATGGCTAGTATCTGTGCCTTCTGCCAAATGATTCACAACCCTCCCTGTTCAAAGCTATCTTATTTTCTTCAGGAACAGCAAAATGCACTAAATGTCCTCAAGGAACAAATAGAGCACAGCTCTATTTGGACACAGTTAGAGGAAAGCGACCTTTCACCTTCAGGATAAAATATAAAATGCAATTTTATGTCTGTGTCCTAACTAGCGCAAGACCAAGAAGATCAGCATATTTCCAAACACAGCAGACAGCCAAGTCCCCCACTTCGCAGCAAAAAAAAAAAAAGTATTCTTCCTCAAAACTTAAATGTGCTGAGGCCTACTTTGCAGTATAATACAAGGCTTCATTTAAAGAGAGCCTTTCCAACAAACAAAGGTAGTCCTCGACTTACGACCACAATTGAGCTCAAAATTTCTGTGACTAATCAAGATGGTTGTTAAGTTAGTTTTACCCCATTTTACAATTTTTTTGTCATAGTTATTCAATGACTCATTGCAGTTGTTAAGTTAGTAACATGGTCGTTAAGTGAGTCTGGCTCCCCCACTGACTCCCCCACATGACTCTGGGACACTGCAACCATCATAAATATGAACCAGTTGCCAAGCATTCAGATTTTGATCATGTGACCATGGGGATGCTGCAACAGTCATTAAGTTGCCTTTTTTCAGTGCAGTTGTAATGTTTGAATGTTTGTAAGTTGAGGACTACTTGTAAATATAAAGCCTGATTTCAGTTTACTGGACAACAATGTTGCCAACTATATTGGCAAGGTTGACAAGCTCCAATTTCTTTTCATTAAAACAAGGTCATATATCAGGATCCCTGTAGCACGCCTTCCCTATAGCAGCACCTCCATCTGGAATGGGCCCTATCCTGTTTTCACGGTTGTGTGTATCCTTACTTCCGTGTAGACAGGTAGAAGTTTACTCGAATGAACAGATCAAAGAAGAATACTTTATTCACAGAGATATTCAATAACTTACAATTAAGATGAAATACGTCTGGAATGCAATATTAATCTGGATCCATATCATTAGGTAAAAAGACAGTGATATCCTCGTCCTGTATATAAATCACATGTTGAATAATTGCCGTCTCCGAGCCATGAGGCTGGATCCCAAAGTGAAGAGAATCGAACAATGGCACAGAGCCAGGAAGTACAGTCATAAACCTTTGAACTCCTCCCACTGACTAGATAAACTGACTGCTGAAACTACATTACCCATAAGCCATTTCTTAAGGAAACAGCGTTTAACCCTATAAATGCTAAACATCCTAACATACAGTTTTTAGCTACTGGTTGTCCAGAACACTCCCCGCTTGGAAATATAAATTTCCACTACTAACTAACTAAAATAAGCAAAAATGTAACATCAAACATGCAATTTCACTGTTAGCTGACTAGAATAAGCAAAATATAACATTAAGGCATGCAATTTTCATTACTAACTGACTATTTAACTAAAATAGGCAAAACATGGTATCAAGACATGTAAACATGCGTAACTGTAAGGTAAATACAAACATGCACAACTAAAACAGAGATAAACAAGGTGTTACATCAAACAATGCAATTATGAGGTAAACACAATATATATGGCTTGAGACTTAATCTTCCAGTTCGGTCTTCTTTTGCAGCAGGACCAAGTCGGTGATTGGCCTGGTGTACAGCCTTTTCACAAGAGTCTTTGAGTCACGGTCTGACTCATGTGGCTTCACGACCTGGACCTCAACTTGGCGAACTAATCCATCAGAACTGGGTAGGGCCCGATGCACAAGTCCCATGGGCCAAGAGTTCCGATGGGTGTCCTTGTCTTTTAGCAAGACAAGGTCTCCTTCTTGTAGGTTGGGCTCTTTGGTCTTCCACTTGCGACGATCCTGAAGGGTGGACAAGTATTCTTGCTTCCAGCGCTTCCAGAAGGTGTTGGCCAGTAACTGAACTTGTTGCCATTGCTGTTGATACATGTCTTTGGGAACAAATTTCCCAGATGGTGCTGGCCAATCGCCTGTCTTCTGGGTTAATAAGGTAGCTGGGGTGAGGATAGTTGGATTTTCAGGATCCGAAGAGACTGGAACCAAAGGTCGAGCGTTGACGATAGCTGCTACTTCTGCCATGAGGGTAGTTAGGACCTCATGCATCAGTGTGGGTGTCTTGGTCATCATAGAGTCCAGGATTTTGCGGGCTATGCCAATCATGCGCTCCCACGTTCCTCCCATGTGAGATGCATGGGGAGGATTGAATGTCCAAATTTTGGGCCTTTAGGTACTTGTCAATGTCTGAATCGGGACGGATCCCTTCATCAATCTGCCCCTACAAAGTTAGTTCCACGGTCGGATCGAAAAACTTTGACTGGGCCTCTGTGGGCTTGGAATCTTCTGAGCGTGTTGATGAAAGAAGAAGTGTCCATAGACTCGATGACCTCGATGTGGACAGCTCGAATGCTGAGACACGTGAAAAGTACTGCCCAACATTTGCTGTTGGCTTGCCCACCTCTGGTCCGACGAGCAGTCACGGACCAAGGCCCGAATACATCTAGGCCTACGTTGGTGAATGGTGGTCCTGGAATGAGACACTCGGGCGGCAGGGCAGCCATTAACTGGTGCTGCGTTGCACCTTGTTGTTTATGGCAATGCAAACATCTGTACAAGATGGTAGTGATGCATCTTTTGGCTCCCATGATCCAGAAGCCAGCCGTTCTGATGGCACCTTCCATGAAGTGTCTGCCTTGATGATGGACGGTTTCATGGTAATGTTGAACCAACAGGTGCGTTACATGTTGATGGGCCAGAAGGATGATAGGATGCTTGAAGTCTGAAGCTATCTCAGCTTTGTCCAGACGTCCTCCTACTCGGAGCAAGTTGTGACTGTCCAAGAATGGGTTCAATTTCAGTAGTGAACTAGACTTTGGGATATCCTTTTTAGCTTCCAGACATTCAGATTCCAATGTGTAGGTGTCTCGCTGCACACTTCGCAGAATCCCTCTCTCGGCTTGGATACAGCTGTCTGGGAAGCTCATTTTGCGGTACAGGAAGCGAACGATCACCGCTACACCTGCTACGAGAGGTCTCCATCTGGAGAAGCATTTGAAGCGAGTGGGTTCTAGGAAATGATGGGAAGACGGTTTTTCTGCCTCCTTGATGTCTGCAGACAGGCAGACAATCTGGGTGGTCGTCTTTTGGCCCCATCCTAGCGGTTTGTTGGGTCCTTGAGACCGCACGTTGTCATCCTGATCTGGCTCCAGCAGCTCATAGCACTCTGGTTCTTCTGACGTCTGGCTGTCTGGATATGTCAAAACTCAGGACCCTTTAACCAAACTGAGTCTGCCAACTGCGATGCAGGAATAGACCGAGTAGCCTGATCAGCTGGATTTTGGTCTGTTGGCACGTATCGCCACTGATCAGGGTTTGAAAATTTTCTGATCCTTTCCACTCTGTTACTTACGTAGACGTAAAAGCGTCTGCTTCGATTGTGGATGTAGCCTAGCACCACCTTGCTGTCTGTGTAGAAGGTGGTGGGTTGTAACTCGAGGTCCATCGCCTTTGTTATCAAGTCTGCTATCTCTACGGCTAGAACAGCTCCACAGAGCTCTAACCTGGGTATGGTGTGACCTTGTAGTGGTGTTAGTTTTGCTTTTCCCATGACGAAACCAACATTGTAACTCTCCCCGCTGTAGACTTTGATGTATCCTACAGCTGCGATCGCCTTCATCGAGGCGTCTGAGAATATGTGTAGCTCTCTTTGTTGCAGCGGCTAGAGAAAGGGGAGCATACGTGTGCTGTATGTGTATGTTTTGAAGGCTACTGAGGGATTTGCACCACGTCTCCCACTCTTGCTTGTGCTCCGGTGGAAGTGGCTTGTCTCAGTCTGTGGCGTGTTGGGAGAGTGAGCGCAGAAGAAACTTGACTTGGACTGTTATGGGTGCAGCGAAGCCTAAAGGGTCGAACAGGCTATTTACTGTAGACAAGACTCCTCTTCTTGTGAAAGCGTTGTCCTTTGCTGGGGTTCTGAAGGTGAAGACGTCCTTCTTCAAGTCCCAACACAAGCCAAGACTACGTTGGAAGTGAGGATCGTCTGTGCCAAAGTCGAGGTCCTTTAGACCTTTAGCGTGGTCTTCAGGATTGAAAGCCGCCAACACTTCTTCGCTGTTGGACGCAATTTTATGTAACTTAAGGTTAGCTGCCGCTAACATCTGACGTGTCCTTGTTATTAGGTCTATGGCTTCTGCATGGGTGGGTACAGATTTCAAGCCATCATCGACGTAGAAGTCCCATTCTACGAAGCGTCTGGCATCAGTAACGTATTCGGCTTCACCTATGCGGGCGGTGCGTTGCAGGCCGTAATTTGCAATTGCGGGGGAAGA
Organism: Azemiops feae; assembly: GCA_023970755.1. Classification (NCBI taxonomy): domain Eukaryota; kingdom Metazoa; phylum Chordata; class Lepidosauria; order Squamata; family Viperidae; genus Azemiops; species Azemiops feae. The sequence continues at coordinate 159,284 of JALGBA010001242.1, read as the reverse complement.
ACCATTTCCAAAGACATGTACTCGCATTCTGTACTCTGTTACCTGCTGGTTGTGTTGGTCATCGCTGAACCACAGGAAGCGCAGGTAGTTGCGATGGTCTTCCCTGACATAGAACGAGTAGAACATCTGCTGGATGTCAGCCATGACTGCCACAGCTTCCTTTCTGAAGCGAATGAGCACTCCAAGCAAACTATTGATAAGGTCAGGTCCTGTAAGAAGGACCTTGTTCAGAGAGATGCCTTGGTGCTCTGCGCTAGCATCGAAGACCACTCTTATCTGCTCTGGCTTCTGTGGGTGGTACACTCCGAAGAATGGCAGGTACCAGCATTCTTCATTTTCCTTCATTGGCGGGGTAGGCTCTGCATGCCCGTTCTGGAACATCTTTTCCATGAACTCTATCAAATGGGTTTTCATTTTGGGTTTTTTGTTCATGATATTCCTCAGGTTGTTAAGGCGCATGAGGGCTTCTCCACGATTGTTAGGTAGACGTTGCCTGGATATACGGAAGGGTAGTGGGGCTACCCAAGTCCCTGTGTTATCCTGCAGACATTCCTTGTTCATTAGCTGTAGAAACTCTTTGTCTTCTATTGATGGGCCCACGTCGTCGTTGTTATTACTGGTCTGGAACACAGTCGCTCCTAAAGTAGGTTTGGCTGTCAAAAGCGTGAAGTGTTCTTGGCATGGTTCTAGGTGGGAAGCTCTCCCATTACTAAGAATGGAAGTCGTCAATACGTTCACTTGGGTTGGGGTTTGTAACTTAGCGATACATATCGTCCCTATGATGGCCCATCTGAGTTCCATTTTAATGGCTACTAGGGTGCCTGGTGGGCCTCTGATTCTTTCATCGGAACCAATGGTTTCATGGGCATCTAATCCCACCATAAGTAGAATTTCGGCATCAGGATCTAAGGGAGGGATTATGTGAGCTAGATGAGGAAAGTTTCTTGCCATCTCTGGTGTTGAAATTTCGCTGCGTTTGTCTGGTAAGTTGTCCCATTCCAACACTGGTGGCAACAGGAATTGTGAACTCCCATCTATCGATTCAATACGTAGTCCAGAGATCTTCCTCCCCACCGTGCTCATTGGTACTGTGCATGTTTGTACTGCAAACTCTGCTAGTTCAGTTGGGAGGTCGAAAAGGTCGAAAAAGGCTGACTTAGCTATTGTGGTGGAGCTGTGTACATCTAGAATGACGTACATCTTTACTGCTTCTTCTGGTCTCCCTTCAGGATAGACTTTAGCTAGAAAGATGGGAGAGCAAAAACGAGGGCACGGTGAGTCACCACATATCGCCGTGCAGTATACTCCCATCATTGCTGGGTGTTCTTTGGAAGCACGTTGAGGTTCCGTCGTCGTGGGAGGGTTCGACGTACCTTGTGTTGGCTTCGTAGGGGGCTTTGAAGAGTCTATATGTAGGGCCACCGGATGCTTGTTACTGTCACATAGGTGGCATTTCACCCTAACTGCGCAATCTTTGGCCATGTGATCCATAGAGTCACAGCACTTGAAGCATATATTATGCTCTCTGAGCAGGGCCTTCCATTCCTCCAGGGACTTCCTTCCAAATTCTCTACAATTGTTTAGAGAGTGTGAAGATTTGTGAAGTGGACAAGTCAGGCTTTTATTGTATTGGCGAGGTTCAGAACGAATACTCCTCGTCGGTTGCGTGTCTGGAATTTTCTTTGGCCGGGTCGTGACCTCTGTCTTGTATACTGAAATAAGAGATTTGTCCTTTGTGGTTTGGAAAGAGCCTTTGTTAGTGCCGAATTTCTGACTGGTCCATTTGGGTGTCGGAGCACACTGTTCATCGTCATGATAGTAAGGGTCATCGGATAGTTCTGATTGACGGGAAACAAAATCTGCGAGAACAACAAAGGGTGGAGGCTTGCTAGAGTCTTGTTTCTTGTAGGGCTCGCATTTGATGTGCCATCTGTCCTTCAACAGCCTTGGTAGTTTTCGGGTGATAATTTTCTGTGTGTCGAACTGGTCGAGGCAGGCAAGCCCCGGCAGGGTTGGATCTTGTTGTGCCTCTTGGAGCTCGTTAAGTAAGTTGGAGAATCTCCAAATCTGGCTAGGATCATTGATGTTGATGTTAGGGAAATTGTAGAGATCGTTTAGGAATGAGGACTGTGTCAACGCGCTTGCTCCATAGTGCCCATCGAGCTTTTTCCAGGCTTCCTGAAAAGTGGTGTGTGGTTTCTTTAGTCTTGAGGCGTAGAACTGGTCCACTACCTTGGAAGATTCTGGTCCTAGCCATGATGACATAAGTCCGATCTCTTCGCCTGGGTGTATCCTCTCACCGTGGAGGGCTTGCTTGAAATATTGCCTCCACAATAAGTACTCTTTCCCTGGCTTGTCGGAGAATTTTCGCACTCCTCTGGATGCCATGTCTAACTTTCTTCCACTGTATGTTGGAGGATACATCGGTGTTGTGTACGGGCTGTAGTTAGGCGGGGGTGGTACGTTGCTTCCGAAAGTGGGGGCCTGTGCCAGGTCTGGCTGGTAACTTTCTTCAGCGTGTTGTCTGCTGGTGATATCTTGCCATACCACGTTCGGGGAGTCTCGTTGGTTTGGTCTGAATTCCTCTGCCCTTACATTGAGCTGAGGGGACCTGACTTCTTGTGTGTTTATCAGTTGAGGGGTTTCTCTTCGCTCAGCTGGTGCATTGATGGTTCCCTGTCCGGTCGGCACGGCTGGTGGTTGAGATTCTCCTCTGTGGTCGGGTCTGGGGGCGGTTTCTCGGGATGCTGTTTCCCGTTGATGCTGAAGGTGTTCTAGTCTGGCTCGAGTCCTTGCGATCTCCTCCTCTAGTGGCAACTCTTCCTGCTGTGGAGCGGTCGCTGTTGCGGGTGGACCCATCTGATTACCATCTGTGGTTTGGTTCGTTGGATTCAATGGTGTAGTAACGGTTGGAAGATCTCGTGATCTAGATGGTGCTATGTCGGCTCTCTGGCTGATTGGCACGTCTGATCATTGAGAGTCTCTTTCCTGTCTACTTGGTCTTGGGGGGCTTGTGGCTAACTGCAGCACTCGTACCTGCTCATGATGAAACACACTTTGGTTGTCCAAGTAGGCCTGCACACGGCTACATCGGTCTTCATTCTCCAATTGTTCCCAATTGGGCAACAAGGTGGTGTGTTGTAGTGTTCTCTGAAGGCCTTTCACTCTTGTCGTTTTATCTGCCATTTCTCGTTGTCTTTCTATGAACTCAAGCTTGGCCTCCATCTGTGCTGCTTCAACCTCCCTCTGCGCTGCTTTGGCCTTCCGTTTGGCCTCCATCTGCGCTGCTTCGACCTTCTGTTTTGCCTTCATTTGAGCTGCTTCAGCCTGTATCTTTCCCAATTCTTCCTTTTGAAGTTGCTCCGCCTCTAACATGTGAAATACTGCACTGGCAACTTCAGCTTCGATGTTTGCTTGCTCTGCCTTTGAAACTCGGGATGCTTGGCTTTGACGAGAAGGCACCTTTGAATGGCGGGAGGCGCCTGAAACGGAAGATTGTTGTGACATGCTGGAATATGCCCGGGATCGTGGTGAGACATGGTGAAAGGATGAAGCCTTTTTGGAGGTGTGAGAGGGTGTCCCATGGGGTCACTGGGGTAGGGCATGTGAATGACGGGAAATGTCAGACTCGGCTCTCTCGACTGGTATGTCCTTCGGGTAAGGCTCGACCTTTGCCCTTTAAGAAACACCCGCGCTCTTCATTTATTAGCCTGAGTTTTTGCATGTCCTTCTCGAGTGTTTGGTCTAGCTGCGACTGGATCTTTTCGAGACTCTGCCCGTAGTCATTCCATTTGAAGAAAAACTCCTTCAATGAATGAGTTTGTTCCGGAGTGTGCTCCTCCTTAGGCACTTGGCAGAGTTCCTGCAATTTCTTTTGTGGCATTCATAGTATGACTGCCATCTTTCCATCAGATGTAATCGCATGGCTTCTGTAGGTCTTCTTTGTTGCCTCAGGCCATAGGGAGTCTGAGGTGTCTTTGGCTTCACTGAAGCTTGGGCATCAGCTTCTGTATACAAGTCAAGGTTGTCTGGTTGCAGCATTCCTCTTTGGATGGTTGGCTGCAGCATTTCTCCTTGGCCGGCTGATTGGGTAACTTATCTAGGCTGATTGATTGAACCCTTTCTTCTAAATCAAGGAGATGCTCCACCATGGCTGGGACAGGTTCAGTAACTTTCCTAGCTATTTTGAAGCAAATTCAGTGTACTTTGCTCTTTGACCACTAGAGGGTACTGTTTGCAGATCAGCCGCCAGGGTACTGTCTGACAGTAGAGGTACCACTGGGGAGCTCTGTCTTGCGTGCGTGGGTGCTTCAACGAAGTTCACCCTTTGACCACTAGGTCACTGCTTGTGTGAGTGAATACTTGAGCGAAGTTCACTCTTTGACCACTAAGGGTCTCTCTATCTGGGTAGCCATTTCAGGGAAATTCCTTCTTTGACCACTAAGGGGTCGCTTCTTACTTGAGTGATTGCTTCAGGTGAAGTTCCTTTTTTCACCACCAGGGTGCCTTATCTGAGTAGTCTTATCAGGGAGATTCTCTCCCCCGCTATCCGGTGACACTTGCTGCATGGTTGGGGGCAAGCAGCTGTATCGAGTCGCTACTACTCAGTGTTGTTCCTTGGTATTGCTTTGAGAAAAGCCAGCCAAATTCTGTCTTCTTAAACCACCTTACAAGCTGTTGGCTGTTGGAGATTACTAAGCACTCTCTGGCTCCCTGTAGATCTCCTCCTGGGCCGCATATCTTCGTGGAATAAGCAAGGTTAATTTGCTGCTTGTTTCTCTTTGAACTGTGCTAAGTAGGTGCACCACTAGGGGGCATTGCTTGCTTGCTTGGGTACTTCAGTGAAGTTCTCCCTTTGACCGCTAGGGGTCACTGCCTGCATGAGTGATTACTTCAGTTGAAGTTCATTCTTTACCCTCTAGGGGGTGTTGCTTGCTTGAGTAGGTGCAAGCCTGCTCTTTGCAGATTAGCTACTGGATGCTGCACCTAAACTTCTCTTAGAACAAAGTGTTTGAATTCTCCAGCAAAGCTATAATGCTGAAGGCTGTTTGGCTGGCAGCCTGATTTTAGGTGTTGTGAGCAGATTGGCCACCAGGGGATGCAATTGTGTCTGTTTGAGGGCTTGGTTCTGCCTCTGGAACCAAATCTCGATTTCTTTCCAAGCAGACAAAATTGATATGAGAAAGCAAATGTTTACAGTTAAAAACAATTCTCTCAGTAGCAACAGTCTTATAAGCAAGCGGTCTGAAATGCTAGTCTCCTCTCACACGCACAAACGTCTCTGTTCTCCCCGCTTTACTTCCTGTTTGTTTCAAGCTGTGTGAGTTGCAAGCAAAAGGGCCGTTAACTGCCCAACACTCCTTTGAACTTTTAGAGCTACAATCTTTAGATTCCAAGGGAGGGGGCGTCTTGGTGGAGTTTAGCTCTTCTAAAACCCAGTTGCTTAGTTACCATGATAACAGATTGTTTCACCTTAGCAACAAATGAATTTATGGCCCTTGTATTGTCTTAGCTGTTGGGGCCAGGAAGGCAAATGCTTGTTTCAAGCAATGCTGAGCTTACAGTCAGGGGGAGGGGTTAATGGCTCTTTGCAAATGCTGTAAGCGGGCAGCTGGTTAAAGTTCTGTGAAGAATTAAATTACAAAGTTTCCTCTTCAAAGCAGTTAGCTAAGAATCGAGCTGGCGTTTCTTCCCTTTGAAGGCATGTTAAACACTGCTTACTTCCTCTCTGTGAGAGAATGCATCCCTTTAACATTTTCCTTTCCATTTGCACGCAGAAGGAGGAAAGGGGGTGCTTGCTACTTTGTAAGTTATCACACAGGGAGACTCAAAGGCTTCTGTGCTGGCTTTTGCATCAAAGAGAAACTTATTCTAGCTTAGATTACAAGCAGGCACACACACACATTTTGAGTTGCAGGCAAGGAGAAGGGGGGGATCGCCCGTTCTGAATGTTTCTGTTCTTTAGAGGCGGTCCTCACATGCAACTTTGGCTGGCAAACAGATTCAATAGCATTTTCAGAACAATATAAAGAATATTTACAGTCCTTTACTTTGTCTGTCTTGCAGAGGCATGGAGCCCCAAATCATCTTATTTGCTTTACTTTGAAACATTCCAAGCTAACGTGAAGGTAATCACTGATTTTAATTTGCAAGAGTTCAGCTGTTCTCACTTCATTCAGACAAGGCATAGAGAATTGCATTAACCTTTACTGCATCCAAGCTGATACGAAGAAGATTAATGAATTTACTGGCAAGGCTGCAATTCACGCAAGGCATGGAGAATAATCTTTACCTTTTACTTCCATACAGGGCACAGAGAATTTTAACAATATCTTTTTACTATCCTGTTTTCATGGTCGTGTGTATCCTTACTTCCGTGTAGACAGGTAGAAGTTTACTCAAATGAACAGATCAAAGAAGAATACTTTATTCACAGAGATATTCAATAACTCACGATTAAGATGAAATACGTCTGGAATGCAATATTAATCTGGATCCATATCATTAGATAAAAAGACAGTGATATCCTCGTCCTGTATATAAATCACATGTTGAATAATTGCCGTCTCCGAGCCATGAGGCTGGATCCCAAAGTGAAGAGAATCAAACAATGGCACAGAGCCAGGAAGTACAGTCATAAACCTTTGAACTCCTCCCACTGACTAGATAAACTGACTGCTGAAACTACATTACCCATAAGCCATCTCTTAAGGAAACAGCGCTTAACCCTATAAATGCTAAACATCCTAACATACAGTTCTTAGCTACTGGTTGGTCCAGAACACCCCCCCCCCCCGCCCCTAAGATCGGGATGCTTCTATCCTGCTGATGTTTTGAAGGATCTTGAAGACTTGACTCATTGCCAGGCTTTGGTAAGGGTGACTGATGCTCCCCATTCAAGTTAAGCGGGTTTGTTTCTTTTCATTCCCATCTGGTTTTCTCTCTCTTGATTTTTGTCACCCTTCTCCTCTTCCCTCTACATTTTTGTCTACCACTGTAATTTTTTTTTCTTGGTTTAACATTTTTTTATCTCTAAATGTTCAGGATTGTTGGGATCAGGCAGTGTATACACTTAATTAATAATAATTAAATTAATTATTGTAATAATAACAATTAATACCTGGAGACAGCAGAATAGAAGAGACAGAATTAGAGACAATAATAAAATACAAAGACCCACAAATAGAAATAGCATGACTGTCACAAAAGAAAGCAAAGGCATAGAAGTACCAATAGTAATAGGTGCAATAAACAACTGGAGCACCACTTGATCACCGTTGGCATTGACTAAATCACCTTCATGTCAATAATTTAATAATAAAAGCAACAATTAAAGTCTTCTTACTTGAAAAAAATCATAGAATTATCAAGTTGGACAAGGACACTTAGGCCACTATTGAGTCTAAATACCCCTGCCAAGTACAGGAATCCCAGTTAAAGCAACCCACACAAATAACCATCTAACCCTCAGATAAACATATCTAATAAAGGAGAGATTGACTCCCTCTTTGAGCAACTGATTCCACTGTCAAAATTATAGCTAGGAAGATAATTTCTCTAACATTTAAAAATAATCTAAGTTCCTGTAACCTATATCTGTTATTCCACATCTTGTATTCTGTAACAAGAACAAACAGGCCTTGGATTTCTTGCATGACTTTCTGATGGCATATGTTGTTTATGTAGCCATGTTTAAAGTAGGAAATTGAGCCATAAAACAAAGTAGTGTCTGTATTTTTATCAAAGCAGCCAGGGCATCTTCCAGTTCTAATTATTAGAATAAGGAAATGTTACCAAAATATAGAATGACATTCCCTCAAAATGACCGATAAAGAAGACACCTGGGCTTTATAATAGAAAGATTTTTTTTCCCCATTGATGTTTTCATGAGAGAACTCATTGTTAAGTGTGGGATCAAATCCAGAAGTGAGTGTATGAGAGGTTCTGATTACGTGATGGCAGAAACCACAGACCAAAAGGCTGGATGCTTTTCCTTTGTTATACCACAGGGTGGGAATGCCTCGTGATTCTCTTGCATCACTTTTTTCCCCCTTGTTTTCTTTTCTTTTCTTTTCTTTTTTTTTAAAGCTTATTGAAACTTGTTTCTTGTTCAAAACAGCAGGCTGCACAAAAAATAGAGTTAGGTCTTTACCAGAACTCTGATTCCTTGCAGAGAGATCTTGAAAGTAAACTGAGGGTTGCATGGGACACAGTAGTCTTGAGTTGTTTACCTCTTTAGTCTTGGGAGCTTTACCCAGGGCCTCCATGTGAACCTCTAACTAATTTTCCCATAATGCGTCCAATATATCCTCAGTGCGGGAAACCTGAAATAGGGACATGTCAGCCTCAACTATCTGCCACAAAAGACCCAAGTAGTGCTATATTTTATAAGAAAGCCAGGCTATTTGAAGGACCACTTCTCCCCTATTATATCCACCTGGCCCACCAGGACAGGAAGGCAGTGCATGATATGCAGGAAGGCAGTGCATCAATTAGGGGAGTACATCTGGTGGCACCACAAGAAAGACACTTCTCATTCCCCCTAAGATATGGTTGACCACCTCCTTTTTGCCTTCCCAAAAGATCCTAAAAACATGGCTTTGTCAGTAGTCCTAGGAACCACAAATGAAGATGGAGCTGATTGATTGATTTGATTGTGTTGTTGTTGCCATGTTGAGTGGAGTATGGGGCTTTTAAGGGTTTTTATTACATGATGGATTTTTAAATGTAAGGTGTGAGTTGGGAAGCTATATAAATTTGTGTAATGAATACATAAAATAAATATTGCTACTAAGCTCTCTTGGAATATATATTTGGTGCCCTAAAAGCTGTCCACGGGTATCTGGCCCCAATGATTAGCTATTCAATAGCCTTGCTTTTATCTTTTTTTCTAGAAGGAATAAATAACGAATACTGGCATATATTCTAATATTTAAATAACTTTCATTGACCATGTTTTGCTGTTTTAATAATCAATTATACAGTAACCTATTTCAGAAAGGACAAAACACAGAACTTCTTATCTATAAGTTCATGACACAGAGGCATAAGTTTGATTTGCATCTGCTAGAAGCCCAGTTTTATTGAAAACCCATTTTCAGCGGAACATCCAAGAGTAACACCACAGAAATTAAGAAATGCACATGTTAATGGTCATATCTAAGCTTGAGAGGTGGGTAAATCTGCTAGTTAAAAGACAACCCACTGGTGGGTATTTGCCATGAACAGTGTTCAATAACTAGAGGGAAGATTCCTCTTTTGCTAACTGATATGAACCAGTGTGCAGTATAGAGCAGAGTTGCGAAGCCTTTATTAGTTGAAGATCTTATTGTTCATTCATCTGCTGTATCCTAGAGAAAGGAAAGAAAAGAAAAGAGAAAACTTTGTGAGTAGAAATGAAAACATCTCAAATTAATAAATATGGCCTGCCCTCTTAACATGGAAGATGTTGAGAAAGTAATTAAGAAATCCTTCCTGAAATATGAAACAAAAGATGTCAGGGGATGCAAGCTAGATGACTGATTTATTAATCTGATTGATTTTCAGTTTGGAAGTATAAACGCACCTTAAAATAAAGAACTGGAATGAATATATACACATTGCTAAGTCTGTTACATGTTCACTCAGAACGAATTCAGATACAGTTGGGACAGAACAATCTCAGCAAGTGAGTAACAGAGCCACAATGGTTAATCTATGGCTGCATGGTCCAGGGACTTAAAGGAACAGGTCTGGACATCAATCTAAAAACATTAATGAAATAAAAATGATTGTAGAATCTGTAGAGACAATACAAGAATTGGACAGGCCAAAGCTAAGCTAAAATAGCTTGTATTTCCTTTCCAAGAAAGGTTCATGTTTGCTTGTTTTAAGGATTAGTTTCCATCTTTAATATAGGGACACTGTGATTTCCACCTTACCTTTCAGGTCCGAAGAGGAGGCCTGGCCTGGACTAGAGGTACTGTAAGAATGAGAGAGGAGTCTAACTCCTCCTGAATGTTTGGAATGTCCACCTCCAGAAGGGCTGCTGCTTGGACTACTGTTGAAAAAAAAAAAGAGGGAAATACCCTTGAATGAGATAAAAAAAATTATTAAATATATATTAATAGCATTAAATGAAATTATTTGTGCTGTTTCTATGGTATATGATTGCAGGGCAGGAGAAGAATGAGAACAGAGGATTCCTTGGGTGAATTTATATGAGCAGAAGAAGAGATCTAGCCCAAACGTTTATCTAGTCCAGCATTCTTTCTCCCAGGATGGCCAGGCTGCACATATGTTAACCCTATGCTCTACAAATTCCCAACGAATACAGAACTCAGACATATTCCGAAGTAGCTAATGTGTACATCTGACAGTTCCATTTTAATTCATTGTTAATTATCATATAGTGGCACTATAATGTAAAGACAATATACCCTGTGCATTTTTAGGCATCCTCTTGTGTGTTATGCATACGTAGAGGCAGATGCTGAAGGTCAGAGACTGGGAGGGCAAATTAATCTAATAAACTAGAATCATCATCATCTTGAGAAACTGATAGGGTTTGCCAAAAAAATTTGTATTTGATAATTAACCTACAGTATTGATTTTGAAAACTTTTGAACAGTTTGAGATTTTATACTTCCTAAAATTAAAAGAAAACCATCTCGTTTGAGGCATCCATATATTAACCCTTTAAAAATGTGACCATGAGCAGATGTATGCTTCACAGTTTAGGTTAGTTGCTAATCTTCAACAGATCTAGCCTTGCAGGCAGCAAATGGCTCCTTTGTCCACAGAAAGTCCATGATACGTAAAGGCAGGAAATTGGTCTAATACATAAGGAATAAAATCTCACATACACCTCTCTGGAAGTAAAATAAAAATAAATTTAAATAAATTACAGTTACACCCTACGCTCACTGTTGAAGGTAGCTGCTTTCCTTAGCGTAATGGCATACCTAACCCTGCCTCAGAAGAGTTATGGAAATAGTAGGAAAGAAGAAATAGTAGAAAATCTAAAATGTTTAAGTTTGCCATGATCTACCTACCTAATGTCTTGCTGCCCTTCCTCTAAAAGGGAGCGGTAGGTCTGGATCTCCTGTTCCAAGCGACACTTGACATCTAGAAGTTCTCTGTATTCTCGATTCTGACACTCCATTTCTGCCCTCAACTCTGCTAGCTGCTGTTCCACACAAGAGATCTGGTTCTGTATTTCAGCCAGGTGAGTATTGTAGCGGCATTCAGTCTCGCCCAAGGAGTCTTGGAGTGATTCCCTCTTAAGAAGTTAAAAAGTGAAAGTTACCAATAGAAAATCAAGGCTAAAAAAATTCAAGAATGTATCCTACAGGCTACATTTTTCCAAAGAAAAAGATAATCTCTGGTACTTCACAAATAATGCTTTGATTTTTGTATATGTGAAGAGATGAAATGCCCTTTACAGAAGTCATTGGCAATTACATATATACAAATGCTATGATGAATAACTTACAGCGTAGCAAGAAATATTTTCCTTCCCCATCCCTTCAGTTACTTCTGATATTCCTTTTGTTGCAGGTTTCCCAATTCTTGGCCTATCTCTTTCTTTGCTTCTATCTACCCTGTACTTATTGCCTTTAACAACCACTCGGTTTAGTCCTGGCCCAGGAATAGTCATCATCTTGTAAAATCATCTCATGGGTTGACTGGCCCTACAGATCTGCATGTTTACCTAAAATAGTAGTCTTCTAGAGTTGCAATCTTTGATACCATAGAGAAAGTATTTAAAAATCTCTCTTTTCTATCAGTATGAACCCTATACTTGCTATGACTAATAAGTAGTTCATGGAAGAGGCAGATCAGAAATTAAAGTCTATTGTTTAAATAAGAGAGATGTTTACCAAGCAAAGCTGAGCCTGCAAATCTATTTCTAAGGTTTGTAGTTGACGTTTCAGGTCAACAACTTGATTGTTGCAATCCTCAACTTCTTTGCTACTGATGCAGACCTCCTGATTCACTTCTTCCATCTGAAAAGGCATTAAAAATAAGATGGGGAAATTAAGAAACAGTTTCTTTACTGAGGAAACTACTGACATCAAGATGAGTTTGAACCTTGGAAGCATTAAAATATTGGTAAGGGGAAATATTTTTAAGGAAGAGAATAAGGGCATGCTCTAAGTGTTGTCTTATTTTTAAAGTATGCTGAGGAACAATACATTTTAATTATTAAAATAGGCTTACTTATATTCATAGTAAGGACAATAGCATGATATGAGAGTGATAGTGTTGGTGATGATACCCCATCTTTATTTTGTACAACTCATGGCAGCATGAATTATGTATGCTGCCATTACCTATTTCCCCAGCCACAACAATCACATGACATGAATTGAACTGAGAAATTATAACTGGCTCAAATCACCCAAAAAACGTTCATGCCTAAGGGGAGTCTGCAACGTATGGACTTTCAGTTTTGAGTCCAGCACCTTAACCACTGTGCCAAGCCGGCAAGTAGAAAATTAAATGGGGGATTTCCATATTTATTTTGAGTCATTAGAGTTAGCAGCTCACATGAATAAATGCATTTACTTATATTCATGATTTCACCACTAATTACATAAGGAATATTCTGAAGATCTTTCTTTACATGGCCAGCCATCCTTTACCATGATCATCATGTATTACATTTTTGTTTCATTTCCAGCTTGGATTTGTCCTTTCTAAACATAAAAGGCACCACCAAAGGTAGGCATGGTATTCTGGTCTGGCTTTTCCCATTCTAGGTGAGTGACCATATACGAGGATAGATCCTTTTACTCTCTGGTAGGCCTAACACAAACCTGAAAATATGCCACAAACACTATTCCCAAAATACACTCAAAATGTTGACTCTGCTCCTCCTGATGGGCTCGCCATCCCCTCTGCAATCTTTGAAAACCAAAAATGTTTTTATAAGTATAATGAAGATCAGTCATTAACCAAAACAGTTGTGGACTTCTAAATGGGAGAGTTGTGACAGACCAAAATAGTGAAGCATCCCAGGATGAGTGAAATAGGATTATCTTGCTTATTCTCTCACATTGCCTCTATAAACATTTCACAATATAAACGGGGAAGAGCTGAGAAACTGTTACCCCTAAAGGGCCAGATTTCAGCTCAGAACTGCCCCTTAATAATAAGGAAAGCATATATCCTACTTATAAATATGCTGTAGGAAGAGGTGTTCAATTCAAATCTAGAAGGAGAGCAAATAGTCTTGAACTTGCCCCTCAACAGCAAAGTCCTGAACATAGTTTACTTGGTCCAGTCTTTTCCTAATGGATATGTGGCATTACTTCAATGCGCATTTATTACACTGAAAATAGAATATGTAAATGTTATGAAAATCAGTCTTCCTCCTTAAGTGGTGCTTTTCCCCCAGAACTGCATAAGCAATTGCTCAGATTGTCAGCTGTTACAGTATAAACATGACTCTGTGAACTCGATTTTACTGAATTTAGAAACAACATACCTTGCGTTCATACCACTGCTCAACTTCTTTGCGGTTGTTCTCAATCATGGTTTCATACTGACATCTCATTTCTTCCAGAACCTTCTTCAGATCTGGACCTGGGGAAGAATTAACTTCCACACTAACATCACCACAAGTCTGACTCTTCAGACTCTTAATTTCCTGCAAATGAAATTCAAAAGTATGTGGATGCTCAGTTAGAAGGTAAGGATTTTTTTCAGTCCCACTCATACCAGGAATAATAGCAACATAGGTAACGTGGAGAAGGGAAACTCACCTCTTCATGGTTCTTCTTGATACAGCACAACTCTTCCCGGAGGGATTCAAGTTGTGCCTCCAAATCAGATCTACAGAGAGTCAGTTGATCTAGGACCTGGCGCAATCCATTGATATCAGCTTCCACATTTTGGCAAAGAGCCAATTCAGTTTCATACCTGCATCATAGTTAAAGGAAGGGGGAGAGAAAGCACTGTTAGATCTACAAGGATCATTAGTAAAATCTATTCTTCTGGAATAGACTTGTATGAAAAGGATTCCCTCTTTTGCTTCATTGTGCTGTTCATTTGTGGACTATTTGATAGTTATCCCATTATGGAAAAGGAAATTTTAAAAGGCACTTGTTTCATGTTTTAACTTTGGTTTTTATATTTTATTGGTATTTTTATTGGTACTTCCCTTGTTGGATTGTTGTGAGCTGCCCAGTATTGTAAGAGTCATGTGTCATACAAGTTTAATAAATTATTATTATATACATAATAATGTGAAATCACAGCTGTCAGTTCTTTAGCTGGTATTGGTCTTTATACATAGCAAATTTTCCCAACAATCTAGAATGTCTTTATGTATCGGCATAGGATGTGTGCGGTTCCAAGCTGTGTGGCCTTTTGTAATTTTTGTAATGGTTATTATTATGTGATTCAAGTGACACTTACTTCAACCTGAAGTCATCAGCAGTCATGCGGTTATTATCAATATCCAGGATAAGCTTACTATTATCCACAGTGGCACAAACAATCTGCAATAGAGAAAGAATAATGTTATTTGAACTTTGCCACCTACTACTTCTTAGTTGTCACAACATTGTACTTTAAATTTAGCCTTTAATTTTACTTTCCACTCTCAGTGTTCCCTACCCGGAAGGGATGCACTGGACTTATTTCCTCTCTCAGCCATGATTTTCTTCATTCATCAAATCCTTGATGGGTCTCGCTCTCTAGCTTTGGCAAGAACCATTTCCCAAATAGTATTTCCCAACCCTAATGCTAACTCTAACCATCTTCTTCTTTGAATAGCCATTCTGCTCCTAGTTAATGTAACATATATTTCTATATTAAATTAAAGCATCAAGGCCTAACCTATAGCATGCCTAGAATAATTATTAATATAGATGCACATTGTAGAGGAACAATTTTCATACCTGATTCTTTAACTCTTCAATTTGTTGATAATAAGAGCTATAATCCTTTAGCTCAGATGGTGGGCCTTGTCGGTCATACCACTGCCTAATTTGGGCTTCAAGATCAGCGTTCTCCTCCTCAAGATTTCTCACTTTCTCCAAGTAACAGGCCAGGCGGTCATTGAGGTTCTGCATGGTCATCTTCTCATCACAGGAGATCAAGGTGGTTTCATTGCTAATGCCAAAGCCACCACCAATTTGCCCAAAGCGGAAACTGCCCCCAGAACCATACACGTAGCTCCCTAACATATTTCCTCCAAAGCCACCATCAGTGCAACTTGCCCCTCCATAAGAGACTCCACTGGAAAAGGTCCTCCCAGATACACCACCTCCAACACTACTTACAACAGAGGAGGCACCTCTCCCGGAGATTCCTGAAACCCTTATTCCACCACAGCTACTACTGGAGCTTCTCCCCTTGGTGTACATCATAGTCTGTTTGGACCTGCAACTCATATCAAATGAATTTTAGAAGCAAGATCAAAGAGCCAGAAAAAAATAATAAAGCCAAAGATGCACAGCTTGATGCAAAGATAGACTGCAAATGCTGACATATACCCAGGTATCTATTTATACTTTCTGCAATGTGGGCGTTGCCATAAGGGTGTTACTTTGTCTTCCATAAGGCTGGCTCATCTGGCTTTCCCTAGCCAAAGAAAATTATTCTTAAGGCAAATTTGCCTTCAGAAATCTCAGCTACACTCAGCTCTTGCGTGGTGTCAGCACATTTCTTTCCCAAATACATCAGCCACAATATCAAATGAATCATTCTCTTTGCTCCACACTGAAAAGTATCATAAAATAGTATTATTATAAAATATTCAAGGGAAACAAATAATTACAGCCTATTGCAACAAAAATATCTTCCACAATTATTAGGAATCATTTGTGTTGATTTCATCTTGATTTTATTTCCCCTTTGGGGGCTCATATAACACCTTCCCCTTTGGGGGCTCATATAACACCTCTCAAATCTAGGCAAGTTTTCAAGTCCAGGTATATTAAACGGGGATCTTGTCTCTAATCTTGAAAGCTGCCAAGCACATTTGGTTATTAAATAGGTAAGTGATTATGTTTTGAACCTGAATCACGTGAGAAATTAACACTATGAAATAACTCTAATTTGAAAATGGTAGGGAACATGTTTTATTGGAATCCCCGGGTGAGCCATTGGATCAATATTTTAAATAAGTTAATTTAAATGACTGTTTTAAAGATATTGAGAGGCTGCATTCTGATTTATTCACAAAATTCACTTGACAACATATGCAACTAAAACACATGCTGAATAGTCCAGATGCTTCAGCAACTTCTAAGAGAGCTGCAGTTTTAGGTTCCTACAGAGATGGAATGCTTGAAGAGAAACCAAAAATCCAATTTTATCAAGAACAGCTTAAAAATAAAAGTAAAATATTAGTTATAAAAATGAATTGTGGAATAAAGAATTGAACTATCCAAATTTGGAGGATCCGTGGGTCCTTGTGTTAAGAAATATTGAATTGCATTGACACCAATAGATGTTACATAGATGATTTCTTTCTTTTTGACAAGTAGTCTTCTTTTTTTCTTTTGTCACATTTAGCATATTTTAATCAAGACAATACATTTAGGTGTTTTTTTATTTCCTCATAACTTTTCATTGTTAGGGTTGTACCTGTCTCACTTTTAAAATAAATTAGACAATCCATTCCCTGTTGGGTCATTGTTTCAGAGATATTTCTTTATCTAAATAGAGAAACACAATGAGCAAAAATAAAAAATAAAAAGATGCTGTCCAGTTCGGGGAAGGCATCTGGGGCAACCTAGCTGGGGAGGATATGTGGGAGTGCACAAGTGGTACTACTTGGAGAGGGAAGGTGTGAGAGGATGGTGGGGTCAGGGAGGGTGTGTAGGGATGTATAAAAGATGCCCCACAAATAGGGGCCAGAAAGGGATTACAGGGGTTCCTTTCTTGCTAACTGCTGCTGGGTGTGGGAGACAGTGAGGGACTGAGAAAATGACTGTTATAAAACTGTTATAAAAGGTTTAAAATGAGCATTGCATGTCTGCAGCAACAGCCTGGTGGGGCTGAAGTGGAGGCAGATCACAAGCATTGAAGCAACCACATTTTTCCTAAATTTCATTCCTTCAGGAGTCACAGGTCCCAGATTTTGGGTGCCTACTGTAAATTAACCCATTTGAGGTACATTGGTTCAAAAACTGTTGCCTGATGGTAAATATTTTTCCCCAGTTAATGTTACAAAACCAAGAGATTTAGTAGTATATGGATTTTAAAAAAAACATTTGGTTCTCCTTTCCATAGACAAAACTGCAAAAGCATATTTTAGCCAGGAAACACAGTCTCTGGGCAAACAGGTTTGATCCTCAAAAATTCTGAATGCTTCTTTGGAAAGACACTTCATTAAATTTACTAGGACTTTGTTTAAAAAAAGTATGTTTTTATGGTTCTGTTCATGAAAAGGATAAAGCTAATAGAGAATTGCCTCTTATTATATTTTTTTCTTCTAAACCATATTTTCTCTCTCTCCTATTTCAGCTTCAAAACTAGCTTAGCTGGGGAGATCATTCATCCCCTAATAGAGAATATAGAGATTTATATGACTCCAATGAATAAAACGAAAGTGAGCAGGGCCAGAAGAAACAGGTTTTAATTTAATGTGTAATTAACTAAATGAGTTAAAATAATTAATGGGATAACAGCCTATATATTTATCTTGTCAGTTTTAGGCATTGGGTTAGAACTGCCACAGGATCTTCTAAAGAGTCTAGAAGAAATTTAAATGAATAACCCCAAAATAAATTTAACAAGTTTTAGAAGGACTTTCGATGTTGTATTTTAGCTTTGAGGGTTCCACATATGACCCAAGGAAAAGACAGCATTCAATTTTCTGTCACAGACAAATACTTGCTTTTCACTGTATGTTTCAGTCATCCAGGACAAGTCACAATGAGACAGTGATCAGATATGACACCATGACACAACACTTTTTTTTTCAATCCTTGTTTCTATATGCCCTCTGGTTGTTGTTTTTTTTAAATATATATTCTGCCAATATTTGTGGTATTTCACTGTTGTGGGAGGCATTCTATAATGAACAATTCATTATTTCAATAAACAAAGCAAAAATTAAAAGGAAAAATTAAAATAGTTTAAAGATAAAAAACAATCCATTAAAACTGAAATATCAGTGCAAGTTAATGACTCCAGAATCTCACTGTAAGGTAGATTTTTTTAAAAAAAAATGCCTAAAAACATTCAGTATGAGTTTACATAATTTGTGTTATGAAAACAAACAGAATACTGTGTGGAGATGTTTAATGCTCTGCCATTGGAGAAAATTCTTATTCATATTTACAGTGCTCCAGATTTTCAGATAAGGACCTCATAGTTCAACCTATATTTGAGTTCTGTGCTAATTTTCAATATGAATAATAATTCTGTTATTTGATCTTCCAGTTTGGGATGTAATGCATCACCCCTTTAAAATCTCAAATTTTAAGCACCCAAAACTGAATATTCTTTATGTAAGATTGCATTTTAAATTCACTTACTTTCTTCCTATCTCATCATCCTTTGATCCAAACAAACATATCCTATTTATTTTGAAGTTGGCAATTCAATGGCAATGATGATGATGATGACAGTGATAGAAATATTTTCCATTTATTGTTTTCAGTTTTAATGGACTAAAAATCCCTTTCTTTTCATGAGCCTATTGGTAGACCATGAAAGTCACAGGGAAAAATGTCTGGAAGTTGATCAGTTTTCCAACATATCTGCATGATGAACATTCTTCCAAAAATGAATCTTAGATTCATTAAGAGTGGAGGGACAGCATCAATAACATGAATGTTGTTTTTATTTTCTGCAAAGTAAATGACAGCCACAGGGAACTTTTAAAAGTTTACATTACCTTGGTACTCCTATCTGCATTGCAGATGGAGAATAGAATAAGGAATATTTTCTGACTACTTTTATTAAAAAACATAAATGTTCATGAGATGCATTTAATGAATTCAGCTGCAACTCATGAAAGCTTATGACTTTTAATAACATTTATTAATTAGAAAAGATACTTTAGAATTCTCCTCATTATTTTGCCAGAATAGATTAACTAATCTTCCTTCCTTCAATGTTTGTGTGTATTTTCTTGTTTGTTTGTTAAATCTATATGCTACCCATCTCTCTAGCCAAAGTGATTCTGGGTGACTTACAATGCCATAAAATTATAAATTAAATGACAGATAACAACCCAGAGAAATTAAATGACAGATAAAAACTCAGAAAACAAAGAGATAAAAGGGGTGGGTTTTATCTCTCACTCATTTAACCACTTTCAAAATAGTATGTCCCCATCCAACTAGCATAGCCCTCTAGCATAGCCAACTAGCATAGCCCAGTTTTAAGGTCCTTCCAGAAGGCCATATGAATGGAAGCTTTTGAAAACACAGGCAGTGTTTGGAGGTATGAATTACATACTTTCTACCAAATTTATCCTCATCATCCCAGTCATATTTAAATAAACCCCAGTGAAAACAATTGAATATATTAATCATCCATTAATGTCATTGATTTCACGGGGCTGCTTGAAATATCATGAAATTTGAATCCTCAATATGTGAAGCACCTCAAATGCTAACTGAGAGAAATAGATCACCCCACGACTAACCCTCCAAGCCATCTGAAGCATCCTTTGCAGCTTAGAAATTAGTACCACAAAATTATACTGTAACAAAATTAACAAAGTAAAGGTGCACCCCAATGTACCTACAAGACATGTTTTTTCTTAAAGATATATCTTGGAGCACAGGGCATTTTCTCCTCCAAAATTTCTGTACTTTGTTAGTAGTAATTGGTTTCTAAATTGAATCTAATGTTCCTTTAAGGGTTTCTATGTTAAAATGTGTCACTATCAGCTAATGTTTCCATATGGCAATAGAGAAAGGTAATACACAGTGTGGGTGAAACAAAACAGGTAGAGGCAATTACTCCATGGTTGCAAAAATAAAGAATTTTTTAAATAATAGTTTCTTTTTTTTTTTTTTTATTATATATTTTTATTTTTTTAAGACAACAAAACATAACACACATAAACATACAATGTATACTCCTTTTTTTTTTAAACAGCAATTTCGTAACTGTAATCTTCTATTATTTACATTTTCCCCCTTTATTCTTCTTTTAAAAAAATATTTGTCCTTGTTGTCCCATTGTTTCTTATTTCTATTTTCTTCGTTCATACTATATTTCATACTAAGAATAATACATATTATTACTATACATTATTATACATTATTATACACACATTTTCCCTTTCTTGACCTTTCTGCATTTATTTTCATTTATTATTTCTAGTCTCCAACCAATCATACCACTTATTCCATATTACATAGTACTCTGTGTCTTCCTTTTCTTTTATCTCTTTTGTTAATTTGTCCATCTCCGCACAGTCTAAGATTTTCCTTATCACTTCTTCCTCTGATGGTATATTCTCATTTTTCCAGAACTGTGCGTAGACTATTCTTGCTGCCGTTGTTATATGTAAGATTAAGTACCGTATTTCTTTACTGTATTTTCTATTTAAGATACCCAGCAGGAAGATCTCTGGTTTCCAATCTACAGGTTGATCTATTTAAATAATAGTTTCAACTGGCAAAAAAAAAAATCTTACCCAGGCATCTCTAATGCTTGGATTATGTTGTATCTTCCAAGGAAGATACAACATTTATAACTCATGGGCTTCCTTGGGTGTTTTTCTATGATAGAATACTTTTAGAACTAATCCACACAGTTCTTACAAAGGCAGAGAAATTTCCTTGGGGTAGGGTTGGGCAATCTTTTGGTGACTAAGGCTGCACTGAACATTTGGGAAGAACCCATAAAGATGTAGTGGGCAGAGTTAAAACAGTTTCTTTTTCAAGAATGAAGACACTCTTCTAGTCAATTACAATCCACCCCTCCTGAAGAAAATAACTGAACCTAGGATTGTTGCTTTTGTTTTCCTAAGGTTGGGAGAATTTTAAGACTGTGGTTTAGCAACCACCATGGCTGAATTCACAAAACACAGGCAATCAGAACCAAGAAAACCATATATAATATGTTCGCTTATGTGTGAAACCAATCTGCTCAAACTACATTGGATGAGACGTGTGTTTCTATTACTGTATTTGGACTGTAAAAATAGCTTTTTGAATATCTATACGTTCAAGATGGAAATAAGTCATTTGGTTAACATTTTAATGAACATTTACCTAACTTGCACTTTCTGAAACTATATGTGGGGTATAAGAAAACTTAGTTTCAGGCATAATTTTACTTATAAAAGAGCCATATATTTTCATGGGGAATTTAGTTATATCAAGGACATACTAAGATGGGAGAAATTACAATTATCATGTTTGAGGAGAATTTCTGTGATAAAGATGAATATTCTGCCTAGAATGATGTTTCTGTTTTGACAACTAATTACCAATTAAATAATGGCTAAAAATATATTTAAGTGTGTACTGTATGTCGAGGGGGAAAAACATGAATTAAACGTGCTGGTTTTAACTTTAAAGCTCTTTATTACATGCCTTTCTTTATTTATATCAGTCTGCCACATCAGATCTTGCAAAGAAGGAATGATGCTGTGAGTACCATCAGCTAGAGATCTACATTTGGTGGGCCCCAGGAGACATACGTCTCTGCTGTAGCACCCACACCTTATGGAACATCCTTATCCCTAAAGGTAAATTGGGCCCACTTCTTCTGACATTCCATAAGGCCCTCAAGAGCTGGTTATGTGACCAGGCCTGGGACTCTCATGGAACTGGAGATTTGGCTAGACTCCACTGTTGATTGCATTTTGGAGTTTGAGGGATATTTATCAGTATGGGGGTTTTTTATATTTGTAATCGTTGTTTTATACAATTTATTTATTTATGCACAGTTATATAGATTTGATTAACAAATCATATATACAGCGATACAAGATGCAAAGGAAAAAGGAAGAAAGGGTTTTACTTGATCTGAAATTGTATGTTGCAACTTGTTATTTGGTTTGGATGAAAGAATAGGTGTTTCCAAGATATAAACGATTTTTAGAGTTACCACATTTTGGGTAGCATGGATACTTGTGGTACAATAAAAGCAGATTTAGATTTCAAACATCATTATTTTGATGCTGTATGGAATATGGAATTCATGCAAATCCAGACTGTGCTCGTAAGCACTTTTATAGCTCTCAGCACAGGAAGTATTTTATAGATGAGATACAATAGTCCTGCAGTTTTTACTAGATCTGACTAACATGTAACTAGCCTGTTTAGTTCCAATTAATCACGCTTGAAAGACAGATGACTCTTTCCTCAATAATGTGATAAGTCAAGGACTGATGCTTTTAGCAATTTCTTTTGCACATTGTTTTACCTGTTGCCCCCTTCCCTTTCAAGTGGCTACCTCTGCCTAACCAAAGAAGGAAATGCATCACCAAAAACTAAGGACATAAACAATAATTTGCAAAATAAAATTACACTGGCAGACATTTATAAAATGAGTTCCTGCATACATATACTGGATCTAACCAAAAGTATAATGCATGTCACCATTGCAAAACATGTGTGGAATGCTTCTCAGTTTGTTTTTTTAAGGGCTATTTTCGAACAATTGCAACAACCCAACACTCCAGTGACACAACCCATTCCATACTTTTGACATGCTAAATATAGGAAATATGATTTTCCATCAAGTATGAATGAACAATGTCTAAAAACCCTCAGCAGGTAAAGAGTTAGTCTTAGGTACTGGAATCATATTTCCAGATTTGTATATCTTGATACCCAATTGGTTGAGGTTCCAGTTAATATAGCTACTTCAGAATGGTGTGCAGATTATAGTTTATATTCTTTTTAGGTTGGGCCTTGCCACCAAGAATCAGATTTTTTTATTCTCTTTTCATATTAACATCTGAAATATAGAGGTAGATATAAGCATTGCTTTTGGTAAAACTTGCTCTTTCTATACCTTGAACTTTTTTAATAACTTGTTCTTTTTATACCTTGAATTGGGAGGAAACCCTGCCATCAGAAACTTTTCACTTTCTTGTTTTCCTTTTCTTTTTCTAAATTAACTGTCATTGACAAGTGCTCTAAGTTGTGCACCACTTGCTTGATGTTAATAATTTGCTAATAAAGATCTCTCATGAATTACCAAGATGCTTCAAGCCCCATTCAACTGCTTGATTGTCTGAAGCATTAAAAGAGCCTGATAATTTGAATAAGATCCTACAAGGAAATCAATGCAGGAGCACAAACTCTCCTGCATACAGATAATTCCTGGGCCCTGCTCTCCCTTAGGAAAATACTCAAATCATTCCATAAATACAAACTCAGCAAAGATCAGCCAGCACTAAAATGAAATTATGGATGAAAAGATCCTCTGGGCAAGGAAGGGAGAGTCTGGGAATTATAATTGGTGTAGAGGAGTGGCTGTATGAAAGGACAGGTACTCACACAATGTCTTTTTTTGCAGTAAGCCACATCACTAGTGGAATTGCCCAGCTGTTTACATGACATTCCAGGTTCCTATTCTCTAGGATTGTTGTTCTCAGAAATATAAATATTGTCACTTAAAGGCCATATTAATTCCCAAACTATAATATTATATCCATTATTAGGTCTTGAGCTGTTATGTCTCTGAAATTTCTTTCCTTTTATAAATACCATTTTACCCATGTTTTATTTTCATGGCCTCTTCCTTTTCCTGCACTTTTCTATTTATCTATTCATCCATTTATCCATCCATTCACTTAGCTTTTGTACCTACCTACCTATTTAAATAGTTCTCCTAACACCTTTTTGCTTTTCTTGCACTCCTTCATCTCCCCTTAAAAATATAATAATTATCTGGCAAAAAGAGAATCAAATAAGATCCAGCTACTATAGCACTTTGTTGCCAGCAAAGACCAGACCCAAATGTTCTTTCTTTCTTTTCCCTCCCACTGTACTTCATTCTCTGTTTTACTCTATCCTACTACGGTATTATTTTCTTCTTCCATTTCTATGCATAAGGTATCTTTGCTGTTTCTTTACTATTGAAATGAAATATCCTAAAAACACCTTGCCAAAAAAAAAAACCAAAACCCAACAATAACAGAAATTACCAGCTTCCTGGATTTCTCTGCAAGCTCCTTAGTCCAGGGAGAAATTGTTAATATGTTCATTTAGGTGAGCCAGGTTTTCCTCATCCCCTTCTTAGGCTAACCAGAGAATGCCATTTTGAGGCAACATCCTCGGTAATAGCAATATTTCTGATTACTCTAACCCAGTGGTGGCAAACCTATGGCACGCGTGCCAGAGGCGGCACTCAGAGCCCTCTTTGTGGGCACATGTGCCATACCCCAGAGATGGCAATCATCCCTCTTCAACCATCCATCCGAGGTCCCATGTGGCCAGATGCATCCCGGCACGGCTGGTTTCCCTCCCCCCATCCTGTCCCTCCTGGCCTCGCATGCTCTCCTTTTCCAGGGCATGAACCACTGCATTACCTCCTCAGCTGTTGGCCAGCTGTCCAGCTCAGAGGCAGCTTCTCTGAACTGCTGGTAGCGGGCTGCGGAGCCCCAGAGTGCGCCGGTCGAGGAGCTGGCAGGCTGTGGCTGCTGATGGACACCGTCGGCCCCCATGCGCTCGCTGGCCTCTGTGTGCGGGGACCGATGGTGTCAGGCAGCAGCTGCCCCGGCCCCTGCCTTGCCTTGCCCCGCAGCAATGGCACCCCCACCCTGCCTCACCTCGCCTGATGAGCCTCCTGCCCACCATCCCACCTGCCAGAGACCCCGTGGATCTCCCCCAACCCTGCCTGGCCCCCACAGGCATCCCTCCCCACGAGCAACATCAAGGTGGCCACGCCCACTTTGGTCACACCCACCCAGTCTGCCATGACCACTACAGCCACACCCACCCAGTGGGCCACGTCCCACCTGGCACCCGATGATAAATAAGTGGGTTTTGGGTTGCAGTTTGGGCACTCGGTCTCTAAAAGGTTCGCCATCACTGCTCTAACCAGTTATTGTATTAAACTAACTAAAAATTCTCGGGTAGGTTTTATTGTTCATTATTAGCTGAACAATAAAAACTAGGTTGATTTGACTTGGCTATCAATGTCATCAGAAGATACTTAATCCCTTGTTTGGCACTTGTACATCAATTTTAAGGAGGTGGTAGTGATGGAAAGATAGAAATTCCTTGACAAATTCTGCAACCTTCATTTCTTACCCTCTCAATTTTGACCAGATCATAATCGTAGTTCTTTTCTTTCTTTCTTTCTTTCTTTCTTTCTTTCTTTCTTTCTTTCTTTCTTTCTTTCTTTCTTTCTTTCTTTCTTTCTTTCTTTCTTTCTTTCTTTCTTTTTTAACAAAAGGAATTTACTTAATATTTTCTGTTTTAAATAATACAGTTTCGCTTGATGAATGTTACTTTTAGATTTCTGGCAACCACATGGGCAAGTCCATGCAGTTTCTTTGGGAATGTTTTTCTGATGTGATTGCCATTGCCACCTTTTAGGTCTAAGAGAGAGCATATGACTGGCCAAATTCACATAAATAGCATAGGGTCTGGAAGACCAGAAGAGAAGGTTGGTTGAAGCCGTAAAAATAAATATCTGCACTGCAATATTTTATAGTGTCTTCTACTTGCAGGATGTGCTTGAGAAATACATCTATCCCTTGAGAGGGACCTGTTCCATGAGCAGTTCTTGGATTTCATAATAGTGGAATCACTAGCAAAGCTTGGACAAAGCTTGTTCAACATTGCTTTTATCTTGTTGTTTGTCATCTTAACTTGCAAGATTTGCATATTGCCTAGCAGGCATTCTCTGATGAAGATTTTTTCCGTGACTCTAATGTGTGCAGGAAGATAATGCAAGCTAGAAATTAACACAGCGGGAAAAATAAGGTGGTTTTTTAATTTGTTTGGTATGTAGAATACATAGAGAGATTCATTAAATTAATTCTATATTGTAGGTTCAGTTAATTCATGTATTCATTATAGGCCAGACTGCCTAGCCAAAACATGGAAATACTTAGGGCTGCAATTTTTGAAATGTTTAATAATGTGGTTGTTCAGTGCTTCTTTAATAAACTTTTAATTGTCAAATATTATTAATCAACATGTCTCATGTTCTAATTCATACTTCACACAGTTTTTTCTTTTCTTGTTCTCAAAGTAATTTCATATTCTGATTAGATATAAAAAAGGGTATCTTCCAAATGGAAAAAATGAAATTGTCAAACATTTTCATACATCCACAAGGAAGTACTTCAAAAAATTTCTCTCTGCTCATAATCACTAGGAATCAGGCAGTGAATAAATGTAATAAATTATTATTATTATTATTATTATTGTTGTTGTTGTTATATTAGGACTGCAAAAGCTTCTCATCTTGCTGCTTTTCTCACAGGAGTCTGCAACACTCTTTAGGGATGCATTCATTTTTACAACTATCTTAAATGATTTTCTAAAGTATTTTTTTCCTACAACAATCATAGCTGATATAAATGGCAACATCATCCCTGAAAGCAGAACAGAATTGTTTGTCCTTCTTCTTCCCCTTTGTTTTTCATCTGCTTTGTTGAAAGATATTCCTTAGTTCTCATTTGAGGAGTCTGGTGCTCATCTTTAAAAAAATGAAAAGGTGCATTGCAAAAAATCAGTCAATTTTTACTTCATATTGGTTGTATGACCTTGGGGTCTCTAGAGAGACCAGAAATTGTCTTAGATGCCAATAAGCAGCTGTGGTCATGAATGACTCATGGATGACCCAGCTCTGTTAGACATGAAACTAATGTGAAAGGGATCAGAATTATAAATTTTAAGACTTCATTATATAGTGTGGCATTTTGTTTTGCTTTGGGTGTATGTCTATTCATGATATGTATAATTTTGTATGTTATTAGAGATAAGAATCTTAGCTATTGCATTTACTAATGCCTTTGAGCCCATATCTTGAAAGGATATGGTTAATCATCATTCTGAATTACAGCATACAGTGCCATCCCTGCCTTTAAATCAAGTGAGTCAGTTGCTTCAGCAGACAAATTTTGGGAGGTAAAGTAAGAGAAGTTGTGCGCCATTCCATTGATCTGGAGCCTCTAAACTAACCACCAGTTATCTGATGCAGTGATGGGTGTCTTTTGATCCCCATGTTGAAGAAATTAAACTGCTGGTCCAGTTAGCTTTTTTTACATGCACTGGGGAAGGACACCATCTTGGTATTTGCCTTGGGAAGTAAAATGTTTGAGGTCAGAATAAATTAATTCTCTGTGTTTTTTCACTTGATGTTTAACTATCTCTGGGTATATAGGAAGTAGAAGACAAGGAAGTGTTTGATCATTGGTATATTATTCTGACCAATAAAAATATGCCTTATCCAGTACTAGATTACAGTGCCTATGAATTTTGCTTTCTGACCAGCTCCAAAACTTTATATTCTAATGGCTTTCATTCAGAAACCATCAGTTTCTGTCTTAGAGCTACTTATGATCCTGTAATCTCTGCAATCTTCACTCTAGATCCATTCCAACAAGCTTGGGCAACCCTCAAGAACTCAAGTAGTCCAAACATTTTGCACACCTCAGACCTTTGAAAACTGGGAAGATGTCTTATATCTTAAGCTGTAGTATAAAGCCATAAAATATGCAAATCTCATGCTATTTACTATTCTGATGATAGGAAGTGTTTTCTGTTAAGTCAGCTTAGTGGAACAAGCCTTGATTTTTCCCAGAAGTTCTCCAAAGTTATAAGAAGCTCTTGACCTCTTTTTTATTGGCATAAAACAAAATGGGTGATATATGAATTCCAAAGCTATGACTGTTACATATTATTGTGCCATTATAAACTTCATCCAAAATTAGTTGTATAATAAAGGGACTTGGAAACTCTGCTTTCAAGTATGATGCTGATTACTTTCCTATGCTCTGGATACCTGATAAGAGATGATAATAAGGAGTACAAATTAATTTATATGCATCTATGGTCCACAATAAAGGGGGTGGTGGTGATGAATGATGATGATGATGATGATGATGATGATGATGATGATGATGATGATGACGACGATAGTGACATGCTGATACTTATCTTGCTGAATCAGTTTTATGGGGCTGCCTTGCAGACAAGATGATGACCTAAATTTAGGGTGAATGAAGAATGTCATTTTGCAATGTTTATTAAATGTGCTTTGTCAGACAGCTGGCACTTCAGTATTCCCCAGAATTGACTAAATTACCTTTCAGGTTTGGTTGGCAAAGCCTTTATTAGAAACAACGTGAGTTGATTATTCAATAGCTAGAAATATTTGCATAACCTGTAAACTATTCTGCTTCCTTCATGTGCTATGCAATACAGTATTTCAATACTGTACAATTCAATTGCCTGTTTTTTGTTTGCTTGTTTTTTATACTTAAAATGGAGAGGTTCTGATAAATAGATATCAGTGAAGAATGGTAATTGCAGGAAAATTTTATTTCACAGTAGATTCAAGATGAAATTGAATGATTAATGTTATAATTGTGAACCAGTTTGTCTGAAAAGGATATATCAGACCTCTGAAGCACCATAACTTCATAAAAGGTAAATATATTTTTATTTCAGATTGCAGTTATGTTTTTGAAGCTAGGATAGTGAATTCCTGGCCTATAAGTTGCACCCAACCCACAGCTCCTCCCCATCTACATATGAAGGCCTCAACTGGGATCACTCACCTTCAGTATCCATTATCCCTTCTATTCAACTTTGAAAAGCTGTTGTTTCAGGGTAAAAGGTTGATCTAATACAACTTTTTATATATATATATATAACAAGTTTTAGTGAATTTTTTTGTTTTACAACCAAGTGCTTAGGACTCATCGTGGAGATAGGGCACTCCATGGAACAAAGTAAAAAATATAATCATACATGAACAATTTAAATTACTTCTTTAAAGTTTCCCTCTCTATTTTATCAATCAAGAAAAAAAAACGAAAAAAAACAACTATCAATAATATTTCCACCCGTTTTCAGGCTTAACTAACTTCAATTAACATATTCCAATTTGGCCTTACATAAACATATAGTATACAATTCGAGTATCCATATAATATAGATTGTTTCTAACATATACATATTACTCCAATTATTCACTTTATACTTCTCAATTAAATTCTATCTCTTATTCTATTCTATTTCACATACATATTTTGTATATATATATATATATATATATATATATATATATATATATATATATATATATATATATATTAATATTTCTCAACTATATTCTATTTCCTATACTATATCAAATATTTTTATAAACCAATCCAACATTCAATCATTGTAAGTAAAAATATCAGTAATATTTCACCAATCTCAATCCAACTCCTTTAATTTTAACTTTTCCAATTTTCCGTAATTGCCATTCCAGACCATAATCAAATCCATAATTTACATCAATGTTAAATCAGACTAAAATCTTAGACCTTAGAAATCTCAAAAATATTCAATCAAAGTCTCTAAAAGCCATTTTACCCGTCAGATAAAGTTTTAACACTCATTTTTAAACCTAATTCTAGCTTTCTTTTTATGCCAAGCAGGTTTCCACAATAGGGCCTTTAGCTCCTCCCATCTTAGTATTTGGCTATACACATTTTCCCATGATTGCGTCCGATCGTAGTCTTCTTCTCTTTTTCCCAGTATTGTCTGCACTATGTAATCAGTCTTAATCAGTATGGTGATTATTCGTTGTTTGTTTATATTGTCAGCATTTTTAATGTCTCGTATTTGAAAGTCCATTTCTGTTGCTTTTAAGATTATAGATGTTTTAGTTGAATTCTGCCTTTGGTCATCAGAAATCTCCATCATTTGTATATAAGGTGTAGCATCTTCCTCTTCAGTAGGTTGTAAATATAAATCCTCCATCTCATTAAGTTGTAAATCTAGTTGTGTGTCATGATCAGTCAAAATTTGAGATTCAATTTTTAACTCTGGAACATCCTCTTTCCTGAGCGTTCTAAAATGTTCTCTTAATTCCTCTTTCATTTCCAAAAATTTTTCTAGTATAAGTCCATAGTTAAGCTGTGAGTGGGATTCCATTCTTCGTTTTTTTTTTAGTGAAAGTTCAGCTTAAAAGATAGATTGCAATATTATAAAATATAAAATCCAAACAGAAATAGGGAAAAAAAACAAGTAATCAAGCCCAGCACAAAGATAAAGACAGCAAAAGTCCCAGTCAGTATTGTGAATATCTAATTTATAATCCAAAGTGATAATAGAAGAGGATGTCTTAAAAGTCAATTATTATAATGTAATCCTAAAGCGAGAGAAAATCCATTTTTCTGGGATGTATATTTTATATTATAAAGTCAAACGAACTAGAAGTAGAAAATTGAGCAAGTTCCAAAAGATATACCAATGTCTGGGCGTCACGCCAAGTTCAGGGAATGAAAGTTCAGCTGCAAATGGTTACATTGTTACAATAGAGCTGTCTGGGCTTCACGCCAAGTTCAGAGATACATTGTAACCATACAATCCACATGAATCCGCCCAGAAAGCCAAAGAGTTTTTTTTTCTTTTTAAAGTAGATAAAAATGTTCAGAAGGGGGGGGAGGAAGAAAAACACTCCACCCCCCTCCCTAAAGATTTCCACTTAAGCTGAAAACAAGCAAGCAGAGCGAGAGAGTCACAGTAAGGATTTTTTCTTCTTTTTTTTTCAGGATCCCCCGAATTCCAACAGCTCAAATAAACAATAAAAATTAGTTATTTTTTTTTCCCAAAGCTCGTTTCCCCGAGTATTCAAACGCTGCTTTTTCAAGGGAGGGAAATAGTTTCTAAAAGCTTTTCACAGGGAAGTAAATAAGATATCAAGAGGGAAGGAAAGGTCTCACCCGGATCTTCCACGGTGGTTCTTTTTGCTTAGATGTTGCTGTGACTTTCGGCTGGAGCAGCTAAGTGATCGGCCATGTTACTGGCCGATCTTTTCCCCGTCGGCCCAAAGGTGATTTCTCGGATCGCAGAAGGAGCTGCCGCTCCCTCCGCGATCAGATGAGTGTCCTCCTCCATGGTGGTCGCCTCTCTGGGGCGACTTTCGACCCTGTCCAGGGTCTACCGGCGGGGGGAAACCGGTCGGCAAAGAGAACATACTCTTTGCGCGACCGCAGGCGCTGCGACCGGAACCGGAAGTCGATCTAATACAACTTTCTGTTCCCTCCATGATGTTTGAAATGTCCACAGCAAGTTCCAAAAATAGAACAGGATATAGAATAATGGTCAATTTTATTTTTTTAATCTTCCTTTTATGATTCCCTACAGCAGTGGTGGCAAACCTATGGCACACGTGCCAGAGGCGGCACTCGGAGCCCTCTCTGTGGGCACGCGCGCTGTCATCCCAGCCCTGACTCCCCCCACAGCCCCCTACTCACCAGCAGCCACCTCCGGAGGAGAGTCGCCCCCAGGCACGGCTCGCATAGAGCAACACAGCCAAGCACATGCAGCAGGGACAAGACTCCACCCTTGCACCCCATCGCACGTAGATGATGCTGCGGGGTGCGGGCGGAGGGGATGGCCGCTATGACGCTGCTGGGCTGCCTGGGCGATCTGCTACAGCAGGCTCTGGAGGCGGTGGGTGGTCCTGCGGGTGGGTGGGATGGGGCGTAGTGGGGGCAGGGCGGGGAGATGCAGCAGGGGCAGGGGCGGAGCGGGGCGATTTTTGGGCACTCGGTCTCTAAAAGGTTCGCCATCACTGCCCTACAGCAATATCCTTAGGGGAAATCATAATTTGCAAAATGCTGGCTACACAAACACAAAAGGGGCAGAGCTTAGGTTGTGACCACATCTATCGCCATCCAGCACTGATTTTGCCTTTTCACTGAAATCATATCTTGGTCAACATTTGTACTGAATAAGTCACCTATGCCACAAGATTCTGGGAGCTTAGTAAATACATGGAAATAAAAATATGTAAAAGTAGGGAATATGTTCTGCTTCAAATTATATTATTTCATATTTATCTTGAACTATATTTGCCATTTTATTCTCCAATTTTGGAGTGATTTCTATAAAACCTTCTGGTGTCCCCTTTGGTTGTACGCAGTGATATGTTTTGTGACCTTAGATCCCTTTTTTCAGTCCTTCAAACTCCCTATATCTATAGCTGCAAAAGATGTACAGAATAGTTTCTTTTCATCCATCCATCCATTCATTCATCCAAAAAATGTATGAATCCACTTTAAAAGAAACAAAAGTCTACTGTATTTGGTTACTTGGCTTAAGAAGCTAGAATAAGATGACTGTCGTTTTTGATTTTGCTCAATTTCTCATTCTTCCTTCTTGAGTTAATGTTATTCTTTTTCATCATCAGTTTTTGAATTCTTTCTAGAAGTCTATATGAAAATTAATGTAGATGTTTCCTTAAGGCTATTATAGTTAAATTGCAAAAATGCAGATGACCACTAAATGGCATCAGACACATAAAGTTCTAATTCTTTGTTGCCATCTACCGGTAATCCAATTTTTGTAGCCTGATTTGTTTGCACTCTCAAGAAAT
This sequence comes from Azemiops feae, assembly GCA_023970755.1. NCBI lineage: Eukaryota > Metazoa > Chordata > Lepidosauria > Squamata > Viperidae > Azemiops > Azemiops feae. Next base: position 126,803 of record JALGBA010001242.1, on the reverse strand, counting down.
GTAAATTAGTATTTGTGAATTAAAACACAAATAAGGAATGCACATAATAAAATATTCTCAATGTTGGTCCCTAAAAACTGGGACTAAGAATGCTGATCCCCTAAGAGTGGGACTGAGAGTCACATTGCCCCTAATAATCAGTTTTTGAATTTTCCTGTTATTTATGGAGCCATGGAAACATTGTGGCAATCCCAGTTTTAGTTCCCATCTTCATGTTGTGGCTTTATCTTATTTCTAGCCATGAAGAAGCAAGAGGTTAATGATATATTCCAAAAATTCCAAGATCTTTCCCTTCATTTTGCTTGTTTGGCAAAATGCACCTATAATTTCTTCCGGTAAAAGCTGAATAAGTCGGCCTTTGGATTGGATTGGATCCAAACTTAATCAGTGAAATCAATGGGTTCAAGGTATTCAAGATTATAGTCAATTATCTGTTTGCACCACAGACTTAACTGGATCTTTTTGAATAACTAAACCCAGTCAGCAGATACATAGCAGGTAGGAGAGTTAATTTTAGCTCCAGTATCTCCAAGGGAACATAGACCAGATGGTTAACTAAATATTAACTCTCTTTTCCTGCTACTAGCACATAATCTCAGTGTCCTTATAAACATGGACCTGAAAATCTGTCACTCTGCACATTTAGGAAGTAGTGGTGTGAAACAGGAAGAAAAGGGAAGGAGTGGTAAGTGCATTTTAACTACATCTGCTGTGGTGTTGATTCCAACATGGCTATTGTACATTTGTTTTTAGTCAATGTTTTTAAAGGATGAAAAGTCAGGAAGAGATAACTTTGCAGAAACCAGAAGCTAACAGGCTGCTCTCTTGAACTGCAATCTCAGGGCCTGAGGATCAGTATTTCAGTCAGAATAGTGTGAAAGTGAGATAGGACAAAGATCCTGAGACCAGAATGAACCACTATAGTAACAATAAATGAGTTTCAATTTCTTATCCCATTAAAAAACAAGCAGCTGTTAGCCCAATCTACTGCATGGGTGGTAGAAAAAGACATGAGTCTTGAATCTTTCTTCTGCTACATACATGGCTTGCATATTACACTTTGCAGTTGCTGGATTTCTTCATTAACAGCTTTTCTAGTGTCTATAGTAAAACTAGTTTATCAAGGGCCCATGTCCTTGAATCTCTGCCTGGAAGACTTAGCCTCAGTATCAGTCTAGCACAGGGGTCTTCAAACTTGGCCCTTTTATGACTTGTGGACTTCAACTCCCAGAATTCCTCAGCCAGGCACGCTGGCTGAGGAATTCTGGGAGTTGAAGTCCACAAGTCATAAAAGGGCCAAGTTTGAAGACTCCTGGTCTAGCAGAAGCATGAAAGATAAGTCCTGTTTCCCAGTTCTGAAAACACAGTGACTATATGTATAGAAACCATCTGATTGCATTATGGCATTCTCTCCTATATTAATAGATATGTGTATTCTTCTAAGTTAATTTACAAGATAAATATCCATAAATTTTGTATAAGTGCAAACATATTACAATTTATATCTTTTTGTTACTCTTAGTCAAAGAACTGATATGCTATGAAAGTCTTTGGCTACTTTCTTTTCTTAAAGTGACTTGGTGGTTGGCCTTACTAACATGTTTACTTTTGATTTAAAAAAAAGACACATCTAGTACACAGAGGTCTTTGATGTCAACAAGAGCAAAGCAGATTTATTTTGGATATTTTTGTTGTTTTCGGTGGTCAGAGGATAGGCAACCACGGCACTGATACTTATTAGGTAAAAAAACAATGCTTTCTTGCAGAAAAATGGGAAAGACTCAGCAGGAGATAGTGGGGTGGATGCCCTCACATCCGCTTTAAAAACACATGGGATAGTAAAGCGATAGAAGGTTGGAAGAACTATCAGGAATGCTTCATTGGGGCAAGGGACCTTCTGCCTCTTCTCCTACAGTTGTCTGAAGATAAAGAGAAACAAGATGAAATTACTAGAAAGAAAGAGATGCCAATGCTACTGTACATAACTGTTCAAATCAATAGAAAATTTTAGACAGTTTAAGTAACATGCAATATATTTTGGAAGCTCCCAATATTCATACAAGAAGACTCAACTGAGTTGAGGTTGAAAGAGAACTGTTTTCAAATGCTGTCTTCGTTGCTCTTGATATGTTTCAGGAAATTTACTGAAGGGAGTGTTTTCATAGCCAGTATATTTTCCATCAGTTGTCAATCAGTTCAATGAAAGATAATATTACAAACAGATGGGAGTTTTAAGAAATCCAAAAAGCTAGTACCCAGAAAGCAGAAAGGAGGTGCATATGAATGCCATCACATTTGCCATACAACCCTTTCTCTTATGGCCTGCAGGCTCCCTGCTTCCCATCTATTCATGGAACTCTTTCCAGAGGGTTTTTTCAGTAATGCTGCTATTGTCATAGCTGAAGTTGATGAAGGGCTTAGAAAAACCATTTGTGTTTAACAACAATATTTTTATCATTCTTATGAGACCGTCTCACTATTTTTTAAAAATGTGTGTTTATATTTTTCATAGAATTTTTCAGACTTGTTCATTGTTGGCATATGTTTTAAGGTTTTAAGGTTTCCCCTTTTCATTGTATTTCATTCCTTAAACTTGAAAAAGAAAATGTCTTGTTACATCTATGCCTAGCAAATTGAATCAAGTCTAAATTGGATTAGTAAGTGTGAGTGCAGGTGCTCTAGTTGTACCAATACACAACTTATAAGAAATTTTCCTGCTTCATAAATGTGAATGAAGAAATTAATTAAATTAAATGATTAACCCCTTGCTGATTTTCAAATTTATTTTCCATGAAATAAATGGAAAGTAGGTTTTAATTTGGAACTGACTGAAAGCCTTCAGATGGGAATATTTGTGTTTACAGGGTGCCTTTGACTTACAACCACAACTGGAACCAGAATTTCCATTGCTAAGCAAGGTAGTTATTCAGTGAGTTGCACCCAATATTATGATCTTTTTTCCCATGATTGTTAAGCAAATTGCTGCATTGTTAAATGAATCATGTGGTTTTTAAGCAAATCCAGCTTCCCTTATTGACTTTGCTCATCAGAAGCCACTGGAAAGGTTGTAAATGGTAATCATGTGACCCTGGAATGCCGCAACCATTGTAAATTCATGCCAGTTGCCAAGCATCCAAATTTTTGTCACCTGACCATGGAGATTCTGTGACAGTTGTAAGTACACGGACTGCTCATTAGTGACTTTTTTCAGTGCCATTTTAACTTCAAATGGTTGATAAATGAATGGTTGTAATTTGAGGAATAACTGTACATTGCTTTATATAATTAAACAAGGTGCTTCATAGATTATGGGCTCCTCTCTGATATTTTACTCAGGCCTTGACCTAGGAGCTCCTAATACATGACATTGATGATAAAATCCCACCATGTTTTCACCCTTTTTTCAAACAAGAAAAAATGCTTCTGACCTCATATTTATGTGCTCTAGTGATGCAAATGGGCTCCATGGCATGAATGGGTCACATAAGTGTGGGATGTCCGAGCTTCACTGGATCTTGCAGCTGATGTGCTGCTGTTTCTACTGACTCCTCCACCACCACTGTAGGGGGGGAAGGGAAAAATGTTAACTTAAAAATGAATCATTTGCTAGAAACCAAGATTCAGTGACAGACACACAAGCAACATCTTGGCTATCGGCTGTTTTCACATCTAATTGAAAAAAAATAATTAGGTGAAAGTGAGAGTTGCCTGAACTACTTGGCATCCATTAAGAGAGGATGGTCTTAAAATACATTCTTTTTTTCTTGCTACAGAAATTTAGTCAATTGACAACTCCAACTTACAAAATTTGCCTTGCAGCCTACTGAAAACTTCACTTTTGTTGAGAAATTTTGTCTGGACACTTGTCCAAGGAGCAGAAGCAAAAATATATAGTATCGTGTTTCAAAGCAATGCTTGTAGATTTATCATTCATCTCTTGTTGGGTCCATTATGCCAGAAACCCAAAATAGAACCACAGAATTATAGATGGTAAGGGGCTGGTAAATTTCTTAGAGACTGATTAGTCCAAACCTTTTCCCAAGGCATATTCCTTGCCATGGACCTTGTCAGAGACCATCCAGTCTCGCGGTAGTATCTTGAGGCCTTTCCCACTTACCCCTAATCACCTGCCAACATGCCCTGGCAACACCATATTTTTGCTGTGTTCCCTTGATGCTGCCTTCTTCTTTTCTCAAGCCTATCCATTAGGTCCTTAGGTGCACCCATGTTAAATCCGTATTTTCCTCTAATTTAAACACTACCCAAGGGTAGTTTCAAAGTGTATAGATTCTGTTAGGCTTTGTTACCTATTCCTGTGGAGGTAAGGCAGTTGACCTTGGTGAATGGGAATAAAGAAAATAATGGTAAGGTAGGGATTACTAATAAGAACAGAAAATTCTAAGCTGCCAATAGCATTTTCTGCTATTTCACAAACTTTGAGCAATGTTTTCAACATCACAAAAATCTAGGGGGTTGGTTGGCTTAAGAAGAAATGAGCTGCCCAAGATACATATGTGAATAAGAGTAAAAGTCAGGGTCAGCAGTAGCGGATTGGTTAAAAACTTGATGTGACTATGTGACCATCATCTTCATTTTAGGAGGCCCCCTTGTCAATGCTGCCGGTTGGAATCTATAATTTTTCATATATCTAACCTGCCTCCCAGCCTAACAACATAATAATATTGTCAAGCATCGATCATTCATTTTCTCAGAAATCCTTTCTAAACTTTAAAAAAAGGCAATTTCCCTATTCTAGATTGGGGAGTAGGAACCACATTGACCTCTGAAGAGTAAAAGTGAGGAGAACCCCAAAAGAGCCAAGACAAAGAAGGAGTAAGGATTAATGTTGCCCTTGCTATATTTAAAACTATAGCTAAATCCTTCAAAGTTAAAGCATTTGTGTAATATTTTGCAGCATCAATCATTCAGCAGCAATTTTGGGAATAACCCTGGAGACCTTACTCCCTGGTTTTGGTGGCCATATGTGCCCTGGGCTTCCCTTGTGTAATCTTGCTATAAATGGAAGAACAATATTTTTTTCCTAAAACAACAATATGGTACAACTGAAATTTTCCAGTTCATTGATCATTCTATACAAGCCCTTCTACTTAAAGAACACCAAGTGTGAATATACATGTCTCAGGATAATGCTGCAGGATCCAATCTGGGTCTGTCATCTGGATCAGAGGTTTAGTCATCTGGGCTTTCAGACTCATGCTGGAGCCCATCTTCAGGGAACCTCTCTGTTAGAGAAGATGCTAGAGCCATGAAGATGACTAAACCTCTGGTCCTGGTAACCGACCCAGATTGGATCCTGCAACACCAAGTGTCCACAGTTCACCAAATGTCAATCCCCTGGACTAGTCTCCTATTTTATTTTAACTAAAAATTCCATCCATTTATTGGGAACCCCATCATTTCTGGATGCTACTCACACAATGTCATGTTGTCCCCCTTCCAGCAAGCCCCGGTAAGTGGCAATCTCCTTCTCCAAGCGACTTTTGACATCCAGGAGCTCTGTGTAGTCATGGTTCTGGCATTCCATTTCTGACCGCAGTTCTGCCAACTGCTGCTCCAGACAGGAGATGCGCTCCTGGAGTTCAGCCAAATGGCTGTTGTAGCGAAGCTCAGTTTCACCCAGGGAACCTTCCAGGGTGTCCCTCTGACAAATAAAAGAGAACACAGTCATTATAAGACAAGAGGTCCAGTGGGAGTGATTTAACAGGATTCTGAGAGTCTGCAAAAGTACAGCGTGAAGCTGAATGCAAGGTTTAACCTGTTTCTTAAGGATCAAAGAGAGATCAACAGGCTTTTTTTAAATCACTCTTTATATGCAACCTAACAACTGCATTGATTGTGATCATATCTGCAATCTCCCATTTCTGCTTTGACCATCCCCCCCCCCGCCTAATAATATATGGGTTATTGTATTTATGATTCATTTTTTTCTCTGTCAAATCAAGACTGCATACTTGAGAATGTAGTTTTAGCCAGAACCTGGTTATTAGGCTGGGAATGAGAGAAAATAACTAACACAAAGTGGGCTTTGCATATACATGATGCAACCGTGCACTGCCTGTTGCAGTTTTTTCCACCCTCCAATTCTGCAAAAATTCTCAATCTCTTACCAGGCTGCACTGGGCATCATATTCAATCTCCAGGGCTTGTAGTTGGCGTCTTAATTCAGTGACCTTGTTGTTGCTTTCTTCAATCTCCTGACTGCTGGTGCAGACATCACGATTCACCTCCTCAATCTGGAGTGCATAAAGTTAAGAGAGATACATAGATGAGCAATATATACAGTTTAACTCTCGGGTTAGTCCTACCAAAGAAAGTTTCAGGGGGGGAAATTCCAAGCAGGATTTGGACTGACTGACTGACTGTCTTTTATCTTCTGTCTGTCTATCATCATCATCTATGTGCTAAGAAGCTGTAAGAGTTTAGATGGGGAAGAAAAAGTTCAGCTTCAACCATAGTGGCTTGGGATTCAGGAATCAATCATTTTCAGAGATTTTCTATCTTGATGGGATTGTACTTCCCAAATGGAATTGGTTTACTATCTAGGAGTCCTTTTCAGCTCATAGTTCTTGTGGCTAGAAGGGCTTTTGTACAGATCCACTTTGTGTACCAGTTGCACCTTTTTCTGGACTAATAGTTGTTTCTCGTGGTCAGTTAACTATTGTCACCTCCCATTTGGACTTCTGCAATGTGTTTTCTGCCTTTAAAGACCACTCTGAAACTGTACCTTATCAAGGGTTTATCTTGATAAGACTTGTGATGCCTCTATTTTTCTAGTTATGTTATTTACTGTTAGTTTCCAGATGCAATTCAAAGTGCTGGTTATGACCCACAAAGCCTTTCATTGATTGGACATGGTTATTTACAGAACCATCTTTCTCCAGTTAAGACTTTGCAGGGTAATCAAAAAATTGTATTATTACAGCCACTCCAAAAAAATTCTACGAAACAATGCTATTTTATAGGACCTCAGAGATGTTGCGATTCAATTTCCATGCTATTTGGTGGATATGAGAGTTGGTCAAGCACACCTAAAATGTTCCTGGTTAAGAAAACTGACATTTCACTTACCTTGGATTCATACCATGCTTCTACTTCCTTGCGGTTTCCTTCAATCATTGATTCATATTTGCATCTCATCTCCTCCAGGATTTTCTTCAGATCTGGCCCAGGACAGGCATTCACTTCCACACTGACATCTCCAGAGGCCTGATTCTTCAGGCAGGCAACTTCCTACTCAAAGAAAAGAAAGTGCTTGGTATTTGGACCTTCCTTTTTCTGCTCAACTCACCTTACCCCAAGTGAACTTTCTAGCAACCTGGTTAACCGAAGTTGATGGAGACTATAAAGGGCAAATCAACCTCTAAAAGGTGAGCTGTATTGTTTCTGGGATTGTACCAGTCCCCCAGTTTAAAACGTGTCAATAGCAATGATGATGCAAATGAAAGGAAGAATCCGCAGATAATTTCCCCAGGGATATATTGCTGTTCAACTAAAAAGGGAAGGTTTTCTTCAGTGACTGAAAGGGCATCTAGCTAGCTCAGTTTTGAGGGAAGGAGGACTGGTGACCCCCGTAGCCCTTTGATTGTTGTTGAAATACAATTTTCATTATTGTTTCTACTGAATGAGACATGTTGGCTGAAGTTGATAGAAATCAGTGCATCAACATCTACAAATCTATCCATTTTTGTCTTAGAACGCACATATATACAGACATATACTGTATAAATACAAAATATTTTCCCCTTCCCCAACCAGTGTTTCTGTGCAAATTGTTTGCAAGCAATGTTAAATATTAGTGTTTGAGGGGTCCTTGGTATTCTCTGAGCTTGGTTGTTTGCTTGCAGATGTTTCATTACCCAAACTAGATAACATCATCATCTTCCCAAATCAATCCACTGCAAGATGAAGATTGGTAAATTATTTTTTATTTTATTTTAATCAGGGCTGAAAAAGTGTGAAGAGCCTATGGTCTCTCAGCTGACTCCTATGGCTAAGGAAAAATTAAAACCTGGATCTCCCCATCTTGTAAGGTATGTGATATTATTCATTGCCATAGACAGTGGCTAGAAATCTATTCCAGTCCTGCCTACTCCACTTTGTTTAATTTACAAACAGATAAAATTTGTTTGTATTGTCAAATATCATATGATTTTATAGAAATGTCAACTGGGAGATATTTTGACCTCATATATCATAAGATCTCATTCAGGAATTCCAAAACCTAATAATTTATGAACTTTTACCTGTTCTAATTTTTTATATTGTACATTTTATTTATTTCGAGGGGGGATGCAAAGATAATTTTAGGGTGCAAAGAATGCAATGGTACCACCAAGTATCTTGTTGCTAATTTGCTAATACACTGATCGTGATATTAAATAGCAGTGCATGATGTGTATAAGTATACCATATTAGTGAAATGGCAAGATCCTTAATTGTCATGTCCCCATTAGCAAAACTGATCAAATAATGATTTCAGAGGTTTTAGTTAAGGTTCATCTTTACAAACTTCATTTAATCATTATTCTTTGCAATATGGACATCTCTGCTGGATAGAACTCAGTAAAATAGTCTATCCTCCTAACATAGAGGTGATGAAATTGTGGGTTTCCATATAATAGCAATAGCAATAGCACTTATATACCACTTCACAGTGCTTTCCAGCCCTCTCTAAGCGGTTTACAGAGTCAGCATATTGCCCCCAACAATCTAGGTCCTCATTTTACTGACCTCAGAAGGCTGGAAGGCTGTGTCAACCTTGAGCCGGTGAGTCTCGGACTGCCAAACTGCTGGCAGCCGGCAGTCAGCAGAAGTAGCCTGCAGTACTGCATTCTAACCACTGCACCACCACGGCTCTGAATGCTGAATTGCCGAATTGCAGCATTGAATTGCAGAAACTGCAATCGGATGGTTATTTGTGAGGAATGAATTTAGTTCAGGAACACTGCTTTGTGTTTTTCAACCTTGGACACTTAAATATGTATGGACTTCAACTCCCAGGATTCCCCAGCCAGCCGTTTTGTCAAAAGTCCAAGGCTGAGAAACACTATCCTAGTCATCTATAGTTTCCCAACCTGACTCAAAAAGAAGTTTATTGACTTTTCTAATAAGGTATTTATTATTTTCCATGATGCATTTAGATTTTATTGAATGAGAAAATGATCACCCTTACCTCCTCATGGTTTTTCCTTAGGCAACATAGCTCATCTTGCAGGTTCTCACACTGTATATCCAGGTCAGATCGGCAGGCAGTCAGCTGATCCAGGATTTGATGCAGTCCATTGATATCAGCCTCCACATTCTGACGGAGGCAGCATTCCGTCTCATACCTGATGAATAAGAAAAAAGGAATGAAGGCTTTACTGGTTAGCTTATAGGCCCAGACAAGGGAAATTTTCAAACATACCTCATATTAGATAAACTTTAGATATAAATAAAGGAAGATACCAAATAATCAACAATATTTCATTGAGTATAACACTGCTAGAATTAACTTTGTTTTTATTCCAGGCACATTGAACTACATTTTCTTTTCCTTGTCCTACAGCAGACTTTACCAACTCTGATGCACCCTAAGCATAAGAATTTCAGCTCCCAGAATTCTCAATAATAATCATATTGCCTAAGGTATTCTGGAAATTGAGGCTGACAAACCTGAAGGATTTCCAGCTTAGGGAAAACTGCGGTGTAGCAGAAGTAGCACCCCAAAATAAAGAATGGCAAGATTCTTCTCGCCTTATTGCCTAAACTGAAAGACATTCTCCTCTAACAGCCTGACCCATAGTGCCCATCAAGGCAATTCCATACGTATCTCTGCACTTTCAATAAAACAAATATTCTTTTGTTCATCTGCCTTTAATTTACTGAAAAGTACTCACTTGGATCTGAAATCATCAGCAGTCAGTTTGCTGTTATCAATGCACAGAAGGAGTTTGTTATTCTCCACACTTGCACAAATAAGCTGGATAAATGGAAAAAATGCAAGTCCATTGATGAATCTACATTGATTTTGCCTTTCATGTAAAGTTTTAGCATTAAGGTTTAGCCACCCATATCAGATGTTCATTAAACTAACACAAGCTTCATTGTTTAACTTATGGATACATGCTCGTTTACATCTAAATTGTTATATGAAAGCACAAAACAATAATCAAGCAAGCCCATGAGTGGGAATCCCCTACAGTTTGTAAATGATTGGAAGTAGTGATCAAGATGTAGTTAATTCATAGCTAATATTCTCCTCTTCCAAAAATCAACTTGTACAATTTGGGGGTGCCTTTAATTTTTCCCCATGGTGACTGCTTCCATGCAGAAAATTGATTAAATATTGCATTTCATGATGACTGCACCATGCTAGCAAGACAATCTTGAATTACCAAAAGATTTACTGGCTCAGTATGTCAACATAATACAGTAGGAGCAGCATCTATAGATAAACTTAAGATAAACTTAGAGTGCTACCTATTATAAACTGTTGTTGATTTTTGAAATTAAGCTTTCTTATTAATTTCTGCATTTGCTAGAATCCATATTACAGAATAATGTGGAAACATCATCAAACTCCACCACCATTATTTTGGGAAAGCAGAATGTCCTCACAGATTAGAATGCAAGAACATGTTTAACAAAATTTAATTGATTCATATTTCATATATGATGATTAGAAGAATAAACTGATCCTTAGAAATCAGCAAAATAAATTCACAGCATTGTGAACTTTAGTTAAGCAGGAATGCTATTACCTGCAATTGTCCCAAGCAAATGCATGTGAAAAATATGAAAAATGGATTGATATCTACCTGGTTTTTAAAATCTTCAATTTGCTGGTGGTAATGACTATAATCCTTTGGTTCACACAGAGGGCCTTGCTTGGCATAAAATTCTCTGATTCGGCACTCAAGCTCGGCATTTTCCTCTTCCAGGCATCGGACTTTGTCTAGATAGCTGGCCAGGCGATCATTGAGGTTCTGCATGGTCATCTTCCCATCAAGATTAGAGAAAATGCCTCCACAAACAGGTTCTCCAATCAATCCAGCAACCGCTCCAGAGTTAGGTACCATACCACCCATGCCACCAATAACACCTGGATGAGCCATGCCACCTACCATGCCAGCAGGGACAGCTCCAACCACTCCACAAGGAGCACCTACCATAGTAGCATGAGGAGCACCAACTACACCACCCATGCCATTAACTACAGCAGTTGGTACAGCACCAACTAGGCCACCATGGGCACCACCTACCATACCTACATGACCACCACCAGCACCCCCTACCATACCATTTCTAGCAGCAGAAGTCCCCATGTGAGAGGTGGCCACAAAGTTACCATTTGTCCCAGCATGTCCTCCACCAACAAAAGCCCCACTGCAGCTGCCAGTTGAGAAATGGCTTCTCCCCCCAAGATGACTCCGTCCAGAGAAGCTAGCTCTTTCGTTGCCTAGCCCACAAGAAGTATATCGCCCAGAGCCAATAGAAGAAACCCCCACTCCAAGATTGCAGCTCCCACTGCTGTTTCTCCCAGCTGTTAGGACCGTGTGTCTTGGACCACAGCTCATAGTGGCAGAGAAATTCCTTAAATGCTAAGCTGAAAGCAAGAGGCACCACTTGACACAAAGTAAGATTGCTGAATCCACTACCCACTTATCTCTATTTATACTTTCTTTCAAAGGGTGTCACCTGTTCTGCCAGAGTTCTTTTCTGGGGTTCTCCCCACACCCCCTTCTAAACTCATAATACAGGATGCTGTAATTATTCAGACCAAAGCTAAATTCCCAAAGGCAAGGTGCTGGCAGATGCAATGGGATTCAAAGAAGATGCTGCACATGTCAGCAGCTCCCTGGGAAAAAAAAATAGGAAGATAGTGTGTGTGTTTTTGTGAAGTACATTTGGCAACAAACAGAAATGCTGCAATGAATAATAGGCTCTTTTGCCTGCAAGAGGAAACATAGCTTTCCGGATCCAACCTCATTATTTTCCTGCAACTAAAATGTAGACTCATGCCACTTAAGCCTGGGGTAAAACTCAGTCTGAGCTAAGCCAAAAATCCTCATGAACTTCTCATTTAAAAATATTGCATGCTTTCAAAGTCCCCTCTTTTTTTCTTCTTCCTTTTTTTTTTTTTTTTTTTTGCACATTTTTGACATTTCATGAGAAGGCCAGCATAATGCAGTGGTTAAGATGCTGGATCTGGGCCAGAAACAATCCATTTTAAATTTGGCCATTGAAATTACCTTTGGGCCAGTCACTTTCTAAAATTAAGAGACAGCCTCACGTTACTCCTGATGTTCTAATAGAATAGGCAGAAGATAAATGTTTTAATGACTTGATCTCAGGTGAAAGTGATCTCATTTCATTTCCCTGCTGTGAAATCATCAAATCAGGACCTGGATTATGCATCATTGTCATGATCTCTAAATGAGGCAAGGATCACCTAACTGTTTCATATTAGCATCTGTATTCTGTATTGTTCATTTACACTGAATGATATTTCAATGTCACTACACCTGGATATGTATGTAGTATACCCAGTTATATAGTTCTCACTTCTCATACTTTAATCCTTCTTATCTTGTAATGTATTTTCCCATCTAATGATGCAAAAGGGGCCTGCATCAGAATCATACCCAGAAATTCTTCTCTGCCAGTGCAGGTTATCAGCTGCTATCACAGGTATCACACTATAGTATTGACCCCAAATAATAAAACAAGCTATAAAAGAACTGAAAAATAACATGGAGTGCCAAATATCATTAGCATTTGTTTCATGAAAGTATAAATAATGTGGCATGATATCATGTGAAAATTCAGTACTTATCAAAATATGAAGCAAAGAATTTTATAAGAATTTCAAGCAGCAAATTGATTACAGATCTCCTCCATACTTCTGTATGGGAGTGATGGTGCAGTATTATGACAGTGTTATACGACAGCTGCCTACCTAAAGCTAGAACCTACTCACCTATAAAGCAGCCTGAATGCCTTCCATTTTGTTTCTTATCTTGTTTCTCAATTTATTCTCATCTTTGATTTGAATCTCTACTATTCTTCTCGTTCACTAAAATAATTCAAACGTCAACATTTTGTGGTTTTGCTTGAGATGCATATGGCTTGGCTAATATAAATATGTTTCTTGTTGACTTATTTGATTTCGGCAAAGCCATTACCTTGATATTAATCTTATTCTCTTTATGAATATTATATCTCAACAATATTGTTGGCTATATAATCTCTCAATTGTTCATAAAATTGATGAAAGTTTGGACAAAATGAAAGTGCAACATTTTCCTATTAACCCATGAAAGTTGAAAAGACAGATATTCATCCATTTAAACCATGATAAGGAATCCATGCTCTTTGTAAATTGATTTAGGAAAGTCATTGTCATAAAGTCCAGGTGTGTAGTTGGGCTGGTTTTTGTTTTATGATTGCCAAAGAGGCAGTCAATTGAGCTTTGCACAGCAATATAGACTGAGTTGCTGAGTAAAATCCATGGAGGGAAGAGAGCCAAGGGAGCAAAATTTCATCTTTTTGACAAAAGTAAATCCCATAGTAGAGGATTACAGAGAAGTTCCATTTCTCATACTTCCAGGCAAATGAGGAACAGATCATCCTGTTAATCAAATATTGACTGGCAGTATTTCAGATGGGAAAAATGGGTTCTTCTGTTCTAGCCCTAATTGGTTGATTTGTTTTGTGCCATGAGGTTGTTGTTGACTCTTAGTGGGCCCATAGATAGATTTTCTCCATGAAAAAGTCCTAAGGAGGAATTTATATAATGGATCAGATCCTGCATAGGCCATTAATAATAGGATATATTACTCCAGTGGAAGTGGCTGGGTTTTTTTGCAAAATAATGTTCTAGTATTAAAATCTGAAAACTTTTCAAGCAACTGCATTACATCTCATGAGCAAAACAAATCTAAAGAAAAGCAAAATTCTTGATGGAATCTGATAGTGGGTGAAATGCACATGAACATGAGTTCTTTATCTAAGCACACAATGTGTTTGAATCACAGAGCCCCAAATAGGTCGAACTGGTTTTCTATGGCAATTGGTTGATGGAATCTGGGGAAATGACATGAAAGTTCAATTATGTTTGGCATGCTTACTTTAAGGGATGAGCCCAGAGAGTACAATTAGTCCTTTTAAAGAAATTACTGGATTGGAAGCAGTTGAGAAAGGGGAACCTGATGGAGTGTCCTGTCATTGCTCCTTCTACTACAACTTGAGAGAATGGCTGCTGCCAAGGCATGATGGAGGGAACTGATTATATTAATACAGCATTATCATTTGTATTTTACAGCCCACTATGCTTTGGAGAATGTGTACTTTTTACTGAGAATAAAAAAGCAATGCAGGCAGGATAAGGATCAGCAGAAGGAACAACATATTCCAAGCCAGCATGGCCTTCTGCTCACTCCAGAATGGGTGGGATAGCATTTCAGTTCTGCAGTGAAGAAGGCCTTTAAACTAAAAGAAGTTAGAAATCAGGAATAGAAATCATGGAAGTTCAGCGTTTCAAGTTCAGCTGAGAATGCAGCCCCAGGGATTCTCGCTGAACAATCATGAAGGTACAACACCCAGTGCTTTTGAAGCTGGTGTTTAATTTTCCTCTGCACTTGGGGGGAAAACAGTGGAAAGAAATACCAGCTCAGTAAGAATATATTAAAAGGATTTGGGATGGAAGATTGTCATGATTTGGAAATAAACCTCAGGCTCTTGGCCATTTGTTTGAGCAAAGCAGAAGCTAATTAACTATAGGTTTAGCTTCAGCACAGTCAGACAGGTAATTTTCCCTCTGGATACTAGCAAGGGTTTGTTTTTCTCAAATGTCCAAAACATATTATTTCCATTTTGATCCCAACTGGGAAAAAAATACCATCGAAACCAGGTTAGATGGACCTAAAAAGGTAAAGGTAAAGATACCTCCCGTGGATTTCTACGAGGAGAATTTTATGGTAGCCATCAGAATGGATGACTTTTGCAGCCACGTTGGATTAAACCTTTGCATAGTTAAAAATTCACTGCAGAAAACCTAAGAATTTGAAAGTTGCATCAATATGGTCATTTATGTTTTGGAACATTGCATATAAGAGATTATGACCTTAAATTTTGTTAAAAGCTTACTTTAACAACATCTGTGTTTTTAAAAAGCTTCTTCTGAAAAATATAGGTAACAAAGATTAAGTTCAGAGAAACTTGTCAATAGTAACAAAACTTTTTTTTTTTTTTTACTGAATCACATCCCACCTACTAGTTCTGCCTTAGAAATGAAAGCCGGATGGGTGACTTGAGAGTGTCACTCTCTCTCTCAGCCCAACTCGCTTCACAGGATTGTTGTTGTGGGGAAAAGAGGAAGAGGACAGAGCTATCTTTGCTACCTTGACATATTTATAAAAATAATAAAAGAGGCATTTTATTTACTTTCTATTTACTTTCTAAATAGAAACTTTGTGTTCTCAAGAGAATAAAACAATTTCTAAAGCATTCTAAGAATGACACAGAAAACCAATGAACTCGTTCCATGGCAAGAAAAAAGAAATATTCCATTACAAGTTTCACTAAATAAAATATGTGAAAAAAGAAACAAAACATCTTTCAGGAGTGTCGAGGGGGGAGGGCAAAAAGTCAATGTGTCAGCTTCTAATTTTCCTTTACCTGCCCCATGGATGTCACTATTACTTGTAGTGGGAAAATTTAAAATCTATCTCAAGTTCCTTCCTTTTTCTACAAAACCACTTATCATTTATGTTTGGGTATAAATAAATCTCCCCAGTTCAGCTGGGTGCCATGATTGCTTAACTTTAGGAAAACAATATTTCTGTAAAATGACAACTCCTCTTTCTCTAGATTCTATTACCTAACAACAGATTAATTACTTTCATTTCATTATTTCATTGATGATCAACCCAGGAGGAAGATATTAAGGAAGGCTTGTATGAATTATACCTAGACTCCCCTCGAGTATGAACAGAAATAAAAATCACAGATGTTGTTTTTCATTGAGACCGTTTGAGATGTTCCATGGTTTTAAGAAAATCTAGTGTAAATGAATTTAGAGCTGATCCTGGAGATCAAGAAACTATGAATGTACAGAAAAAGTCCTGACACAGAGGAGGAAAGTGTGAGCAAGAAACTCAAAATAATCCCATATTGATTGTTCCCTGCCTCGGCCTACCTCGAATGGATGACACCTTATAAGATACGATAAGTATGATAGCTTATCTAGGCCCTAGAAAAAATCCAAAGAAGAGCAACACATATGATAAGGATCTGGAAGCTAATCAATGTGATGAACGACTAAGGGAACTAGATATTTTTACAAATGAAGGCAAATATATGTGTCCCAGGATAATGTTGCAGGATCCAATCTGGGTCAGTCACTGGGACCAGAGGTTTAGTCTTCCAAGCTTTCGGACCCATGCTGGAGTCCATCCTTCTCTCTCACCAGTATGTGTTAATGTGTGTAGGTACGTTTAGCCTAACAAAGAGAAGGAGTATAGCTATTTTCCAATACTTGAAAGTCTGTGACAAGGAAGAGGAGATTGATTTATTCTCCAAAGCACCTGAGAGCTAGACAAGAATCAATGGGTGGAAACTTGTCAGAGGGAGATCCAGTCTGGAAAAAGTTTCCTGACAGAACAATTAGTCAATGGAACAGCTTGCCTCACTGATTTCTGGATGCTCCATCGCTGCAGATTTTCAAGAAAAGATTGGACAACGATATCCAGGAAGGAAGAAGGACTCCTGCCTTGAACAGGGAAATAATAATAATAATAATAATAATAATAATAATAATAATAATAATAATAATAATAATAATAATAATAATAATAATAATAATAATAATAATAATAATAATAATAATAATAATAATAATTAATAATAATAATTAATAATAATAATAATAATAATAATAATAATAATAATAATAATGATGATGATGATGATGATGATGATGATGATGATGATGATGATGTTGGAAGGGACCTTGGAGGTCATCTAGTCCAACCCCCTGGTCAGGCAGGAAACCCTATACCATTTCAGACAAATGGCTGTCCAGTCTCTTCTTAAAAACTTCCAGTGTTGGAGCATTCACCACTTCTGGAGGCAGGTTGTTCCACTGGTAAATTGTTCTAACTGTCAGGAAGTTTCTCCTTAGTTCTAGGTTGCTTCTTTCCTTGATTAGGTTCCATCCGTTGCTTCTTGTCCTGCTTGCCGGCGCTTTGGAGAATAGTTGGACTAAAAGACCACAAATTCTCTTTCAGCCCTATGATTCCAGGAAGAGGGAGGGAGGGAGAGAGGGAGGGAGGGAGGGAGAGAGAGAGAGAGAGATTGATTCTTCAGTGCTGAAAAAGTAGCAATGCAAAGAATAAAGAAGTGCTCCTTTTTTCCTCTTGTTTATTGATTCAAACCACTCAACATGGAAAATTTAAAGAGAAATGGCTTCCTTTATAGGGTTGCCAAAAGTCCTTAGGTCTACATGTATATAAAATTACTTGTTCTACCATCAGAAAGACTGTTTTTTCGGACTTCCGGTTTTGTGCCGCGGTGAGACAGACGCAGAAAGTCAGGGCTCTGCCTCCCACGCCCGATTTCGCCCTGCTGGGGGTCCTAAAAAGGGCCTAAAGTCTCCCCAAAGAGGCAATGAAAAAGGACGGGAGTCTTTTCGATCACAGAGAGATGGCAGTCTTTCCGTTCGATCTGAGAAAAGCCCTCCAAACTGGCAGGTGAAAGACTGGCTATGGCCAGCCATTAGCTGCTGACAACCGAAGAAGAAAAGCACCAATTAATACATCGTTAACAGCATGTTTGGAACTGGGTGAGAATATTGATCCTTTCTTTACTATTTTACAACTGAATTTCCTGGGAAAGGCTCCCAAGAAGCTAAAAACCTCCGAATGTGAACGGAAGCGGCGTTTTAATTTCTATGGGGGACAGAAATACACCCTATTGAAGTGGAAGTAACATAAAGCTACAGTTTTAAAATTTGAGAACTGAGATAATTGTTAAGATTTTCTCTTTGGGGAAAAAATTGAGATGAAATATAAGAAATCAATCCTTTGTCTTAAGAGTGGAAAATGGATTTTGAATGACATCTAGTAGTGTATTTGAGTACAGCACTATAACTAGCTTCCTGGCTGCTTGGTGACTCCTAGCTTAAGGGAAAACAGCTGGCAATAAAGGAAAATATTTTGGCATACATATCACCCTGACTTTTTTGGACTATAAACACCTACTGAGCTTGGATTTTTAATCTCAAGAACTAGTGGGAGAGAAAGAAAATTTTGACCTTTGATTATGTCTGGCTAAGAGAGACTTTCAGGGAGGTTGAACACTTTGAACACTTTGAACATTGTGGATTATAACCTTGCCTGACTGACAATTTTTGGATGCCTGAGACAAAGGATCACTATAAAATATTGCTTTTGGGACTGGACCTGTATTCTGGAATCTATTGGATTATAAAGGCTACATATAAAGACCAGAAAGCTAGAGGAGACTTTATTCTACTCTTACTGAGACTGGTGATATTAGAGGATCTCCAGGAATGATGCCTCAAGAAAAAACAAACACCTTTCAGAAGGAAATATACTCTACACTACAACTAATTCACTAAACAATTGTTGAATACAAAGAGGACATAAAAATAAACCATAATAAAACTAAAAATAATTTAGATAATATAAATGAGCAAATCTCCAAATTAAATCTACAACTAGAAAGTTCCGAGACAACGACTATAAAGTAAGAACAAATAAACCAGAGGCTAGAAGATGAAGCAGAGAAATTGGACCTAGAGATGGAAGAGATGAAAGAGGGAAATATAAACTACCATACACAAATAAAATACTGCAAGACTTACCCATAACAATGAAAATGCAAAAGACCCTTTATCCTTTAAGTCTGCAAGGAAGACCCTTTATCCTCTACATCTGCACCTGATGATAAGGAAGAAGATTTTGGGGAATGGAACATAGAGCTGTCAGGGGAAATGTTACAATTTGGGAGAAAAAAGATGAGGGGAGAAATTGAGGGAGAAGGAAGGTGGGAGTAGCTTAAGGAACGTAAATGGGCGGAATTCCCCCCAAAAAATGCCTTACCTAAATTGTCTTCCTCATGTCAAGCAACTTTCATAAAAAGAAAAAGAAAATTCCTGGGCAATTTAATTGCTTGGCTTGGAAAGCTACTTGGCAAAGAAAGAAAGCGAGAATTAGATTTTAAAAAATAGAAGATTTGACCTATTAGAGGGGGCATCATATGTTTAAATACTTGTTTGAATATGATTAAAAGAATGGATGACCCTTAGATATAATTAGACTTTTATAATGGAAGATATGATTTAGAATTAAAATAGCATTTTTTTCTTCTTTTGAGATGGGAAATATGAAAATAAGAGGAGGATTGGTATGAATAATTTTTTTAGCTATATAAATGTAATTAATATTGAGAATATCATAACTGACAAAGATGCTTTAAATATTGATGGGAAATCAAACTTTAACAAGAGCACGAAAAAAAGAATATTGATTTATGAATTGATGTTATTGTTACTTCTATAATATTAGTAAAATATGATGAAGATGTTTATATCTAACTTTGTATACATCAATAGTACCAAGAATTGTAAATGTGTAATGAGGGGGAAATGGAAAAAATATGGGGAAGAAAGGAGGATCAGGGAAAAAATACTGGATTGTGCAGTACTGAATAGATTTATATTGAAGAAGTTAATCTTAAATATATGAACCCAGACAACATGTTGTTTACTAAGCTTTGCTGGACCAGCCAGTAGCTTAAGAACTGTATGTTAGAACGTTTGGTATTTAAAGGGTTAAACACTGTTTCCTTAAGAGATGGCTTATGGGTAATGTAGTCTTAGCTGTTAATTAAGCTTATCTAGTTAAGTGGGAGGAGTTTTAAAGTTTTGACTGTACTTCCTGGCTTTGTGCCTTGGTATCTTTTCTCTACGCATGGGTTCCAGCCCCGTGGCTTGGAAGCTCCATGCTGAAACATGTGATTTGTACACAGGATGGGGAAAAGCCATTAACTTTTTAACTAATGAAATGGATCCCGATTACCATTGTATTCCAGACATATCTCAGCTGTAATTGTGAGTTATTGATTGAGAATACCTGTGAATTAAAGTAATCCTTTTTTGATCTGTTCATTTGAGTAACTTCTGCTTGTCTCACGTGGAAAGTGAAGCATTCAATCTGCGTGGGCAGGACAGTAAAGTGAAGAAATGATTCCTGAGTCTAGGCACACACAGATTGATGCGGGACAGTTAGAAACAATATGGCCAATTGGGGTGGGCAGACCGGTGACTCGCTCAATGAGCAGAGCGCAAAAATGGCCGGCTTTATATGCAAGCTCCCCAAACACCGGCATTTTACTCTGACGACGTCGGCAGTTAGACGACAAAATCTAAGTGTATTAAACAGTTTTGTTTGTATTTTATCCTGGTGTTCGGTTGTTTCTTTCTTTTAAGTATGAGTATACCCAGGATTCATATTTTTAGTGTAATTAAGGGTAATTATGTGTGAGCAGTTTTGCTCCTAGCGAGGAGATGGGAAAGATTTGCACAGCGCGTAACCATCAACTACCGCAAATTGGTGTTTCTACATGACTTTATCCGAGGGGATCTACCTCCCAAGTCACTGCGGAGGAAACCACTGGTAGATTAGTTGGAGTGCAAGGCAACGGTCCGACAATTCCAGCGCCAAACAATTCCAGCCTTGATCAACGACCACCATAGGCATATTGGAGCCCTGATGACCGGAATCCGAGGGTGCCAGGAACGTTGTCGCCATACATTAACACACCAGCATTATCAGGCGCTTAATCACCACATACATCAGGCCACCATAAGGGCGAGCCAGCGCAAAGCCGAGGCACTCCGACGCAAAATGGAGATTTTGCGAGCGTCGGATTGCCGTGGCTATACCAATAAACTGGTTCACAATTTGTCATCAAGAGCCCTAACTTATGGACAAACCAGACTGCTGCAATGAGACATGGGCCACAACCTGATGGATGCACAGGCTATCGACTTTGTGGCGGCCCTGGAACCGACCATTCAGCAGATCGGGGCCAGCAACGAAATTAAGAACTCGATCAGACAACATATTACAGGGTTGCTTATGGGCCATAGGCAATGCCACATCCTATCCACCATGGAGAAGGAGGCCTTGGAACAGCTGCGTAGCGACAGCACTATCGTCGTTTTGCCGGCTGACAAGGGCAGGGCGACTGTCGTCATGGACAGGTCGGAATACATCTGTAAAGCCCTTGCATTGCTCAATGACACCAGCGCCTACCGGATAATCGAGAAGGACTCGATGACAACCCTCAAAAACCAGCTCAGCAAACTGGCAGACAAACTCAAACAACAGGGAAGAATCAATGATGACGCATTAAGGACCATACGCCTTAGAGACTCGGCCATGGCCAGATTCTACGGGCTTCCAAAAATCCACAAGGAAGGAATCCCCCTACGACCCATTGTGTCATTCAGAGGCACACCGACCTCGGGATTGGCTAAATGGCTGAGCAGTTGGATTGGATATCTGGTGGAGAACAGCGAGACCACAGTGAAGTCATCAGAAGAGTTCCTGAGAAGGATAAAATCTTTAAGGATAGAGGAGGATGAGATCATGGTATCCTTTGATGTCACCTCACTCTTCACCTCCATCCCGCAAGATCTGGCGATTGAGGTGATAAGAAGCCGCCTTCAACAAGAGGAAGGACCACACCAGGACTCACTCTGCACCAAGGACCTTATACAACTCATGGCCCTGTGTCTTAGAACGTATTTCACGTTCCAGAACACCATCTACGAACAGGTTAAAGGGACGCCAATGGGATCCCCGATCTCAGCGATTCTCGCAGAGGCAGTCCTACAGCAACTAGAGGCCAAAGTGATGACCAGGTATCGCCCCAAGTTTTGGGTCAGATACATAGATGACACCTTTGTGGTCATCAAGAGGCAAGACAGCACCCAGTTTATGAATGAGTTGAATTCGGTCTATCCTGACATCCGCTTTACAGCTGAGGAAGAGACTAATGGCACGCTTGCCTTCCTGGATGTGCTGGTCAGCCGCCAGCCTGATGGCATTCTCCACATGACTGTTCACCATAAGCCAACACACACCGACAGAGTTTTGCACTATAGGAGCAACCACCCAGTGTCACACAAAATTGGCTGCATTAGGACACTGTTTAAGCGGATCAACACTCACTGCAATACGGATAGGGCAAGAGCCGAGGAGAAGAGTCACCTTTACAGTATCTGCAGGCGAAATGGCTATCCGGTGGAATTCATTAAAAGGTACAGCAGACCATGAGCCTTGCAGGAGCCAACACACAGACACGCCTATGGCATGGACAACATTGCCATATATTAATGGCATCTCCGAGGCAACGGCACGGATATTAGGCTCCATATAATATTAGCATTGCCCACAAGTCAGATCAAACTCTGTGTGCCAAGGTGATGCATCCCAAGGAGCCACTCCCCAACGAAGAAAGATCCTTGGTGGTATACAGAATAAAATGTAAGAACTGTCACTGCAATTATGTTGGGGAGACGACCAAACGGCTCAGGACCAGGATTCACGAGCATGAGCTGGCCATTAGACGGCAAGAACAACGTTCACAGGTATGGGCACACATGGCCAGCTGTAATCATACGTTCGACCTTGCAGGGGCGGAGACCATTGCCCAAGACATCACCAAGGGCAGACGACTACTTAAGGAGGCTTGGCTATCGGACGGACACTCGATCAACCGCCACATAGACCTACTGCCCACCTATCAGGCATTAAGGGAGTGGGAGGAGCAATGTAACAACTTGCAACAAATGCGACGAGCGTCGACCAGGCAGGACCAGAACTGCAGACCCACGCGACAAAGAACTACACTGCCGAAAGAGAGGAATCCCCAGTACATCCTATACAAGAACTGAAGAGGGGGGCCAGGGCACAACAAAAAGGAGGGGTGGCCGCAGAACAAGAGGCGTTAGGGAACCAACTTACAGCAACAGGCACTCGGACACAAACCAGGCAGACAAGGAGAGCGACTATGAGTGAAGAAATGATTTCTGAAGAAATGATTCCTGAGTCTAGGCACACACAGATTAATGTGGGACAGTTAGAAACAATAAGGCCAATTGGGGCGGGGAGAGAGAGAGAGAGAGAGAGAAAGAGAGAGAGAGAGAGAGATTTTCTCACAATAACAGAGTTGGAAGAGACCTTGGAGGTTTTTTAGTCCAACCTCCTGCTCAAGAAAGAAACTCTATACCATTTCAGACAAATGGTTATCCAAATCTATTCTTAAAAATCTCCAGTATTGGAGCATCCCCAACTTCTGGAGGCAAGTTGTTCCATTAATTGTTCTAGCTGTCAGGAAATTCTCCTTAGTTCTAGGTTGGTTCTCTCCTTGATAAGTTTCCATCCATTGCTTCTTGTCCTGCCTTCAGGTGCTTTGGAGAATAGGTTGACCTCCTTCTCCTTATGGCAGCCCCTCAAATATTGGATCGCTGCTATTATGTCATCCCTAGTCCTTTTTTCATTAATTTTTCCATGATGATCTACCCTTAACCTGGTCTTTCAATGCATTCATTGCCACTGTAACTGAACTCATGCACCTTGCTGCTGATTATAGTTTTCTTGTTCCTTCCCTTCCCCAGCTTCAGAGACTTTTCCAGATAATTAAGTCTTTGTATAAGATAGGATAGGTTGAGCCTGATCATTTGTGCCTTGGGTTGATTTATTCAATGATCCCTTGCTTTATTTTCTTGACTGTCCACAGAATTCTCAGGAGGCTTCTCCAACATCAAATTCAAAAGCATCAATACTCTTCATGACCTGCTTCTTCAAAGTCCAAATTTCATATCCAAAGAGTGTCACAGGTATTTCAGCTCAGGTCTCCAGAAGTAGTTATTGTGAGAGCTAATATATAACCAACCTACATAAACTTCATAAACAGAGGTGTGGCCAGTGTTTGAATAAAATGCTTAAAACACTATTATTATTTATTTTATAATTTATCTCTCGCTCTCCTGATTATATGGTGTTGCTATAGGTAGGGTTCTAAGTAGGCCACCATGGTTCTGAGCACAGCTGAGTTACAAGTTAGAGTAGCACTCCAAGTCAAGACTCTGAAATTTGAGGCCTCAAATATTGTTACAGAGCATTCCTCATTCCTAAATACTGGCTATACTAGCTAAATGTTATTAAAGTTGACGTTCATTCCTGAAGGCTAGAAGGACTCCACCTGTCCAGACTAGTGTTTGCTTCTCCTCAACAAAAATGATTTTAATGAAGGTTTCTTATTTAGATTAGGATTATAGTCTTTATGGCTCTGTGTGTGATGTTACTTCCCTTTGTTCTCTCCAAGAGTTCACCAGCAAAGCTAACAATTCTCCTTGATCTGCATCTGTTGTTTTCATAAGAAGGTGAAATTTCTAATTCTAGTAGCAATGAAAATATTGATCCCTTGCTGTGCTTATACATCATATATAGTCAGTTGAGTTAATGCGCTAAGCTTAGTTAGTATTAACTATACTTAAATATTCTGTAGTGTAGAGTGTTTGTGATTTTTCTGTGATTGTTGTTGGAGATATGAAAAAGATGAAGGGACATTTTACCATTCAAGGTGAACTTGTGAAAAAGCAACAAAAGTTGGGCGTACATTGTTGTTAGTTGCGAAGTCGTGTCTGACCCATCGCAACCCCATGGACAATGTTCCTCTAGGTCTTCCTGTCCTCTACCATCTTCTGGAGTCCATTTAAGCTCATGCCTACTGCTTCAGTGACTCCATCCAGCCACCTCATTCTCTGTCGTCCCCTTCTTCTATTGCCCTCAATCTTTCCTAGCATTAGGCTCTTCTCCAGTGAGTCCTTCCTTCTCATTAGGTGGCCAAAGTACTTGAGTTTCAACTTCAGGATCTGGCCTTCTAAACTAATTGATCTCCTCTAGGACTGACCAGTTTGAACGTCTTGCAGTCCAAGGGACTCACAGGAGTCTTCTCCAGCACCATAGTTCAAAGGCCTCAATTCTTTTGTACTCAGCCTTTCTTATGGTCCAGCTTTCACAGCCATACATTGCAACTGGAAAACCCCATGGACAGTACCAAAAGGCAAAAAACAGTACATATGATAGTGCAAAGAATTTTTAAAATTAACATTCGGATGAAACTGGAACTTTTTGTATTAGGACTTACGGATAGAAAAGTCTTATGGATGATTGATTTTATATATATTAATGGCAGCAAAGTTATTATACAAGTAGTCCTCAACCTACGACCTCAACTGAGCCCAAAATTTCCATTGTTAAGTGAAACAGTTGTTAAGTGAGTTGTGCCCCATTTTATAAGCTTTTTTGCCACAGTTGTTAAGCAAATCACTGCAGTTGTTAAGTGAATTGTGTTGTTAAGCAAATCTGGCTTCTCCCATTGACTTTGCTTGTAGGAAGCTGGCTGGGAAGGTTGCAAGTGGGACAGTGCAACTATCATAAAAATGTGTCAGTTGCCAAGCACTGAATTTTGATCAAGTGGCCACAGGGATGTTGCAACAGTCATAAGTGTGAAATCCAGCCATAAGCCACTTTTTTCAGTGCCACTGTAACTTTGAACAGTCACTAAATGAATACTTGTAAATTGAGGACTAGCTGTATGCACAAAGATGAAAAAATGTAGAAATACCTACAAAAAAGGAATGGCTGTAAAGATGATTGAAATTGGCCAGAAATGGCTAAACTGATTTCTTTGGTTAGAGAGGGAATAATTACTATTTTTATAAAACACTGGAAACCTTTTATGGACTTGGAAAACAGATAAAATGAATTAGCAATTGATGGATTTAATGAATATGTAGAGAAATGAATAGTCAATATGCTACTAATACCCTCATTATCTAGTAACCTTCAACTGAGCAAAACTGTGCAATATTTTGTGAATAAAGGTACTCAAGTGGGATAACTTAAGAATGTCAGGCTCCAGACTTCCGGTTTCGGTTGCAACGCAGGCGGTCGCGCAAAGAGTCTGTTCTCTTTGCCGGCCGGTTTCCCCCCACCGGTAGACCCTGGACAGGGTCGAAAGTCGCCCTGGAGGGGCGACCACCGCTGAGGAGGACACTCGTTGATGGCAGAGGGAGCGGCAGCTCCCTCTGCGGTCCGAGACAGCTCCTTTGGGCCGACGGGGAAAAGATCGGCCATTAACATGGCCGATCATCTAGCTGCTTCAGCCGAAAGTCACAGCAACATCTAAGCGAAAAGAACCACTGTGGGTGATCTGGGTGAGACCTTTCCTTCCCTCTTGATACCCTATTTACCTTCCTGTGAAAAGCTTCTAGAATTATTTCCCTATTTTAAGAAAGCAGTGTCCGGATACTTGGGAAAACGAGCTTTGAGAAAAATAATTAATTTTTACTGACTATTTGAGCTGTTGGATTTCGGGGATCCTGAAAAAAAAATCCTTACTGTAAAGGTGGACTTTCTTTCTCTTTGCCTGCTTGTCTTTAGCCTAAGTGGAAGCCTTTAGGGAGGGGGGTGGAGTGTTTGTCTTCCTCCCCCCTTCTGAACATTACTGTTTATTTTAAAAAAAATTCCGGCTATCTGGGCGGTTTTTTGTGGATTGAAGTTGCAAGAAAGTATCCATTTTAAGCTGATAACTTTCACTTTGCTTTGTCGGATGTGTATTCAGCCTAAACTTGGCGTGATGCCCATACATTCCTATCTGTATTGAAACCAGCTGAAGGGTTTCATTTTTTTTCCTTTTCTTTCTCCTAGTAGTTTACTTTGACTTTACAATACAAAATATATTTCCTAGAAAAATTGATTTTACTTTTTTTTTTATTACAAGATAAAAATTGACTTTTAAGGCACCTTTTTCTATTACTATTTTGGACTACAAATTGGATATTCATAACACTGACTTTGATTTTTTCTGCCTTTATCTTCTTGTTTGGCTTGACTTTTTTATTTTTTCTTATTTCTGTTTGGATATTACATTTTATAATTTTGCTACTATAGAATTTTTATTTGACTTATACTAGGAAAAAATTTTGAAATTTAAAGATTGGGGGTTTTTTTGTTTTGTTTTTTGCTTTTTTCCTTTTCTCTGGCCTGACTTTTTCGCTTTTTTCAATTTCTGTTTGAATCCTATACCTTATACTATTTTTACTACAGAATTTTTATTGTTGTATTTACTTTATAAGCTGAACTTTCACTAAAAAAACTAAGACTACTTTATTATTGAAATGGAATCTTACCCACAGCTTGACTATGGACTTTTACTAGAAAATTTTTTGGAACTGAAAGAACAATTCAGAATGAACATGAAAGATGATGCTCCAGAGTTAAAAATTGAATCTCAAACTTTGACTGACCAATTTATAGACCAAGGAACAACAGAGGAAGAACAGATCAACCCTAAAGAGGCCGATATGCAACTACATTCACAACTTAACGAGATGGAGGAAATATATCTACAATCTATTGAAGAGGAACCAATCAACACAGAGGAAGAGATTACATCGCATATGCAAATTATGGAGAATCTTGATGACCAAAGGCGGATTCCAACCAAAACACCTATAATCCTAAAAGCAACAGGAATTGATTTTCAAATACGAGGCATCGAAAACGCTGACAACATGGACAAACAACGAATAACTACCATACTGATTAAGACTGACTATATAGTGCAGACAACACTGGAAAAAAGAGGACTACGATCAGACTCAATTGTGGAGAAATATATATAACCAAACATTAAGATTTGATGAGTCAAAGGCTCTTTTGTGGAAACCTGCTTGGCACAAAAAGAAAGCTAGAATTAGGTTTAAAAATGAGAGTTAAAACTTTATTTGACGGGTTAAAAGGGCTTTTAGAGATTTTGACTGAGTTAATACTATCGAGATGAAAACTATGGATTTGACTATGGTTGGGATGTAATTTGACTATGGTTGGGAAATGTAATATGGAAAAGGTGGTAAACAAAAAGTTAATAGATGAAGAAATAGAATACAGATTGGAAATGAAATAAGGTGTCTGGTGGAATAATATGTTTTCTTTTTATAAGTATAATGATTTTGATAGGATTTAAATTTTAGGTAAGGAGTTAAAAAGGGGTTTTAAAGGTATGGATTAATTTATAAAATATATATTTGAAATAGAGTAGAATAAGAGAATTTAATTGGGAAGTATAAATAGAATGGTTGGAATAATATGTATATTTTAGAAACAATTTATATTTTATGAAATAAGGTTAAAAAGGCTTAAGATTTTGGTTTGAGATAATACTACTGAGATGAAAATTATTGATTCGATTATGGTCTGGAATATTACTGATATTTTTTCTTTTATAATGATTGCTAATTAGAAATGTATTAATTTGATTATGTTAAAGCAATTGAGGAACCTATAGAGATATGGACTGATTTATAAAATATATACTTGATAGAGTACAGGAAAGAGAATATAGTTGGGAAGTATTAAAATATAATAGTTGATATAATATGTATATTCTAGAAATAATTATTGTTTGATGGGACATTGGGAGACCCGAAATGTAACTTATGTGTTCTTTTTAGGCTAAAGTGGAAAATGGTAATTGTAAAATAGTTAAACTTAAAAACAGGATTTTGATTGATATAAGTGAATTACTATTGATATTCTTTTTACAATGATTGAATTTTATTTAGAAATGTATTAATACTAGGTTATAGCTTGAGGGAAATAGAGAAGGAACTTTTAAGGAATTATTGAATTTTTTATGTTTGATTATATTGGGTTTTTTTGGATGATTGATCACCCTATCTCCACGTGGATTCTTAAAGCACTTTGATGTAAAACCAAAAAATACTAATAAAACTTGTTTAAAAAAAAAAAAAGAATGTCAGGCTCCGATACTCCCAAGGAAATGGAATTCGGGAAAGTTGTAGCTGCTTCACTGCACAATCATGTGATGCTCATTTTTCAACATTCCATGAAAGTTGGGAGGGAAGAGGGGAGGGGGAAGGAAGGAGGGAAGGAAGGGAGGGAGGGAGGGAGGGAGGGGGAGGGGAAGGGAGGGAGGGAGGATTCTAATGCTCACTGCCAGTTTTCCACAAGGAAATTTCCACTGGTTTTTTTCCCCTGCCTGTAGTCATTCTATTTCTCTATTTAGATACGGAAAGGAGGAAGGAAGTATAGGGTAAAAGGAAACTTTGCACACCCTTCCTGGTCCATGCTGTCTCCCCCCCTCCCCCCAGGCCCTCCATGGCCCGCACTACCACCACTCCCGTGCATCTTCTCAGACCTCTTTGGTTAATCTTGCATATCCCTTCAGGGATTTGTGTGAAAGGTGCCATGTAGGTTGGTAAGTGTGTAGGGGTGTGTATAAGACTCACCTCATCCCCCACAAGCCCTCTCTGACCTGTGCTATACTTTCCCAGACCTGCATATTATGGACCCAACACACCCTTCGCAACTTTGACATACTCCATGCCTGCTCCCCAACCTGTGCAGTACCTTACACGCAACCTCATGTACCCTTCTCAATCTACACCACTCATTCATGCACCCTTCCAGAACCACATGACATCTCTTGTATATACCCATGCACATTTACTAATCTTTCACACATCCTCCTCTACTTTGCAAGTTTCTATAAATGTAATATTACAATTAAATTAGAGATAGCATTTCTAGATGTCCTTTAAAGTATACCTCTCCCCCTTGCCTTTACACTCTAAAAAATAGAAAGGGTCCCTTCTGAGATGTTTGCCATATCCCCATTCCCTCTGCAGACTCGACTGCTCATATCTGACCATTCTCTAATTTGGGGGAATGACATATTGCCTGTATGTGGGAATGACCTGATTTCTCAAGGTCTTTCCCACATACCATTACAATATACAGAAAAATTGAGTAGCAAATGTTGCATGTTGTAATGGGCTCTCTAACCTTAGAAATAGTAGTTTGATTAAAGAATGTGGAATAAGTCTAGTTTTCTGGAGTTTTGTTTAGAATAGAAGATAACATAATTTCCTGTCCTTTTCTTTCTTTTCCATGTTATTGCAGTGCTTCTCAGTGAGGTCAGGTTGATTCTTTAACAATTTTGTAAAGACTCAGGCTTTTTTGGGGGGGGCTGGTTTTTGCTTGTAACATAAAATAAACAACAGTTGGCTAATGAGCCATCACCTCCTTTTGGGCATATCAAAGCTCTCTTGGGGTGGCAAGGATAATGTTCCTTTGGGCTTTTTTCAGTTTCTCAGATCTCAGCTTGCTTAATGTGGCCGGCCACAAGGACCTCCTTTCTAATCTCTTATGCTAATGGAATGTTACACTTCAGTGTTAATGCTGCCAACGCAACAATATATGTAAGAGATATAAAAAAGGAGCCAGGCTCCAGTTGTGTGCTTATTATGGTCATGTGAATTCTTTCGACCCCTCCTGGGTCAAACCAATGCACCACCTTGATCAAAGCTTATTGTACTTTTAAATGTGTGTTTGGGACAAGTTTTTCAGCAATGAATAAATGGGCAGGCTTATCGTGGTGGCCTAAAAGTTTTCTGTTTTTAAGAATGGGGTGGCAAGACTATAAGTGACATTTTTTTCTGAAACAACCTCTTTCTCTGTAGCATTACACTCCTTGACTTACAACTGCAATTGGGACCAGAATTTCCATCAGTTGTTAAGAGTGGCACAATCAATGTTATAATTTTTTTGTTGCAGTCATTATGCAAACCACATGGTTGTTAAATTCCCCAATTGACTTTGCTTATTGAAAGTCATTGCTTATTTAGCATATGAAAAGAACATGACAAAATGAAGTAAATATATATACATACAATTGAAAACCGTCTGGAAAAGTCACAAATGATGATCACCTGACCTCAGGACACTGCAACCATCAAAATACATGCCAGTTGTCAAATTTTGATTACGTGACTGTGGGGACACTGCAGTAGGCATAAGTGTGAGGACCATTCAAAAGTCACTTTTTTCAGCCCCATTGTAACTTTGCATTGTCACTAAACAAATGGTCATAATTTGAGGACTACCTGTATGTAAGTTAGACATTTTTTGCATTGCTCAGTGAAACTTCAGATTTTTTCTGTTTGGATGCTGCCGTGATATCCTTTTGTCAACCCTACTATCTCTTGAGCTAAACATTTATTGCAGTGAAATTTTAGAAGATACCTAGCCAAAACGTCACAAGATTTGTATTTGCTAAAGAGTTTACTTATCATAAACAAGGTCATCCCTTCTAGCTTTTGGATGCTTCTGCATTATAAACTATGGACAACTCTTTTCAAACCAAATTTTGAAGCATCTGGAATCAAATAGGTTCCAACCATGAACCCAATATGAATTATGCCCTCTTCAAATTGCCTATCTCAATCTGAATAAACTTAGGCTAATTGCACAAACTGATAGATACCAAAGGTAAGGTAAAAATAGAGAATACTATGGATAAAAAAAAAACAATAATCAAGAGTATGCAGAGATAACAATAGAAATTGGAGATTAACAGTTCCAGCATTAAATTGAACTCCTCCTTTCAGACACTGCCAATGGATATAATTTACGTACCTTCCTGGTTATAAGCTAGCAGAAAAGACTAGTAGAAAGCATGTATTTTCTTCGTTCACCTAATTCATTAGTTAGTTAGTAGGGGCAGAGCCCCCGGACTGATACATGAGACAATATAATAAAAACTTGCAGAACCAACGCAGCTAATCTCTCTAAACAGGGATAGAAACCTGCATTGAAGGAAGATGTTATAATGCTTGCCTCCAGAACCATAGACTGCATAGCATCAAGTCTAGCCAATGAGCCTACTGGGTGTGTATGGTAGAGTAGGCAAAGAAAGATAAGCTTAAAGGGACAAATGCTACCTATACATGTGAGCATCAGGAGGACAAACGTTTGAAGGTGAACTGTCACTTTAAGGGGAATTCTTAACATCACTGCTGAAAATAGATTCGAGTTAGATGTCTATGGCGATTCTCAATCATCCAGGTCATGGTTGTCCCAAAGATGCTTTTTTCCAAAAGGCAATTAGACTGTCTTGGGTTTTTTTTTTCCTTTGAAAATGTTTCACTTCTCACCCAAGAAGCTTCTTCAGTTCGAGTTAGTCCTATCCTTCAGAGCAGAAAACATATAGCAGGGCTACGCAACACTTTCAGTAAACTAAGTTTGTTCTGTTCGCAACACAGACATGAAGACGAGGCAGTTGATGCAAAAGATGTTCTTTATTTGGTACTTGCACTGAACAGAAGCATGTTGATAGATTGAACAGAAACAACAGGAATCAGCTACTAACAACAACCACCTGGCCACACTGGCCACTCCTTCTTATAGTCCCTAGCCAGGGAATGCTCAGCCAATCGATGCAGGCTATTCTCCCACCTCGCGCATGCGCACGAGGCTGGAGACAGCCTGTCTGGGTCCCGGGCAGACATGTGGTCTGTCCGGGTCTCTGCAACGGTCCCGGGCAGACATGTGGTCTGTCCGGGTCTCTGCACTTGTTTCCAATCTTCCTGGGCCTTGCTGAATGACTCAGCAAGGCCCAGCCTCTCTGCAACTTTCTGAGCCTTGCTGAATGACTTCAGCAAGGCCCAATACATAACAAAGTTCATTTGAAAAGTACTGTAAAATAAATGGATTAAGTAGCAAGAAGTCTCTATGTGCCCCTTCTCATCTTTGACCATGATGGATCATGGATCACAGATGTCCATGGGGAAGGTGGAAGGGGCAGAAGTGGAAATGTGATGCATACCACATGACCTGCATACTTGGATCTGACCTCTGGATGCAAGTAAAAAAGGCCAAACGTCGTGTTGTGATATTATGACACACATTTCATTATTCTTTTCACATTGTAGCCTGTACAAAATGCCTATGTACGATTCCATTTCCATCATCTCAAGATCATCATCGCCAGCATTTTTTTCAGTTCTCAGTAGTCAGTAAAGGGAAGGGAAGTTGGGCAGTGCTATCTTTTTCTTTTCTTTTCTTTTTTCTTTTGATGTTTAGGTAAACCTGTCTGTGTGTTTGGTTTAGTTTGCATATTAAGGACACAGTTTCACCTGCAGCAAAATAATTATCATCATCCTAATCACAGTTACAAATGAAGCTTTAGTTTATCTCAAATATTTTTGTTCCTGCTCTTCAAAGCTTTCTTCGGTGCAAAGGCTGGTTCACTGGTGTTTTTAATATACTCATTTTGATAGACTTGCACTTTCTTCTGACCACCATTTTGCATATGCAAGCAAGCAAAGGCTTCCATCCAAAAGTCTGGAATCACACCATCTGAAAGCATCAAAGTCCATAGAGTTGTGTCATAGTTGATATGTTTAATTGAGCAAACATGTTCTTGGGGTTTCCTGATTCCTTGACTTGAAAGAGTATTCTGTATAGTGGGCTGCAGGGATGCTAAGTTAAGTAGTAACAGACAGAAGAGTGAACTCTGTTGTGCTGGAGGGTCTGCAACTGATGGCTATATGATGGCTATATGATCAAAATCTGCCTTCTTTTTTATATATGTTATGCGTGCTACATACAATAAAAGCGGTTGGGGATTTGATGCAGCCATGATGCAGCCACTTATTTTGGGATGTACACACAAACTCACAGACTCCAAATCTGGGAAATTTGCTTTTCCATTCCACTTGAATAGATTTTCTCCATTCTATAATATTGGCCAAGAGACAGCTCTAAAAGGCATCACTAAAAGGATACAGATAGTTCCTCACTTAGCAATCACAGTTGGAATCAGCAATTCACTCATTAAATGAAGCAACTGTGCTCATGATCTTAATTCAGTTTTCCTTTGCTTTATAGATCTGCAAAGGTCATAAATGTAAGAATTGGTCATAATGTTACTTTTTTATCACTGTCAAAACTATGTATGCTCACTAGGTAGTCACTAAATTAGGACTACTATTACAATGAAAGTTTTATACTAAGCTGGCATGTATTAAAAGCAATCATGAAGGAATGCAGCTAATCCAACTTTTCTGAGGTACACTCACAAAATGCCAGCTAGATTTTTATAGACACTCACAATAAATCCCATCTACCCCAAAGCCTACTGATTCATCTGAGGACTCTCTACTAACCAAGGATATTTTTGGTGACTTTTATAAAACCCAAAGGCATTTCTGCAAATAAATGTATTGTTTTAATTTCATTTTTATATTATTTATTATTAGATGGGCCGGGGAACATGCTAAGTAGGAATCAATATTTTAATACATATAAGGGCCAAGCTGCCCATTTCTGGTGCACTTTCTTGTGATCGTTGAATCACATATTTGGTAAGAAGAATTTGAAAAATCATCTCGACCAGATATAAGCAAGCTGATGTGTCTGGACTTGAATTCCCATCAGGTCTTGTTGGGGATTATGGAACTTATAATTAAAACCTCGGGGTGGCACACAATTTCCTGTTCTAATCTACATAACAAAGTATCAAGAAATTGAATGGTTTTACTTTTTTCCCTTAGTAAATTAGTGAATCTTAGCAGATAAGCAGAATTAGATTGATTAGTATGTGGGTGAGAGGCCACCAGGAAATCTTATGATTAAGCTGCCTAAGTTAGCTTTGAAGCCAAAAACAAAACAAAACAAATTCTAAATCTATATTGTTCTATATTGTTACCCCAAGACCCTATATGGAAATATTAAAGAAGTAATCAGGGTCAACCTCAATTCGAAGGAGAATTTTTTATCTATTTCTTATTCACTGAGTATGGGCTGAGTGTTATAATGTTTATGGCCTCTTTTTTAAAAAATCTGCATTTCTTTTCATCATTCCCCATGAAATATGGCAGATCACTACTCTTCTAGTCTTCCAAAAAGCACTTAAGATCTGACTTTTCCCCCAGGCAGTGGGATAGATTGAGGAGACAAAAGGATTTAATGAAGATGTTAGAAATTTAACATTTTTAACGTTTATGGTTTTAATAGATTTTTGCTGTTTTACTGATGTTGTTTCTGACAGATAGAAAGCAACAGGTGAAGCTTGGGAAAAATCACATCGAATACCTGAACAACTAGCACAGGCACCCCCACCCCAGGGCTATGTGCTCTTTCCATTACTCTTTTCTCTTTATACCAATGACTGCATCTCTAAGGATCCTTCTGTTAAAGTACTGAAATTTTCAGTTGATACAACAATCATTGGTCTCATTCGAGATGGTGATGAGTCTGCATACAGATGGGAGGTTGAACAACTGGCCCTGTGGTGCAGCTGGAACAATTTGGAGCTGAACAGGCTTAAAACTGTACAGATGAGAGTGGATTTTTGGAGGAGCCCACCTCTTACTGTATTAGACAACACAGTGTCAATAGTAGTCGTTCAAATTTTTGGGTTCAAATCTCCCAGGATTTGAAATAGACACCTAACATCAGAACCATCATTTAAAAGGCACATCAAAGAATGTTCTTCCTGCATAAAACTCAGAAAGTTCAGACTGCCCCAGGAGCTGTTGATACAGTTCTACAGAGAATGATTGAGTCTGTCAAGATTGAGTCTGTATCAACAGGTGGATAGTTAGGACTGCAGAAAAAACCATTGTAACCAGCCTACCTTCCATTGAGGACCTGTATATTGCATGGGTTGGGAGGAGAGCTGAGAAAATACCTATAGACCACCTCACATTCTGGACATAAACTGTTTCAACTCCTCCTCTCAGGACGCCACTATATGGCATTGCATGCCAAAACAACCAGATAGTTTTTTCTCTCGTGTCCTTACTCTGCTGAACACCTAATTCCCACAGTACTGTCTTATGTCTAAGTGTATTTGCCCGTGTAGTATGGCTGTATTACTATTATCTTTCTCATCTTTTCTACTGCCTTCTCTTATTAGTATCATTATTATGATCATTATTATTCTGTTGTTTTGCATATACAGTGAGAGCTTATGCAATGGAAACAAATTCCTTGTTTGTCTAATCACACTTGGCCAAATAAAGTATTCTGTTCTGTTCTGTTCTGTTCTATTTTGATTAAAAGCCACCCATAATTTGGCATAGGATGGGCAGCTATATAAATGTTTTAAATAAAATAAAAATAAAAATAGAGCCTTTGAACCTATTTTTCACTTAATGCACTGATGTAAATGCTTTGCATAACTTTTTAATGGCAATGTCTCTGATGTTATTTTTTGTGATGCAGATTGCCCTGATATAAGTTTAAGTACATAAACTCCCTTCTAAAATGTAACTACAATATAGGTTTGTGCAAATATTTTACCAGAAATGAATTTTTCATTTAGTGCTAAAAATTTAGCAAGTACCATGGCATCTACCTTTGACATCTTTAATCTATCTTAACCCCATAACATAGAAAATGTATTGCTATAATAGCCAAGTTGAAAATGAATGCAAATTTATCCTATTTTGAAACAGGTTTCTTCATATCATATCATCAGAAGATGCTTATTAATGTATGATGGCTGGGGAATTCTGGGCGTTGAAGTCCACGTGCCTTACCAAGTTTGAAAACATTGTATTAACCTCTGGAGAACACAGAATAAATGATCTTCCTTTTTATGTAAGAAAAATTATGTCATATTAGCTTTAAATTATTTCTACTCAAAACTAAGCTATCAGGTATGCAATAAGATGTCTTGCCTTAACATGCAGGGTTTTTTAGCTATATTTTGAACATATCAAAGTCACTAAAATTTGCTGTGGATCTCTAGAAATTTGAAATGTATATTAGTATGTATTTCTTTAAACCATATGTGCTGCCTGCTCCCACTTTGTGAATCTGCTCAGCATACAAACATTTGTGTGGTAACAGATTCTGAAATGAGTCAATAAATGCCTTCAAGCTCACTGGGGTATTAATGCACTGAGTGGTTTCTTTTATTTAACGTGTTTACCTCTGGGATATTTTTTCTCTTGTTTTTGCATATGGCAAAATTGTTCATTTTTATTTTATGTTTATTTGTTTGAAAATAGATTAATAAAAATTATTACGGAAAAGAAAAGGCTCAATACCCCCCTCTCCCCCCCCCTCTGAAAAAAAAACCCCTCCTGGCTTCTGCTTGCAATCCAAGAAAGTAGTGTATAACCAAAATTTGGAGTGGCAAAGCTCCTCTATGCAGAATGGAAGTGCCTTTTACTTTTCAGTAACTACTGTAATATGGGGATGTACAATATAATGTATTTGTGGATGACATTGGGAGACAGGAGAAAGATCCACTGAATAGAAAACAAATAAGAGGCAGCTGAGAATGCAGAAAGAAAGAGGATGTGTCAAACATCTCAGAAGAGACCCTCTTAGACTTTTTAGGCAAGTAGGGATAGATAGATAGATAGATAGATAGATAGATAGATAGATAGATAGATAGATAGATAGATAGATAGATAGATAGATAGATAGATAGATAGATAGATAGATAGATAGATAGATAGATAGATAGATGATGGATGGACAGAGAGAGAGATGAGAGAAAGAGAGAGAGAGAGATGAGAGAGAGAGAGAGAGAGAGAGAGAGAGAGAGAGAGAGATAAACAGACAGACAGACAGACAGACAGACAGACAGACAGACAGACAGACAGACAGACAGACTTTATTGTCATTTTTTTACCATGGGCACGTTGGCACACATTAAAAATGGAATTTTGTTGCTTGCTCTCAAAAGTGTACACATACATAACACACATTTAAACATGCTATATACAACATATGTATAAACCTACACCCTAACATATACATAACATATAAATATTAATCACTGTCCATCTTGAATACATAGCAGAAAGAGGAAGCTTTAGAGTTCACAAGGTTAATGCTGTATGGAACAAAATTGTGAATGAATCTGAATGTTCTGCCTCGGATACCACGAGGCCTCTTCCCAGAAGGACCCTGCTCAAGCAGTGCTTATATACTATGTCCTGGATGGAAGGGAAGGAACTGCCAATAATCTTTTCTGCCATCCTCACCACTCTCTACACCGCCTTCATGTCTGAAGCAGTGATGCTTCCAAATCAGACTGTAATGCTGTATGACAGGATGCTCTCGATCGTCCCTCTGTAGAAAGTGGTAAGGATGGGGGAAGGAAGATGTGCTTTTCTCATGCGACACAGAAAATGCAGGTGCTGCTGTGCCTGCTTTACCAGTGTCTCACTGTTGAGCGACCAAGACAGCCTACTCGTTAACTGCACACCCAGAAATTTGATGCTGGAAACCATCTCCACAGGTGAATCATTAATGCACAGAAAAGTGTGGCTGTGCCTGCCTTTTCTGAAATTGACAATGATCTCTTTGGTTTTACCAATGTTTAAAACCAGGCTGTTTTTCTTATACCAGTTCACCAAACCCTCAACCTCCTTGCAGTAAGCACCCTTATTGTCACCTTGAATAAGGCCCACTACTATTGTATCGTTCTAATATTTCACAATATGGTTGGTGGCAACCTTGTACAACAGTCATGGGTCAACAGGGTAAACAGCAGCGGACCTAGGACGCAGCCCTGAGGAGAACCTGTGCTCAAGAAAATGGTGTTAGAAATACTTGTTCCAGCTTGCACATACTGTGCCTATCAGTGAGAAAATCAAGAATACAGTTGCACAAAGGAATATTTAAGCCTAAAAGGCCCAGTTTGTCTACTAGATGCTGGGGGATGTTTGTATTAAATGCGGAAATGAAGTCAACAAACAGCATTCACACATGTGTATTTCTTTCCTCTAAGTCAGGGTCCCCAACCCCCAGTCCCTGGACATTACCAGGCCACAGCATGCCAGCAACTGGTCACACAAACAAGCAAAGCCCCATCCACAAGATGCAGGCAGCACACAAAGCCACACCTCCTCCGGTCCATGGAAAAACTTCTCTCCACAGAACCGGTCCCTGGTGCCCAAAAGGTTGGGGATCTCTGTTCTAAGTGCTCCAAACTCAGATGGAGAACAGAAGAAAAAGCATCCTCTGTAGAGCGATTGGGCTGGTAAGCAAACTGAAGTGGGTCAAATATCGGCAGGAGGCTAGATACAATAATGTCCTTTATCAGCCACTCAAAGCATTTCACAATGATGGATGTCAGTGCAACTGGACAGTAATCATTGAGTCCTATAATTGTGAATTTTTTTGGCACTGGTAAAATAATGGCCATCTTAAAACATGATGAGACCACTGCCTGCTGCAATGAGAGATTGAAAATACCTGTAAGAACACAAGCCAACTCATCTGCACATTCCCTAAGAACACACCCAGGGATATTACCGATGTTAACTTTCAGCAGTGTTTTCCGGACAGAGGTGACTTCAAAGTTAAGCACTTGCTCGTCGGGATGGGACACAGCTTTCCTAGCAGGGGTGCTATTTGATGCCTCAAATCTTCCAAAAAATGTGTTCAGCTCATTTAGGGAGTCTGTGTCACTCTTGTATCTCGATGGAGCCACTTTATAATCTGTAATGGCCTGGAGTCTTTGCCACAAACACCTGGTGTTTGTTGGGTCCTGAAAAAATGTTCTGAATTTTCTGACAATGGGCTTGCTTTGCTCCTTTTATGGCACTTTTCAAATTAGCTGTAAAGTTCTAAGTGCCAGCATATTGCCAGATTTAAAAGCCACATTCTGTGCTTTCAAGCATCTTATGGACCTCATAAGTCAGCCATGGTTTTTCATTCAATGTATTTTCAGACTTGAAAAAACCTTAAAATAAAGACAGAGCTAATTCTTCTGGGTGTGCTTCATGACTGAACTATCTTGCTAGTCTGACAACTACAGAGAATTGCCCCAAATTTTAGGGTCTAGAAGAAAGGCAAAGGGCAATGTTTTTACACTTGCTTAATCTCTTTTTTGAGAAATGAAGTATGTTTATTGTTACCTAACAATGGAGATGGAAAAAGAGAATGTGACTCATCTCTACAAGGACACAACTCTTTGAGATTACTGGAAATCTAGATGTTCTGCTAAGTATAAATCAGAATTTTACCACTGATGAGGCTCCAGGCCAAGTTCAAAAAATGGGCATGATTGGGACCTGCTGACAATGTCACTGCCTGAATCCTCCTGCCTTTATTTTTAGTTCCTTTTGCTAAAATTTAGGCTTGTCAAGATGGCAGAGCTGAAGGTGCAAGTGAAAATCCAAATACATCGACATTTATCTGTCTTCTTGAAGCAGAGATAATGATGAGAAGGTAAAACAGCATTTTTCATGTGTCCCAAACAGTTGTATGGACAAATTGGACCCAGAGAAAGATGGCAACTGACTGGACAATTAACCCAGAAGAGAAAGTAGGCTAATTTTGGAAAGACCTCCCTGAAGTCACTTGGCCCAAACTTTAACATAGCTTACATTCTCTGAATAAATAAGTTCCATGGTAAGAACCTGTGTTTTGCATGAGGAGGAAAACAGTGTCTTTATTAAGAGTCACTTTGAACTATGAGATGGGTGGCAAATAAAATGCACAAATAAATTAATTGCTGACATACAAGTTTATTGTTGAAAAATCCAGATAATTATATCACTTTGTTCCTCTTTTGATCTGAACATACCAACTACAGACTACCAACTACACAAAAATATGCACTACAACTACTTTTTCAGATATATCTTGGAGTATGCAGGATCCTTTTCAGTAGGAATTCTTTTGGATTTGCTCACGTGAAGAAACTACTTTCCCATCTTCAAGCTCCTCAACAACCATGCGGACTTGGCGAGTTGTTTTTGATACTGCAAGAGAAAGAGGCATAAAGGGCATGTTTTCTTCAGGTAAACCCAAAGGGATACTTGCTGACCTCAGCTTATAATGTAATAATGAAATGATTGGAGCTGTCAAGAAGCTTCCATTGAACCTTCAATTAATTAGGAGGTTGTTCTAAGAGGATTTCCCTGCTTTCTATGCTTCTTATATGTAGAGAACCAGAAAGTGTTACTGCTTCCAAATCCCACCATTTTTCTGGACTACCAATGCTTTTGTTACAGTATATAACTCAAAGGGGGAAAATAGACTTTCTATGATGCAGTTCCCTAACTGGATACTTTCTTGTTAGGACTATGGGTCCCAGAATTAAAGTATTCTCATCATGCAAGTAGGAAAATTTGGGAGTTGCAGTGGCATTGTGTCAGGAAGACACTAATTTGGGGAAGACTATAATATTACAGTGGAGTTCTTAGTAATAGGAAGGATTGGGAACAGGATAAAACTGTTACAGTAACACACATGTTCATTCAGAAATATGTTTATTCCTTAAAAGGGATGTGCGAGAATGAATCTTAAGGATGAACAGCCTGAAATACACTTAAAATCATGGAATATTATAATTAGTAGAATATCATTCAAGCTGATGAACATTTGGCATACTTTGTTTTATTGAAATATCTTCTTCTGGCTTATTTAGCTAGCTAGCATGTATTATTTTATACATGCTCAGTATGTATGTTCTGAATTACAGGAAGGTATGCACAAAAGAATCCATTTACCTACTTGCTTCCTGTTTTAGCAGATTCCTAGGCAATAATTTGATTTTAAAAATAAATATCCAGAATTGGGTCTATGACTGATTCCCCATCTATTTTTTTTGGCATTACATTTCTCTATACATTGATTTCACTTCTTGGTAAGTATGCACAGAACGTTTTCACAATCTCTCCGGATGTATTTAACTACAATTCCCATGAATCCTAATTACTATGACCTGTTGATCAAGGGAATTACAATCCAATACAATTTGGAGAGCAATAAATTAATGAAAATTAGGATACAATTTAATTGAGTTCCATTCTTACCTTCTTTGCCAGATTTAGGTGAATTATATTGGGAGGTGATGCTGTAAGAAATACAGAATTTCATGGGCCAATTAGAAACCCTGATAGTTTTGCTAGCGCACAATGCAATTAATGAGGCAATAATATAAAATTCATAAATATGTCTTATTAAACATGAAAATAGATTAGTCTGCTAAAACATTATTAGGTATTATTATAATAAAATATTTATGTAAAGCAACTTTTGGCAATATTTAAAAATAATGACTAGGACACCAATGGATGGGTTTTCTTAGAAAGAAGCTCAAGATTTCTGGAAAACTGTTTACTTAGGAATGAAACAAATATTAAAGATGGAACCTTGGAATAAATATGTTCCCATCCAAAAACCTTCATTCCATACAGTATATTTCATTTTAGATCACTTCTTTTGCTTAACCTTCCCAATCCAGCCATCTTTGTCAAACCCCACCCCACCCCACCCCATCCTCTTTTACATACTGGGCTTCCTCTCCCTCCAGAAGACGACGGTAGGTGGCAATCTCCTGTTCCAGACGTGTCTTAACATCAAGGAGAATCCTGTACTCATGGTTCTGGCGCTCCATGTCACATCTCAGGGCACCCAACTCCTCCTCCACATTGGTAATCAGAGTCTGGATATGGCCAAGCTGAGTACCATAACGAGTTTCTGTTTCCACCAATGTGCCTTCCAGTGCTGATTTCTGGGGAAACAGAAGAGCAAGAGGAAACTGAATTAGGGCTCCAGACATATTTAGTGCTATTGTGTGAATAACATGTACTATTTCAGATACTAAGGAAATTCAAGTGTCTCATACATAAAAAAAAAAAAAAAGCCTAGTAAGTTCCACATTCTCCAGAAGATGAATAGAAAATAAAGGATCAAGCCAGACAGCTTCAGCAGAGGAAAGAAATTCCTTCACCTGATCTTGAAGGCAGAAGAAAAACTGTTCTTCTACTCTTAATAGGACTAAGCTTAATGAGGACAGCTGAACTTTTCTGGATTAGATTCTGTATATCTCTTTCCTTTCAATAACAGATGTTTTGTTTTGTTTGCTAATGAGAAGTACATGTTAGCAAGAGAAGATAGTCTGATATTTTAAGTTATGATTCTTCCTAACCCATCTCCATCATTGAAACAACCAAAATTACATCACAGATTATACATACTGTATAAGGAGGAAATGTCATTAGACTTTAAGTGTTCCCATACCATGCTGAGTTGAGCTTGAAGATCTATCTCTAAACTTTGAACAGTACGTCTGAGTTCCGTGATCTCTGTTTTGCTTGTCTGCAGCTGTACTGTATTGGTGGCAACTTCCCGATTTAGCTCTTCAGTCTACAAGGAAAAAAAAAGAGAAGACTTATTGTAGAGCACTAAGCACCTTTTGGGGAATATATGGCTTGTGTTCTGTAAAGGCCCTCTGTTTTTTTTTTTTTTTAAAAAGCACACCTTGGTGAAGAACCATTGCTCAGCATCTCTACGGTTCTTCTCAGCCAAAGTCTCATACTGTTCACGCATGTCTGTCAGGATCTTAGTTAGGTCCACACCAGGAGCAGCATCCATTTCCACAGTGATTTCTCCACCAACTTGCTTTCGGAAAGCATTCATTTCCTGTGGAAGGAAAATATTTATCATTCATATGCATTTCTACACAAAGCTTCATAGGAAGCTGTATTATTCAGCCTACTTGTTTAACACGTATTGCCTTCTCATGAAGTAGATATTTCGAGGACTTTAGTGTCTGTTTAATTTCTTGACTCTTTTTATTTGGTTCGGCAAGATGTACCAAAACCAAATTCAAAACAGAAAAGCCACCAAAAACACAAAGAACAAAGCAATGTACAGTATTTTTCATTCACATGTTCATTAAGAAACTCTTGCTGTTTAAGCACAGAACATGAGATCTCTAATCTGAGCCCACAGATATGTCCTCACTTCCAGTTACTTTGTGCCTAACTCCCCCCTTGTGGGACTAGAACCCACAGTCTCCCAGTTTCTAATTTAATGCTTTAACTGCAGCACCAACTGGTTTCTTCAGCATTTACTGAATGCTTATTCCCAGTGCTGAAGAGATTAAGTCTCTCCAACAGAATGAATTGAGGGGGGGAGGGGACCCAGTAAACTAAGAAAGGATCAGATCTCTGTCATTGGCTACTTGATGGATGAAGAATCCTATCTCTGTTTACTTTTATTTCTTCTCCTGTCCAAGCTGTCAACACTGAGAGGTATGGCAAGAGAAGAGAGGAAGGAGACTTGACTCCCAGTGACTCTAGACTATTGGAATTATTTTGGAAAACAGTTTTCAAAAAACACAGCTGACTCAAGTGGTCAATGAGAGAGAACAGATTCAAGCCCATGATTATACCAGCAACCACATTATTAAGGAAGCATCACAGATCTTATCCACAGGACATATTGTGTCAGAAGAGGGAAAACACTCCTTTAACACTGAAACAGCAAAAGGTGACTTTCAGTTCCTCAGCTCTGTGCTGGAAATGAGACAAAAGTCCCAAAGACATATCATTTAAAAATAGTCTGCCA